>JAEAOA010000251.1:0-570000 GCA_016746295.1 Potamilus streckersoni
CAAACCTATGACCAGTATAACAAACTTGATCTTTCGATGTTCCTCTAACAATTACCCTGATATATCCCATATTGTTCATAGTACCAAGAACTTTTTTAGTTTTTCTGTTTCTAATAATACCGCGATCGTTAACCTCGTATAAATCAAAGACCGGATGCGGACTAGATCCTTGCTGGTATTATTCTGCCCCTGGGCTGTCATGGGATGCTCTGCTAAAGTTTAGTGAGGTAAGGTTAGAATTACTGACAGAAGTTGATATGTTCAATTTTATTGAAAAAGGTATCAGAGGTGGTATTAGCGTGATAACAAAAAAATATGCTGAAGCAAACAACAGATATTTGAAACAGTATAATCCTGAGCTCCCTTCGAATTATATAGTTTATCTGGATTGCAATAATCTTTACGGTGGTTCGATGGCAGAACCAATGCCTCTTGGTGGATTTCACTGGATCACGGCTGATCAATTTCTATCGGAGACAGAAAAAAGATACCTGACGATGTTTCATATTTCGTTGAAGTTGATCTTGATTATCCAAATTCGCTACACAAATTACATAACGATTATCCTTTCTGCGCTGAATCGATGGTTATAGATTATAGTTTGTTATCAAAAGAACAACAAGCGTTAGCATTACCAAGGCAACATTCCATGGTCAAGAAACTAGTACCAAATTTACTCGATAAGAAAAATTATGTCTTGCATTACAAAGTTTTAAAACAAGCAGTCGATGCTGGTCTTGTGTTGAGAAAAGTTCATCGTGTACTAAAATTTAATCAGTCGCCGTGGATGAGAGGTGACATTAACTCAAACACTTCAAGAAGAGCTGCAGCGAAAACAGAGTTTGAGAAAAACTTCTTTAAACTGATGAACAATTCCGTTTTTTGGTAAGACGATGGAGAATATTAGGAAACGCGTAAATATCGAACTAGTTAATGATGTCAATCGCAGAAACAAACTTGTGTCAGACGATGATTTTGTGAGCATGAAAATTTTTAATGAAAATCTTGTTGCAATACAAAGAAGAAAAACAAATCTAAAACTAAACAAGCCGATCTATGTTGGAGCTGCAGTGTTAGATTTATCAAAGTGGCTGATGTACGATTTTCATTATAATTTTGCTACAATTCAGTGGCCAGCCAGTAGATTATTGTTTACTGATACTGATTCGCTCGTATATGAAATCGAATGTGAGGACATCTATCAGGACATGTACAATAATCGACATCTGTTTGATCTTTCTGATTACCCACGTGACAGTAAATTTCATGACAACACAAATAAAAAAGTTATTGGTAAGTTCAAAGATGAAATGAACTCGAGCGCTATCAAATACTTTATCGGATTACGCAGCAAAATGTATGCCGTATTATTGGACAATAATAAAATAACAAAAAAAGTCAAAGGTCTGCCTCGTAATTTTGTTAAAAAGTTTATGAAATTTGATGACTACAAGTATGCGCTTGATGGAGGTGTTAGTTTTATGAGAGCTATGGCAATTCGAGCGAAACGTCATAAGCTTGAAACAGATGTCATTATCAAACGTGGATTGTGTAATTTTGATGACAAACGTTATTGCGAAAATGGGGTAGATACATTTGCCCTTGGGTATTGTCGTGATGATAGATCTATACTCGACATTATCTTTTCCAACTGAAATTTTATCTAACTTATAAAATAATGTTTGAAAATTTGACAATGACAAATAGCTACAATAGTAACATCAAATATCTAATGATGGACGGTAAACAATTGACAGTTGAATTTAATAATGAAACATCAGGTATATGTTTTAATGGAACACGTGACAAGTTAAAACTTTCGCTCATCAGATCTGATAATAGCGTGTATTTCAATTATATCGAACAATTGTATCAAAGTTGCTAGCGGAATTTAAAAACTTTCACAGCCCCATTAACCAACAAAAATATACTAAACTCACAATTGATCTAGATCGGTCAAAGGTGTATTTTATCGACAAACAATATCTTCTAAACAAACCAGAAATGAAAGATTTGTTTGAGTCCCGTCGCTGTGTGAGCGGTAAAGTAAAATTTAGTATCTATAGTCGTGATAGTGAAGTATTTTTAATCTCAACAGTTGAAACATTAATCATTGGTAACGAGATATAAAATAATATCATTTTCATTCTAATGCTAGTTTAATTTCCGCCTTGTTAACTGAAACGTTCTAATGCACAGTTTAATTTTCATCCTGTTATCTGATAAAAAAAACTTGTGGTAGACTGATTATGAAACTCATTTGCCGTCTTTAGAATAATCGTATTCCACGCATGCGCTGTTCTAACAAATTCGTCACCTCTGCATGACAGAGCTTATCTAGATGAATCATAGCATTCCAACACCTGTTGTTTTGTCTGGTTATAAAATACCTGTCCGTAGTAGTAGTAGTAGTAGTAGTAGTAGTAGTAGGAAACAAGAGTTGGGGGAGGGGTAGGTGGGGGTGGGTGGGCTAAAACCCTTGTTTCCTAATACTACTTTGGTTTAGAAGGAAAAAAATCAAATTAAAGCTTACAATGATTACCGTAGGTGTGCGCCAAAAAACTAAGAAATTTTCCGTTTGGTCCAGGGAGTCTGTTACAATTTTGTAACAGTTGTATTGTGAACACTGTAGATACATTGCGTGCATATTGTACACACACCGTCATGACAACCGAGTTGCTTGTTGTGTTCTTAATTCAAGATAAATGGTTACATCAGCTTCAATTCTTTTCTGCCTCTCATTCCAAGTAAATGTGTTCGCTATGCAGAGTAGAGAGAGAGAGAGAGAGAGAGAGAGAGAGAGAGAGAGAGAGAGAAAGAGAGAGAGAGAGAAAGAGAGAGAGAATTTCAATGAAAGTAATTGCAATGTTTCAGATAATAATAGAGTTTTCTTTTTGACATAATGACAAATATTTTAAAATAATTTTCCAATGTAAATCTATGCGGGAAATTGTTGCTCAACATATATTAGGCATTTAATTTGAACTTTTTTCTTGTGTTAAATATATTTTACTAATGTTTTTTTTAAAAAATATTATGCTACTTTAAGACAGTCAAACAAGTAGATACCCCATTGGACATTCCTTTTGAGTAAAGAAGTTCACGTATATGTCAACTTTCTAATTAACGATCACTGAAATAATTCTGCAAAAGTCGAAGTCAAAATTTTTTAATCGGCCAAAATAATAGAAATCATCTGCCTCATAGTTTTATAGGCCAACCAAATATAGATATTCATATTTTAAACATAGGTTCCGATACGATGACAATGAGACGATGCATGCAGTCAGAGCTTTTCAAGTAATATCGCCTATCATTTATTCAATGTGTCAGACTGGTATTATAACAAAATCAATACCTATCTCTCTCTCTCATACAACAATACCCTCCCCATGACGTACAATTATGGGAAACATTCAAAAGTGCAGTGAATCGGAGTCTCATTTACTTTTATGTATATGCCGTCCTTACCTCCCTACCTAAAATGAATCCTTCGTTTCTGTTTTCAAAGTTCAAGATCATGAGTCGATTTTTCAAGTTCCAAAACAAAAAATGTAAGTGAGCTACAGCTGTAATGTGATACGTATATTCTACACTGTAAGTGCATCACGACTGACATTAAGATCCTAATGCCTAGCAAAATTCTAAAAGAATCAAAACTGCTAAAACGACTTTATTGTTACTTCAAGAAAAAAAGTAAACACTTATTAAATTTGTCATCAAAACATTAAATACCTTTCTCATTATTTCTGAGCAAAATTCCTACTAATAAAACTACATATTAGATTTCATCTCCCACTACATGTTTTGTTTGGCTAGTTGCTTATTTACATTTTAATTTATATATATATATATATATATATATATATATATATATATATATATATATATATATATATATATATATATATACATATATATATATATATATACATGTATATGTGTGTATATATATATAATTACGACCATGCATTTACATTACTGTTGTGTTAAAATTTTAATTCTTTGTATTTCTTTTTTGAATCATCTGATTTAATTGTGATGATGATTATGTTCAAGGGATCTCATATTTTCGTAACAGTGTTGTCTAAATAGGTTTTCGTAAGAGTTTGGTTTTTTTTACAAAGTAAATATGATTCTCGGCTTTCGTAAGAGTTGTTTAGATAGCCCGTTTTGATAAACAAATGACCTAAATGATTGGCTGTTGTCAAGATCTTTTCTGGGTGTTGTTTATATTTTGTTAATATTATTGTTTGACTATGAAATAAACACGCGTTCGCCGTGAGCTTGTAAGGTGCAATGACGTCTCAGTTCAGTTTAAATAGTCTTAGTTCCCTGTGAAATCAGTCAGTCAAATAATCTTTCTCAGCTGTGTCGTAGTCAATAGTATATTATGACTTGAGAAGTTATTATATTTCCTGTGCTGGAGTGATTACTATAATAGCTTGAAGAAGACTTAGCCGAAAGAGTTAAATTTTCACTAACT
Organism: Potamilus streckersoni; assembly: GCA_016746295.1. Lineage (NCBI taxonomy): Eukaryota > Metazoa > Mollusca > Bivalvia > Unionida > Unionidae > Potamilus > Potamilus streckersoni. The sequence continues at coordinate 4,487 of JAEAOA010000251.1, forward strand.
AACCATACCAAGCTAGAGACATGCCTTGCGACAGATGACAGCTGTAGGAATTCATCTACATTTTGAATAATAATTTAAACCTTGGAGACCTACCTATACAAGTGGTATGTATGGATGGATGGATGGATGGATGGATGGATGGATGGATGGATGGATGGATGGATGGATAGATGAATGGATGGATGGATGGATGGATGGATGCATGCATGCATGCATCCATCCATCCAATTGATACAATCAATTCATACATACATACGTATGTATGTATGTATGTATGTATGTATGTATGTATGTATGTATGTATGTATGTATGTATGTATGTATGTATGTATGTATGTATGTATGTATGTATGTATGTATGTATGTATGTATGCATGCATGCATGCATGCATGCATGCATGCATGCATGCATGCATGCATGCATGCATGCATGCATGTATGTATGTATGTATGTATGTATGTATGTATGTATGTATCATGTATGCATGCATGTGTGTATGCGTGTATGTATGCATATGTGTATGTGTGTATGTATGTATGTATGTATGTATGTATGTATGTATGTATGTATGTATGTATGTATGTATGTATGTATGTATGTATGTATGTATGTATGTATGTATGTATGTATGTATGTATGTATGTATGTATGTATGCATGTTATTATTTTTTTGAATAAATGCTTGTATAAATATGAAACTTTGATTACCTATTTTCTGCATGCTGGTGTTTCCCAATAAGTAGTATATACATCACCACTTAAAACTAGATAAGATCACAATCATATTGCTTTGGGATATTAATTTCCTTGAAATGTAGATAAAATAGAACGTTTTAGATGACTAAGATATTGTATTCCATAAATATTCTTTGACTTGTAAAGTATAGTTACTATAAAAAGCATATGTCTGCCTTAACCACCAATTGTTGTCATTCTTAATAAACACTTGCAGCTTTTACCTTCTAATTATGAGTTTCAAGCGCTAGAATTACATTACATATCGTTACCTTTCCACATTCAACTTGACAGATAAACTAGATAAAAAGTCACATAAAACAAAATGTGAAATATCCCTCAATTTTGTGTAGACCAGATTTGGCATAACTTTATAAAGACAACCCTATGTACCCGTTTGTTTCCTTATTAGTCATCATCGGTATGAAATATTCTTGACGAAATATATTTATTTACGAAAGATGGATTGGTATGATAATATTGCTAACATAAATAGATAAACTAAAACAGATTACGTTTTCTGCAAACTGTCCTTGTTTAATGAGTGCGTGTTTTAAAGTCTTTTTATTTCGTATTTAATGGAATATCTTATCTAGAATGTTTCTGCATTGCCATATCTCAACACGGACATTGCACATTAGTAGCTGGGAATTAATGAGTCAATTTGTCTCGAAATCTAGTCATAATCTTAGAGAACTTTACTGTCCTTCTTTCTAAAGTATACAGTGAATGTAAACGTCGCAAGTGGTGCTTAAGAACGACTAAAAGTTTTGGATAAGGCAGATACATAATTTTCATAGCTAACTATATTTCATAAATCAAAGATCATTTTCGGAATAAAACGTCTTCGTCACCTAAAATGTAATATTATGTCAGAATTTCAAGGGACGAAATAGTCCAACGATATACAATTGTATACGATGCTCAAGTCATAAGTGCCCACTTGACCTTCTTGACCTTCTTCGCGTGGTAAATGTGAACAAAATTTCCGAAGTAAATTCCTGATCACTCAGGAAAAGCTAGTTTAGAGTTTATGTAACACTTTTCGTATTTGTTCAAGCGGTTGTTTATTGGGAAAGGGGGGACGACTAAGCATGCACTTAGTAATTTTCGCACAGGAACTACTTAAAAGGAAATTTTGATCACTAATTTCAAGTAACATTTTTACTTCCTCAAGATATTTAACTATGCAAAACGATATAACTACATTATGATGCTTTTCAGCAATAACTTTCGTTATCAGATAATGCAATTTACATCAAATGACAAACTTATTCTTCATTAAAACTTAGCCTTATATTTCCAAACCAAGGAATAGGATGTCCGAAAAATCTCAGTTTGAAGAAAAAGGCGTTTTAAAAAAAGTAATGAAATATAGAGCGTGGACATTATTCATAACGCATATCAATTGTAGCATAAATGAAAGTTTTTTATTAAATGAATCACACAAACACAAGGTGATGGATGACTGAAATGTATAAAATTAATGACTACAGATATATATGTATGTAATACAAATGCATTAAATCTCAACTCCGATCATACGATTGATCAAATAACTCTACAAACATAACTAGAACAAAAAACCCATAAGATTCATATAACTCTAGCATGAAAAAGTGAGGTTTATAACGTACTGGACTGTAAAAATGTTTCCCCTGATATCACTCACTGTAAAAGAGATTTTCAGAATCTCAAGTATGGAATACATTGAGTTTCAAATGAACAATGAATGCTATGAGAGCGAGAGTCACATAATCTCATGCACTGCAATACTGAAACAGATTCACATAAACTCGTGTAATGTAACAATGAAAGCTAGTTTCACACAGTCCTATGTAAACAACACTGTACCAAAATGAAACCACAATAAATTCAAACAAACATATCGCTTTAAACTAGAACAGTCCCACCTTTCACAAACTGATAACCACATTTATTGACCGCTCACACCCTTCACGGATACACCACAAGTACTTATACATCCAGACGGCACCCAGCTCCCTTGTATTAGTTACGTCTATATCCGTGGTTCCACCACATGTATAATATTACGTATACATATACGTACGCACAGCACACTGCACTGTGGATAGCTACGCTCAACCCTAAACAGGGATATACATACGTACGGACAACATGCCATTCGATGTACAGCTACGCCCACCCCATAACCGCTACAGTCAGCCCTACACAGATAGCTATAATAAAACAATACTGATTATAATAATGAGTTGTGATACATATTGCTTGATACATACTCATAAATTAAAATCTGATAGCCAAGTTCTAAAGGTAAAAGGCTTCATTACCCGATATGATAAAGACAAGATTATGTTTCGTAAATCAAATAAAATATAAAATTAACACTTATCCCCTATGGCCGGACAACAATGTGGAGAACGTTCACTCTCTGACAAAATTCAAATGAACCGTGACTCAATTTGAACTGATTCAAGCTTAAATACATAGGAGAGTGAACATTAGTCATGATTAAATACACGTGTATACTATGCTATTCGACATTTTCGTCGCATGCAGTTTTAGAATCGCTCATCAAGAAGAAACAATGACTCACCCCTAGGTAACGTTGTACGCCTGCACAACGAATATAAGTGAAAAATAGATCTAAAGCAAAAACCAAGTTATTTCTTGCCGTATTCTGTGACACTAATCACACTGATTAATTTCAGATTATACCTTCATCTTGACCATTCCTTATTACTGCCTTAATGTCTTTTTTTAGCTCATACAAGCACGTCATATCTGGAAACTTTGACAACCAAAGCAAACATTTACATTTAATTTTTATAACAATGACACATACATTTGCAACCAATGAATGAAAAATCTAAATTACTAGGATTTAATATTTTGTTTCGCCTCAACATTTGGAATTAAGAAATACCTGTAATAAGCAATTTGAAAAAAAGGTAAAACGTGAACAAATGTGATTAAAATGTTAAAGGTTCAAATGATTACAATAGGACATGAAACCTATGGTTATTTGCGGTTGGGGTTCTTAAATTGTAATATATCATAATCGAGCACTGCAGGACAAGGCGGACATTTATTTTATATTGTTCATGATAGAAATAAAGAATTTTATTCTGCATCCCAATTTTATTTTATTTTATGTAAAACGTGCTAATAATGTCCTTTGTATGTCTGAGATCAATTGTTTAAAGAAAACAATAGTTTTCATTTCCTTTTAGTATATGTTTCACTAGAATGTCTTATGTGACATGTCGAATCAATTTATTTCCTGTGTCGGATTATCTTATTTAGAGCAGTCTATTTAGTGAACACCGTAATCTAGTAAGCTTAATTTTATTGAATATCAATGATTCTCCCACCCCACCTTTCAAAGCATATTGCAGTGGTGTCTACCTTTCTGTCTGTAACATCGGTTGATACATAAACACAACTGTTTGTCCATCTGTCCATCTAAATATTGCTTTGCAGCAGGTCCCATGTTCTTGATATCAAACACAACATGTAGATAATCTTTCCTGGAGTTATGTGCTTTATATCGAGGGAATAATTTGAGATTTGCTTTTAAATACCCTTATTAACTCGTTTTGTAATCTTTTAGAAATATTTTTTCATGCACTTTTATTTTCATCCACCCATTTTGATGCAGGCAGATTTGATGTGGTATGTTTTTATTCAAAGCAAATTACACCTGGTTATGTTTTTCTGCCAAGAAGTCCACTTTTTTCAGCTGAGAGGTAACACATTTAAGGTGATTTGTTAGCCAAGCTCTAGAGATTTTTTTGTTAGTTTCAATAGCTGAGGTCATCATTACTATTATGATCGTTCACAACGCGTCGAGGATATTTACAAAACTTTAATAATTTGCAATTCATATCTACGTTTTGTTCTTTCAGAAGCGTTTGATTAAAGAATCATTCTTTACTCATTCGTTAAGCTTAGTAGTGTAATAACTTTTCTGCAGAAGATCAATGTAATATCATAAACTCAGATTTTCATGTGAAAATCTACTCTTTTGTATGTTTCTTATAAACTGACAGGTAATGTATGGAAATAACATTTCTATGAATTAATCGGCAATTTTAGGGTGTATTAAATAATAGAACTAAATGAACTGTGGTCAGACTCATGGATTACAAGAATGAATAGGCATGCACCAATTTTAGAATGAACACTTCTATGCAATGTCAAATGGACCTGCACTTATATACAAAATACTCCAACAATAACCTACGAAAAATGATTATCTACTTCCTTTCTGTATACGTAATATATATGAATGCAGACCGAAATCATTCTCTGACAGAAAATTATCCTATGATGATTTTGAATGAGAGTATATGTGACAGTCATCAGTTTCATTATTCATTTCATTCATTTGTTCATTATTCATTTCATTCATTTGCATCAAATAATATGACAAATATCTGTCCTCATTTATAATATTTACTTTATTACTGTAACCAACTTCAGCATTTGCTTTCTATGTTTAAGAGCATTTGTTCTCTCTCCCTCCCTCCCTCCCTCCCTCTCTCTCTCTCTCTCTCTCTCTCTCTCTCTCTCTCTCTCTCTCTCTCTCTCTCTCTCTCTCTCTCTCTGATTTCCGGTATTGGGGGAAATTAACACAATAAAAAAGACACTTTTTCGGTTGCTATGTAGACCGTTGGCCCTGATGACAGTGTGCTTTGATGAATCATACATAGTCCGGTTCATTAGATCTTTTCTACCGCCCTGTAAATACTAGAGGTCAAAAGTGTGCAATGTGTCAAACGTACATCCTGTTATTAGTATACATTTCCGTCAATATACTTCTGATCAACTTTCCAGGAACCGACGTTAACACGTTATTTCCTTTCTCCTTCTAAAACATTTCGTTTATCATTATTCATATACGTGTTGTGTGTCTCTACTATTTCTTATAGGTATCTAATTTGTTTACATCATATGTCAAAATTTGATCTGGCATATTTACCTTTACTAGGATAATTTCTACACATCTTTTAATTCAGTGGCTTTAAAATATACCTAATGAAGAGTGAACTTTTATCATACAGCTAAGCGCAGTATGTTTTTTCCTCTCCATAAATAGTGACATATCACTGTGAATATATATATCCATTGCTTGAATATTGCAGAGTCAAAACTGAATGTAAGATCATGGATATTGTAACAGCGATATGCGTCTTCTTCATGTTCTTTGGAACAGTTCATGCACCCGGTAAGCTAATGAACGTAGTAGGATATATTTAAGATTATTTAAGGTCCAAGAATAAACAAAACGTGAAAATAAATAGTTCATTAATGAATCAACAATGCGAATTCCAAAACGCTGATCTGACATTTTTCACACGTAAGATTGAGCTCTGAGATTGAGATTTGAGATTGAGATCTTAATTTCTAAAATAATTATTGCATGAAACGTGCATTATGATATGCAATTAGATATAATGAAGTTTACCTTACTACAACGATTGATCTATAATTATGTTAGCAAAGTTTAGATAAAATCATAGTTGTTTCACAAAGTGATAGTACGGACAAATGGCGTTATTAGTTTACCTCCTCCGGAATCGACGTAAACTTTCTTGTGGACAAAGATGTAAATTGAGTTCATAAATGTAAAGTGCAACAGATGTTGACTTGATCTTAATGACATTCAAGCTGATTATACATTTAATTCGATTGTTATGAATAAAGGAATATAACTCGCCTCCCAAGGCACTTGCAATTAAGGCTTATATTAATTGAAATTATCAAGAATAAATAGAAATGACATCATTACATTTAAATCATTTTACAAACTGTTACTTTTGCAGATTGGAAACCGATGATTGACGGTAGAGGAAAACATGTAACTGTACACATTGATCATCTTGCAATAATTGGAACGGATATTTTAGAAATAACCTTTTCTGGTTATAACAGTAAACAACAAGTCATTAATTTGATGGTGTATAACCCAATGAAGAATCACACTGATAATATATCTGTTAACGTAAATTATGTTGGCCGAATACAGAGGATCGAAATAAACAATGGGAGTCTCAGTTTTCTTCTATTAAATGTCACTTTTATGGACAGTGGAAACTATACAGTTATACAAAATTCTCTGGAAAAAGGAAAAACAAGTATTCTTCTTCCACGTAAGTTTAGAATATTGCATGCAAAACCCATCAGAGCCGCGCGCTCTAACTATTGATAATTTATGCATATGCAGGTTGCTGCCTGCCCAACTCTTGCTTTGAAAGTTCTGATTTTTATATTGGAGTCTCTGCTCCCTCAGGCATTATTGCCCTCTTCCTACCACTTTGCTCTGGCAGCCTTGGAATTTTAGACACAACAAATTCAAATACAGATCCACTTGAACTTACTAGCATTTTACATTATGACCTATGGATCACTTATCACAATCCTTCACTAATTTGTATTGCGTATGGAAGCTACATCATCAATTTATATCTTTTCAAACTGTTAAATACGACGGTCGTGATGATAGTGCATAGCGCTTAATCAGACAGTCATTACAGAAGTAGAATGGTAAGATTAAAAAAACATAATAATGTATACATGTTTGAACAATTATTTATTTTTTCGAATAGTTCGTACACTTTTTACATTTGAAACAAACAGATAAGTTTGGAGATTTGTTTCTCGTCGTAATGTAGCTTTTTATATATTGTAGGCCACCGACTACTTGGACAAAACAGTAAACCCATGTTTCTTCTTTTCACGTGTAATATGACGAACGTAACTTCGATTACAATTGAAATGTTGATAAGTAAGATACATCATTTGGTTTTAAAATATGATGTAACAAGTGAAAACTGTACAAAGTTTGGAAGCCTGTATATGGATCGAATAGAAGCCTGTGTATTAAATGGAAGCACTTTCTCATTCAGCATAAGAAACCTAACATTGGTAGACATGGGCATGTATGTTGCCTGGGGCAACATGGATATCCTAATGGATTCCGTACTTGTTGAGGTTGAAGGTAAATATTTACTACCAAATGAAGCAATGATATATACTATATACTAGAAGAATTGTATCTGGGTAAATTATTCACCTGAATCCATGTAAAAGTACCAAATGAAACTATCTGATGGTCTTAGCAGTTAGACTTGTTTACGTTATATTTATCGCCTCCCCCCGATTAGAAAAGGATTCTAGTGTTAATTGTTTCGCGATATATAACAATTTAGTTATCTAGTACATATGGCGCATTCTTAGTATGTGACTCCTGGTTGAATGAGTCATTTTAAACCATGCAATGATGTTACATATATTCCATTGCGACACGAGAACTAAACTTATATAATGCCGAATCGGTAGACCAAGTTGCAATAAATGCCATAAAATGTTTGCTAAAGTTAAGAATTTGCAAATTATATTTCGAGAATGGCTTCATTTTAAAAGAGGAATGTACAACAGAAGGAATAATTGTTAGCTCCATGGTTTTAGCTTTATTAATTTCAGATCCTTCAGTTTTAGAAAACAACCTACAAAGATTGTCCTATCGAAAGACAGTGTTTAAAAATTTAATTTAAGATTACTTGAGGCACACTAAAAATTAATTGAACTGAGAAATATTATGGCAGTTTGAGCTTTTATACATATGTCAAATCTCTTGGTTCCAAATCTGGCAAGAGAAAGATATTGAAAATCAATTTTAATGATATGAGGAAATTAATAAACAAATAAATCGAAACCAAGGCGTCATTTGGTTTTATAATATGATGCAACAAGTGAAAACTTGTGTTCGTCCTCGTGTCGCAATGTAACATCATTGCATGGTTTAAAATGACTCATTCAACCAGGAGTCACATACTAATAATATGAGGAAATTATTAAACAATTAAATCGAAACCAAGGACAGAAATCATATTATCATTTAGCATTAATTTAATACATCTTTCTCAGTATCTCGAATAAAATCCGTCTATTTCTGAAATTATTTTGGCTAGCCATGCTACTCTCTCTCTCTTTCTCTGTCTGTCTGTCTCTGTCTGTCTGTCTCTGTCTGTCTGTCTGTCTGTCTCTCTCTCTCTCTCTCTCTCTCTCTCTCTCTCTCTCTCTCTCTCTCTCTCTCTCTCTCTCTCTCTCTCTCTCTCTCTCTCTCTCTTTGTATCTGTATCTCTCTCGCATTGGTCCTTGCGTGCAATTGTCAAATGGCACTTTGAACGTAAACATCGGTTGGTATTTTATCATAGTGATATAATTTGTCCTTTTGTAAACAGCTATGATGTCATGCCTACGAACACGTTTATTTTACCTAAATTATACAAATTGATCCGGATGATGCTCATAAACAATTAATTAATCGCAGTTTATCTATTTCTCTTTGGTTTCTGGCAAAGCGGTCAATTTGTCGTTTTGTTTGCACATGCAATTTCTCCAATAATCACCTCTCCCTTTTTTGTAAAAGCATATATGATATCTAAGTTGTAACCATTTAGTGCAACACAATTAATTATGAGACTTTTAATTTATTTGCACCTATCTTCATAGGATTGTGCCTGTTACTTTATCGAGCAAAATCTGTGCTTTCTCTGGTCATGTCGATGAAATTTGATAAGTGAAAACATTGACTGTACTCACGGTTATGTGCAGCATGGCCTCTAATTGATTGAATTTAAGTATGGACCCCTAATATCAGCTTGGTGTTTGATACTGTTTATTCCTTACAATTGAGTTTAATCAAGCAATCTTTATTAATCATGTTAATAAAACCAACATGAAGTTCACAATTAGACTACCCACTGGTTCACTGTTATTCAGGTGGCTTTATTGTGTTCGGACAGAAATGTTTAGTGAGATTATAGTAGATAAAGAAAACGACTTAAAGCCGGTACGGTTTAGCATCTTGATGACATGATTAATATCTCCAAAGAGTGCGCTCATTCATTTTCGTTTATTGTAGTATCGTTTACAAGATGTCAGCCTATCATGTACAACAAATGGATCCTTGAATGTTTGATATAAACATTGATATTAGTTAAATAGAGAAATTAATAAGCTGTTAGTAGTTACGTTTCTATAACGAATTTGAACAGGTAAAATAATGCAATATAAATTAATAATACATATGAAGTTAAATGTGATTAATATAAAGGATATATCTTTAAAGTGTAAATTTCACAAACCTAATTGTTTACGTATATTCTATTCTAATATTTTCTACATTCTTGATAATAATAATTAAATGAACGACATGTGTGGCTTTTGGATCAATGAAATATGTAGACAATTAGTTTCTTTATATATGCTAATCAAAAGTGTCCTCAAACATGAACTGATATTGAAGCTTTGAAAAGAAAAAGAAATATCAATACCTGCACCCAAGATAATCTGATAATATTCCGAGTTAAGACTATGAAGGAGTTAATCTGAAAAACAGCCTATCATATTTCTTTTTTTTTTATAGAATCCAACACCACATCAAGCACAGAAAGTACACACATATATTTCCGCTCATCATTTATCCCTAAAATCGTGAGCTCTGAGGCAGACAATTGTAAGTAGCGAAAACCAAATGTACAATAAGAAAATTGATTAATTTATCAAATTATGGTTTTCAAATAAATACATACATGTTTAATTTTATTTGATATGCATTCGTTCTTTTCGTATTACAATGTAATATTTGCATTAAATGCAGACTACATTTTAATGTTTAGAATGCAATAATCGACTGCACTAATATCATTTATTTTGACAATACATTATAAATGCTACATATTAATCATTCCTTTCTATGTTTGGTATATCGATGACATATTTGTATAAATATGCTTTATCTGTCTGTCTTACTCTGTGTGTAACACAAGAACGAATCTATCCCATTACAGACATGTTAGAATGGATTTGCACCTCTGCAGTTGTGGTCGTACTTGTGGCGGCTGGACTGATTGCCAATTCTTCACGGATGCTTCAACAAAGGAAAAGTAACATCAAATAATCATATAACCAGATTATGCAGCATTTGCCTTGTAATATTTTTTTATATAAAAGAGGATCGATGACACTCATATAAATATCGAAGTATGTGTCTATGCCTATGGTGATGCTCGTCGACAAATTGCGTGAAGCCCTGTAATTCTAGATTAATTTTATCACACTTAAAGCCTGAAAAAAGTTATGGTTATATAGTTAGCAAGATGGCTTCGAAATTAAAAACTCAGTCCTAAAATCGATCCCAGACAAGGATTGACAGGCCGCAATTGTATATATCTGGTGAGAACAATATACTCCAATTTACTATTATTATTTATTTGCAAACAGTTATTCCTGTCTATTCAATCCATAGTTCCATTGGAATTAGGAAACAATATCTCTGTTCGTATATTATAATATAATTGATTAAAACAAAGAATTAAAAAGCATAAAACCAAGGATTTGATTACATATTCGATTAAGTAAATTTGAGCTGGATCGCTGAACAAACTTCTGAATTATATATATTTAATATTAATAATCACGTTAAATATACATGTTATATATATATATATATATATATATATATATATATATATATATATATATATATATATATATATATATATATATATATATATCTGTAAGTATGATAGTTGCCCTATACGAATAAATCTATATCGCAACAGCATAACAGCAACATACAATCAGTACAATCAACTGTGTAGCCGATTGGTCATTTGTTAAAAGGGAATTTGTATGCGTTGAAAAATTATATATTTTAATTTTCCAGGTAGAATAGTGGAAAGCTTACTAGATCAATAAGAATCTGTATTTTTAAAAAGTTGAGGGTTATTCATTTGACAATTTTAAATATATGATACTATACAACGTCTTATCTTTCTTCATTTTCAGTTTCAAAGACCACGAGTAATCGTCTGACACATAGAAATGTAAGACGAAACACCAAAAATATTTCTCGTAACAGGTTAAAAAATATAGAGATAAGACATACAATTGACGGAGATATGATTTTAAAGGAAAATAATATTTCGCATGCCCTGACTGATTTCACGCCTGTGCAAAACCAGGGCAGTGTCACACAAACTGAGAAACATCCTTACACACGAAGCATAGATTCTGGAAAGTCAACTGTAAGCAAAGTGTTGATGCATCCCATTTTACCAACTTCAACTAAAACACTTCCGTCAGAACCTACTTTTGAATATGACCATGTTCATCAATACGATGAATTGGAAAACTAATATTGGTCGAACCAGCGACACCTCCCTTTGAGGTTACCTACGAATCCGACCGAAATAGCTACGAAACAACAAAATAAACTGTCCATCGTACTACAGTTGAGGAGGAATTTCGCTAAGATTATCATCTTTGCGGTTGGTTGCGATTCCCATTAGATACCAATCAATTCATCTTCATGTAAAGGAGAACGAAACGACGTAAATATGTCAATAATCACTACAAATGCGTTCATTTCTCTTTCCAAAACAATGTAAAAATGAATTGATTATTATTCACTATGTAGCTTTTTAGTCTTTTTAGTACATTGTCTTATACCTAAATTCCACTCATATCGTCCTCAACTTAGTTAGATTGGGTAATTGGTATATATATATATATATATATATATATATATATATATATATATATATATATATATATATAAATATATATATATATAGATATATTTATAGATAGAGAGAGCGTTAACTTTAAATTTCATAATTTGTATATTGTATCGGAATATAGCTTCTTATTAAATAAATGTATACAATTTATTAGCATATTTTTAACTATTGTCAAAAATGTATAGGTACCCTATTCTGGTCGTTCATAAATATTCTCTCTCCCTCTGAAACGATTTAAAGCTATCGACAGGTCAGACACTAAACATATTCAAGGCTATGTGAAGGAATTACGCGCACAAGATGGCAATAAATCATGACTTTTCAGGTATTTCAAATTTTAACGATAGATGAAAATGAGTGTATTCTTTTGAAAGTAGATATATAACTTTTTCTATCCGAGCCATTCACACTTGAGCAAGCTGATACACTTATAATTTCTCAGTTTAGCGTATTTATATGAAATAACAGCTTCGTACGTATATTCTATTCTAATATTACCGTTTTTGCTGTTGTCTCAGTGCAGTTTCTTTTATGTTGAAGATTGGAATATTTCATTTTACCTTGGCGAATATTTCATGAACATAGCTGCATATTATTTATATATGCACGGGATGAAACATGTACTCTGTTCGCACAGTTATAAAACGAGAATCACGTGTAAGTATTTGATTTCACGAAAAGTTTTAATGCTGTAACAACAAATCAAAAACTTAATTAATATCACCTTAAACTGTATCGGACACATTCTTTTCGACTTGTATCGAATAAATGGACATGCATACGAGTAGTTGAACAACTACATTTTTCTGACTATAGTATTTGCGTGTGCAAGAATTTGTAACAAAGCTTACATTCGTGCGACGTTTTACCGAAGGTGGATGAAAGACTGTAGAATCGTCAATCCTAAAAATTCTTTCTACCATAAAAAAGAACAAAATAAATCTATCCAAAATCAGTTAACTGAAATAAATGCATGATAAAATAAACGAATGCAAAATAAAAATGACATCAATATCTCAAAACTTAATCTACTTCTGTCAGATTTCACGATTGGTTTCTTATGTAGAATACATATAAACATACAATATATAAGCGAGTGCATGAATTATGTTTAGAACTTTGCCAACCATTCCCAAGTACAGAATCCTTATGCCGTAGGATAATAGCAGTTTAATATTGTAGAGAGGAGAAATGGATAATGAAGAGTTTCGAAACACATTCCCAATAATGCAAATAAACCATAATTTGTGGAATAACTAGTAGTATCATGGCTTGTGCTTCTGAATTCAAGTGACAAATGCATTGTGTTCATTTTGTTTAAAAACCCAGAAATCAAGCAATTCGTTTCATTTGAGGAAAACGTATATTTAAAATCCATGACGCATCATTAAATAAGTTTTTAAAGCTTCACAATATTGTATGATTGCGCCACACAATAAGTAAATGGCATACAGAGCTTTCTACTCTAATAGGATCAAACCCAACCGAGAAGAAATAGGCATTATAGGACTATAAGGAACGCATTGAGAGAATGGCATGTATAAAGGAATTAGGAACATAGTTCACGAGCTAATATTGATATAATACCATGACAAGACAACATATATAATGCATTTCAAACAATCAATGGCAGCAGGTTTGCGAATATGAACAAGCATTCTTTCACAGTGAATTGAGAATGTATAATAAGATATCAATATGAGAGTAGTTAAATAACAAATAATACCTCATACATATACAGCTGATATTCGTAATTATGGAAGAATGCAACAATAACATAATGAATCAATATATACTAATATTTCTTGCAAGCCAAATTTTGTATAATCCTATTAGGTTCATTATGTATGCTCATCTCTAATGTCACGATGTAAAAACCAAACAATAGCTGGGATGATGAGAAATAAATTAATGAAAATTACACCGGTCGAATAAAAAGTAACAATGAGAATAATGGTAGCTTCATTGTTCTCCATTTGAGCTTATATTTATCAACCGTAGGCATTATGCAGCCTTCAAAAAAAATCGTCCAATCTAGTATTATTGCTCTATGCAAGATTTCTTAGCATGTTGTTTTTGAGGTCAGCAGAACATACATGCAACAGATTTTCATATGGTATGTATGTACTGCTTGATGCGTGACCCACTCGTCTGCTAATTGTTCCTTATCGCCATGTCTCCCTACCAGGTTGTTCTAACTCCATCATGTAAAATTGTGGACAAACAAACAAAGTACTCAAGTTCCATTTGACTTTACTGGTACTTAAAGCGTTTTATCCACAAACATTTGCTGACGACTACTGCATCACTATCATTTGGTATTCAATTGTCGTAAGGTTTCTCTTACTTTACAGATCACTCAATCAGTACATAGTTCCAACATTTAACTTAGATTCCATGGTGTGCGTGGATTGCACTTAAATACTCCTGGAGAAGGAATCTATGCATTGTATCATAACTTTTCAGCCTCCAGATTATCAATTGTGGGTGCACTTTCATTGAAATAAATTAGAAAGGTTAACGAACTAGTGGATCCTAGCATCTTGACCCGTTAGCATCTTGGGTCACTTAATCCAGCAAAGTTAGTCAACATTTTATGTTAGTGGGTAGTAACAACTGTAACCTATCGATCCGCAAAGCTACGTGTTCTGTACAAATGTGAAGAAATGTGACAATGAAAGGACTGGTATACATACTTTTATTTAATTAAAACATGTCTTTACCATAAGGATGTCAACATATTTACATAGTTAACATAATACTCATTCACGTTTGTCTCAAAACTTGAAAAGAATTTTCTTGACATCAATAGTTCTCTTCACAACGCTTGCCGTTCTCCAACAAAGAATTAACTACTCTCAAATAAAATAACAATCAGTTGTTAGTCTTACGATGAGGTTGCCCTTAACAAACTCCAGTAAAACATGAGAGTCAGCCACTTTCATATCGGATGTCAGCTGATTTCTTAAACATGCTATTATAATGTCTTACACGAATAGTCATTCCTGCTGAAATGGTAACAGGCGATCTCGGTACTAAATAATTCTTAAACCACACAGTTTTCCAAATATATGCTGAGGACCCTTGTATAGCCTCAACCATGTCGTATAAAAATTAGTGACTCTGTTGATAACATGCTTGAGAAGGTTAGATAGCTCACACTCCATGGTTTTACAAATATGCAGCCATATAAATATAATACGATTATGTGAAGAACACGCGTTGCCCATTCGTAGTTGTTTACAATGGAAGTGTACATAATATATCGAGAGCCAGATTTTGACTAAGTAGTTTTATTATGTCTTGTTAACAAGTAAGGTATATTTAGCAACATATAGCTATTTGTTATCATGTTGCACTGAACTTCAAACTGTGTTTAGAACTTTTACAGGACGTATGTTTCTCTTTTGCACAAACGATTTGGATCGTTCCTGTAAACCTTAAGTGTTGTTTAGCATATTTACATTTTTGCATGTTTTCTAGGAAAATAAATTATTTACAAAATTTACAAAGCTTGTGATCTTCACTCTTTCTTTCATGTTACTTTGAACTAACCGATACGCAACACTAACTTGACGCTCAGTAGAAAGTGGTTTGTGTTAGGAATGGTCTGCCTGGTGTCAAGATAATGTGACTGGGTGGGACATCATGCTACATGTCTGATGACCATGTGCTAGACATCACTGCCACACTGCAGACACCGTAGCGATATGACTGAAAAATTGTTAAAGCTTCGCTAAAAATCACAATCACACCTGACATCTATTGAATAAATGGACGTTCATCTGTAGAGAGTATGACCCTTTGTTTACGTTGGCTGACTTTTGTTAAAGTAATATGAATATTTTCATTATTCAAACCAACAACAAATTTTGATCTAGTTCTGTTGGCATGTCTGGTAATGGCTAAGGCCTAAACAGTTAGATTTCAGATAGATTAAACAAGTATATCAACGTGTAATTTAGACTGAATAAGCAGAACTGATCGCGAGTTATACGTATAGGGTGTATTTATGACTAAGCTTTGGTATGCATGCTAATTAACTTCCCATGGAAAATTTCAAGATAATAACTGATTAGAAAAGAAGCAATCAGTTTTGGTAATGTAAGTTGAACGTTGTTACTTCTCTGGATTTAGTATCTACAGTTTTAAGATATTGTTGTGAAGACTCACATTTGACTTTCAATTTCCAGGCCTGAGAAAAATTTATACATACATATCTGTTACACAGATAATTCAATAACAATGACACAATAAGGGATCATTTCTGATTAATATCTGTCCCATCATACACATGTACACGCAAAGACACATAACTACACTTACAGAAAGATACAAATATTTGAATAAGACCAAAATATCAATGAATGCTTAATTTCAACATTAAAATACATATAATTAAAATATTTAAAGGTTTTGTGTCAAATAATGTCTTCTACTATTAGAATGTAAATCTTTTGAAGACTTTTGAGACAGAAGTCTTGACGATAAGCGTGGTGAAATACAATTTAACTAATGATTGATTCATTGGTTGCAATTTAAGGCGAATCACCACTGTTAGGCTATTTAGCGTCGTACAAAAGGTTATATTTAAAATCGATTCAAAGTGGCAAAAGTTTACGTATCGACCAGATTTGAAGGGGAAATCGTAAGATGGTAACGCTAATAAATAAAGCTTCCTTATCAACCAGGAATGTAAATGGTGTGTGCTAATGAAAACAGATGAACAAGATAATACACGGTATTTACATTACATAAAAGTGCCCAAGGTGATAGCATAAAAGTTATAGATTAGGACTATTATTTACTCTTTTCAAGAATTCTATAAAACAAGTCCCATTTATTTTATCAGAAATTTCTTTCATGTCACGTACATTATAGAATGGATGGATTGTAGGTTTTAGGTAGACACACTCCATCTTAAAATAATTGACATTAATTAGTTCATGGCACGAACTGTACTCTGGTGGGTCTTCTCATTTTAGTATGTGGGAATGGGTTATATAAGTATGGCCGAATTCGAAATCTTGCAGTGACTACCTCCTACCTATGGATTATTCTGCAAGATGGATTCCATTCTCCTACAGTTACCTTGATGGCTTGAAGTTTATTATTCACTGTATCATTCCTTAATGTCTGCCACTTCTGACATAAAGACTCTTTGATACTAGTTTCAAAATTAGCATAAAGCTTCTTAAAATAGATGGTTAAAGGGACAAAATGGATGTACCATTTGGTAAGCAAACTTATGTATGTTTTCCACTAACAAAAGCAAGAGTAAAAGCCTACTCTTCATCTTTTAATCCATCAGCATACATTACTATATAGTTTTAAAATTAGGTGAGAAGATCACGATAAGTGTTGTTGAAGATTGAATGGTTTGTAGCAGATTATTAACATTGTGTAAGGTAAAAAGTACTTTTGGTTGTTTAAGTAGCCAGTGAAGTACTTCGGAGATGGGCAATTTTTGAATTTTAAAAAGATCTAGTTTAAAACTGTCAATAATCAATTATATTCTTAGGCCAAGGGTAGCTATGGCGTTTGGTTTCTTTTCGTATCAGGTTTTGTATGTAAGTTGAGAAACAGTCGAAAAACACAGGGTTTGTTCTTAATTTCAGAGCATACTATGCGGAAAGCATTTCTCTACGATGAGATAAAGATGTCTGGTTCGCTTCAGAGAGAAGGCTATCACACGGGGATGTCTTAAATGCTCCTAGAGAGAATCTTATTTATTAATAATAGACTGGGTCAGGCATCTTCATACAGAAATTCTAGCTGAACTATACACAAAACAACTTTAGTCCAGTTTGGAGCGAATACAAGCTAAATTTAAATTGAGGATGACATTTCTATCAGCACCCAAGTCAATGCACGCTACTACTTTAAGCAGATCGAGAAAATTCGAACACTTAGCTTTCAGGTCCTTCAGGTGTGGACAAGACAGTTTTCTGTCCGAGATAATGATTAAATATTTTGTTTTATCAATAACTAAAATAGGTATTTCGTTCAGCGTGAGATTAGGCTCATCATGAACTCTTCGTAACTGACAAAAATGAAAACTTAATGTTTTTGTTTTCGAGAATTTGAAGCCATTAATATGTCCCGATTTTGAATCTTGATATGTTTCTGTAGTTGTCTCTCATTTGTATGCATACGATTTGATCAATAGCATATTAGAAGATAATCAACGTATAAGAAGCAATCCACACCTGTTGCCACACACCTGGTGATGCTATTGATTTTGATGTTGAAAGTGTCACAGAAAAATTCTGCCCTGGGACATAACCATCCCATGCTCGTACATATAAGAGAGGGTGTAGCTAATGACCTTGACAGAAGTGATCAGTTTCCAATCTCTCTTTTAAATAGTAACTGTACAATTGATGACAATTCCACAATG
Source organism: Potamilus streckersoni (assembly GCA_016746295.1). Taxonomy (NCBI): domain Eukaryota; kingdom Metazoa; phylum Mollusca; class Bivalvia; order Unionida; family Unionidae; genus Potamilus; species Potamilus streckersoni. Next base: position 23,199 of record JAEAOA010000251.1, read on the forward strand.
AAACAACCCGACTGGGTTACGTTTGAAACACTTCGTACAAGTAGGCTTTAACAGGAATAAAGTTCAAAACGACAATGACCCTATTTGATAATTTATACTGCCTTAATTTAGATTGCAGAAGAATCCATTACTAGGTCATCATTGAACTGTTAAACAACCCCAAAACCATGGATCACCAAAGAATGTAAAGAAGCCATTCGAAAACGCCGAAAAGCACTGAAAATTAGAATATTCGTTCAATGTCAGGAAAATTTAACTCAGTCCCGTATTGTTCGGGCCAAAGCTCGCCCCACGATTAAAAGATCATCTTGGAAAAAACATTTATTCCAACTTTAAATTCTAGAGAATAATTATAAAAAAAAACAATACGGGCACAATCCGCAAAATAATGAAAAGAACAATCACAAATAGTTTCGACATATTAAACTAAATAACGACAATTTCAATTCTAAATACGACAGAGATAATGTTCTTGATGATAGTTTCTCTATAAATTCCTCATTGTTTAATTGTTCAGAAGATTTCCGGAAATTAAAATCTCAAACACAGAGGACACGGTTGAAATTCAAATCCATAAACTCAGAATGAAATAATATTCCGTTTTCACTGTTGGAGTTTATGGAATCTATTAGTAAGGCCCATGAAATATCCACGTGGTCAGACGATATATATTACCAGTTTTTGAAACACTTAACAATACCATCATTACCAGGTCTTCTGAAAACAAATATAGATGAGGTGAGTGTAAAAACCAATAGAACGAATGATCTATTCTAGGCTTGTATAGTATTTGGAAAACAACAATTAAATATCTTTTATCCACAGTGGATTTTGTTATGAAGAGGGCAGATGGAGACTTAGACCTAGATCGTGCATTATTTTCGTCATTAAGTGACTTGAAACTTTAGGTGAAAGTGGCAGTCAGAGAAATCAGAAGAAATTGCGTGTACTATTTATCTGTAACTTAATAAATGTCTGCTGTTAATGAGTGTTGCATACATGTTGCATACGAAAATGAAAGTCCAATTATTTTGAGCTACTGGAATAGTCCATAGATTTGAGTTACATTCGTGAGAAGTGATGTTGCCAAAACTTTTCTACATAATTATAATTTATTATTTTTCTGGGTGTCTTACGATCGACATACACTAAGTGCCTTAACTTAGATAAATTAGTAGACAATCAATCACCGTAACTACTATCGAAGTCATTTCCATCTTTATTATCAAAATAAATGTTCACCAAAATGAAATATAATAAGAAATTATGTGGAAAATATAATACCGAAAACTTTGTAACATTGAGACGGATAACATAGACATTGGATTGAATCTGCTTAGAGCTGAATTAGAGTCGCTACATGTTAACGTAGGAAGTGGGCAACTGACATTGAGAGATTTTGATTAGCAAATTAAAAAGGACATACAAATACTATAGGAATATAATTCAGCAGACTGATAAAACGCCTCTGAACGAGCCTACTATTTTCACACTTTGCAGATTTAATATTTTGTTTCAAATGTCCCATTGATTTCAAATATAACCTAAACTTCAATCAGAGAAAACATAGAAGATAAAATGATAACGATCTTTATAATTTATGGAGACCTACTCTTTGTAAATCAATGTAATATATCTACAGGTTACGTAAATTGGTAAGGCGGTGCTACTGAACATGATGGAAATTTATTACGTTACAATATTTTATCAAAAATATAAATAAAGAACCAATGCTTGATTTCAGGATAAGGAATAGAAAGGTCATTGACTTCTGCCTCCTTTAAAGGACATTGTTAAGAAGTCTTTCGTTTGTGTACCTCCTGACATATTAGTTTCTTTCAATTCTATCTCGTTATCTTTCACAATATAGGAACAATATTTCATAATTTAGTTTGTAACAGAGTCTGGGACGTCATGATGTGTGTCTGCGGCATAATAATTCAATTTCAGACATCAATATATAATGTTGCACTGCTGACTTCGTAACGATGTGACTCATTGGAAATGTACGTTTAAAATCCAAACATACACATGAATTTAGTGTCATGAAGTACACTAAGATATGTACAACCTAGTCTTTGTCTATGAAGTGTGTTTAACTTCTGCAAATGACTATATACTAAACCTTTTAATAATATTCACATGGACTTGAGTTTCGTTCATTGCTTTCCCTTTTGGAAATTCTGCAATCTGAATGATGTTATTCAGGCTGACGATAAAGGATAAGTTAACAGACTAGACGTTATTTAAAGGTTGCAGTATTTTTCCAATTAGACTGAGTTTTAATAGAAACAGTTATGCATCATAGATCAAGTGGGGATGTATGTAAGGTACTCACATCAACATTATTCATTTCTATTTTCACATCAGTCGTCTAATAGATTCGCTGTTCAAGTTTTGTTCGTTATGATTTGAGATTTTATTTAGTTCAATAGATAATTCAAAATACACTACGGTGATTGTTTCGTGGACCAAATTATTAATTGTGATTATTGAAAATTCATCCCAGCACATTTTGATTATATTTTTAAAATGAATAAATTTTTTGACACGATATCACTTTCAAGGCTACTAACAGAACAACTTATTCAATACTGGAATTTATTCGGAAGACTAGTGCTTGTTAGATAACTTCAGTAATTATTACAATATCGTCGGTTGCTTCCGAAATTTCACATTGTATTATGGGAAATGCATTGTTAGTTGAATTTTAGTAAAGTTGTTATTTTCATAATTCTGCTACTCATATGACGATAATAGAATCGCAGCACACATGATAAATTGCACCCTTGGGTTAACATGTTGGAAAAGGTATGGGATCCGTGAGAAATCCCACATTACACCTGTCTATTGGTTAACACGTGATAGTATTATAAGATTATAAGTGTTTAATGGGTCCAAAGTGTTCATTTCATCAAAAGTGTTTATAGACTCAAAGGGCAATTGTATTTTAATATTTTGTTTCCCTACAATTCAGCGTAGATCTTTATCATCCAACACCTTATCATCTGCTATAAATACAACACACTATACCATCAAACATGCAGTGAGTAGTGACCAAGAGATCATAGTCTACTAACCAACAATCCAAAACTACAATAAAAAAACCCCGTGTGTAGTATTCGTATTGTGCTAAAGGATTTGTACGTATTGTTTTTATTATATATATATATATATATATATATATATATATATATATATATATAATACAAATAATGTTATCATACAGGTATACAGGTTAGAGAAATTAAATTCGTACTCTACCAAGTTTCGAACCCAGGTCCGCGAGTAAATGGCACGCATCGCCTTGTCTGCTCATACAAGCCCATATCCCGTCACGAGTAAACACGCATCACCAAACAATGATGGCACTGAAACGGTGTTATATGAAATCGTGCGTAGCAGACATAATCGAATGATGACCTAGTAATTAAGTCAAATATATACATAGGCATTCTAAATTACTATTTAAGAAATCAAGGTATATATGATTTTTATTATTACAAAAATATAAATATATACCAAACAAAACAGAATGTGCTATCCCTTGATTATATAAAAGAATACTTGATAATAGTAGGCAGAATAATAATTTAATAATTAATGCTATCATACAGGTTAGATAATTTTAATTTTAATTCGTACTCTATTGAGCTTTCAAATCAGGTCTGCGACAAACGACACCCATCACCTTGCCTGCGCACACCAGCCCAGGATCTGTTGTGGATTGATTCACTAAAGTTTACGTTCCCAGGCCATACTTTATTACAAAGTATACTACGTTCCCAGGCCATACTTTATTACAAAGTATACATTATCTTTTGTATTTTTGGAATAGAATAAATACATATTGTCTTCATGACATTAACACTTCTTGCGTTAAATGTATTATTTAATTCCCTACTCTTATCTGAGACATCTGTTTCATACATATCATTTTCACGTCCTGTCTCCAACGGTTTCAGTAGGCGGAAAAACGGATGTGTTAATGTATTAAGTATCAATGACATTATGCGATAATAATACTCTAGAACAACATAATTGTGTGAAAATTGAAACCGATGTATTTTCTTTTGATTTAAGCTAGTAATGCATTCCATCCCGGTCAATCCTTCAAAGAGCCGTCTGGTAAATACCTATTAATTAGAATTCATTATAGCAAACATGTTTATATTTACTATATACCTAATCGGATTTAGGTAACATTAAGCACTATTTTGGTTTCGCTGTAATTATAAATTAACTTTCTTTCTCTGTCTCTCTATATACAATTTAACTGCAAAAGAGAGGTCATCATTTTCGCACAAAACTGTATTCTACCTTTGATTTATATCATTCTTCTGGACGGTGCAATCATTTTAGATTAAACATAAAAGAAGTATCACTGTTAATTGTAATGGTAGCCTTGTGTATTGTGACTCTCAAATCATCTGCTGATTTATTTTGTAATTAGTATGGCTATGGGAAACTTTTCTTTCTAAGATGTGCTAATCATAAGCAAGTCCAAGTAAATGTTAACTGACGTGTGTTGCATTGTCTGTCTCACTCTTTCTCTCTCGCTCTGTCTCTCACTGTCTTTCTGTCTTTCTCTGTCTCACTGTATGTCTGTCTCTCATACACACATGCACACCAATAATTGCCCTCACAAATATCACCATGCAATAGTGTCTTTATTGTGAGACAAGCATTTGAGTTTTAATCAATTATTTGCAATGAAACTTACTTTACATATTCTTTGTATAAAATATAATATAAATCTAATTTAACTTTAACTTATACTTTAACTTTAACTTGAACTTTAACTTTTACTTTAACTTTAACTTAATTAATCTGTGTTCAGATCAATCTAATTGTTTGGTTTTCTACCTCGTTACTTATGTCAAATACCGCACAGTATTGAAGAAATCAGTGTACTGGACTAAATTGTGTTCTCAATATTAGTCTCATATTGTCTACATTATTTTTTTTCTACTCACCCTATTGTCTTTCATAATGTCTCCCGATGCCATAGACACTATAAGAAAGCTTCCTTCCTGCCCGAAACCTTGTACTTATCAATGCTCAAAGGTTTGTTGATGAGAGCTCAAATGTGATGTGTGTTTGACTTTGTGACTCTCCGTTTACCAGACCTTCATTTCTGCACTGTTTGACACGTTTTCATTTACAATGGTAATATCTCTACATTTTTGCAATCAGTGAACCTGAATTCAAACTATATACGAGTTTTTGTCTTTTTGTATTTAGTCAGGTGGCTTTCGGAATACTCTGTTTATGTTAGTGAATATTCCAGATAAACTAAAAAATCGGCATTCATAACTGCAATATAAGATAATAGACGCCTTGGTGAGATTATTCAATATTATATTACTGCTGCTTGAGAATTTGTGGAGGCACTGCGTGGTGCAAAATAATGACAGCTCTAACCAAGACATGCCTTTTGTTCATTTTGTTTGGAATAGGTCGTTCAAGAGGTAAGTGATGAGGTAGAATGTATATCAGTTTTAAATGAGCAATCAATGAAAGAGCTCTTGTCAGCATGTAAATATTTGGTGCAACATTAATCTCCTTGCCACAAGTTTGTCTTGATTATGTTATGTCCTCTTAGCTACCTCGACAACAAATTTAGTAACCAGTTGTGTAGTTGTGTAACATCGCTCATTTGGAGTTTTTGATGTCGCCAAATAGAATGAATGCAATATTTTAAAAAAATGTCACAACTATAATTCATTGTAAAAAGGTAGTTTTTACGTATCAGCTAGTTCCCCCCCCCAAAACAAAAAAGAAAAGAAAAGAGTAAAGACATTAAGGCTTGTAATTTTTAACAAAACAAAATTATTTTCTTAGAAAGCACTGTGAAAAGATGAAAATATGAAATAAGACTTACGGTTTTTAAAGAAATCCAAACATTTATCCTAGAATTGTGAAAATATATAAGTCCTATTAATAAACATTTATATATGCATCTAGTTTGAATTGACTCTCACGTTGGATCCAAGATTGAGGACGATGACGTCAGATGAAGTCTTGACTCAAATGTTCAATACTTTTCGTTGAACCACAATTCGTACTATAATATTCATATTTAGAATGAATTTCACTGAATGTATTTAATCTATTTGTGGAGCTCGCCAGGGAAACATAAGTTTTTTAAAATGTAGATGAATTCCTATAGATGTCATCTGTAACAAGATATAACTCGAGATCTACAGATGTAGAGAAAAAATCTCTTTCCTGCACAAGAGAAATAATACGGTCTTCTAAAGGTAGAAAAACGACTGTGACTATTTCACATTGTCTTACGTGTTTACAAACGGAGCCAAAACGTCATTTCATGCACACACACAAAAAGAACGCGCGTGGTTTATTTCATCATCTAATTATCGTAGCGCACGATGTAATCACATAAACTTATAAAAATGGCATTGGCCACAACCCTAGTTTACGCAAGTTGTTTATCAAGACGGCAATCGAAATTAATTCTTACGAAAGGCCGAGAGTTATAAATTAAAATGTTGTTTTTAAAAAAAATATCAGATCTCGTGAACATAATCATCATAATAATATACGATAATACAAAAATAAAATGAAAGTAATTAAAGTGCATGGTCACAACAGTAGGCCATTGCACAGACTACCGTTCTTTCAAGTTGATGACACTTGTTGGGATCAGTCAATGAATACTGCCAAAATAGAGGTAGTTTTACGTGAAAATTGTTCAATTTGTGTGCTGATGAATGATTGGAATTTTCTGAGCTTGTGTTATTGGCATGTTTGGTATATAATAATAAGAAATAATTATTTTGTTGCTTAAAAAACGACATTATCAAGGGGATCAAAAGATGTATAGTTCGACTCCTTTATTCGACACTCTTTTAAATGTCAACTGGTTTGCTGAACGTGATAAAATATATCCAATGAAATGGTAGCCTTTCGTGCCATCTCTTGTGTGTGATTATGTGAGTATGTGTATTTTTCTGAGTACTCACATAAATGTTTGCTGGCTTCATGTTAACTCTGGGTCACTTTTGAGGATAAAAAGCTGCTAAAACGTTTGCGATATTGCTGAAAATGCAGCCCATGCATTTTGGGAAGTCAACGAACGTCATCCAAAATTAGGATGAACAGCTTTAACGATAGAATTTATTACTTGAACATAGACATATCAAACTGTTTGCTTGCAAGTAATTTATTATCAAATATGTCGATTAATTGACGAATGTCTGGAATTACTCATTGTATTAATGTGATTATTTAAATATGTTTATAATAATTAGATATTTACGACAGTATGCATACTAGTCTATCGCATTCTGGAGTCTTTTTAGCTTGATGAGTCATTATTTTAGTAACTTAAAACAAAAAAGAAATATTTGTGAATATGTGAGAAAGCTTGCCAGTAGCTTATCGTGGGTCGGTGGTTCTTTCCGTGGATTTCCCGGTTTCTTCCTCCACCATTAATATTGGCCACCATGTATAGCCTATCGTGTGCTAAAAATGGCGTTAAGCTCCACCTCCACAATAACAACATTCTGAAGTTTTTTAGCATGTACCGTCATATTTTTAGTATCCTGAAACAAACAAAAAACAATAATTATTCCGTTAAAAAACCAGAAAGTATTAATGTATTTTTGTCCGTGTTTCATGCGCGAAATTATTGTATTAAATCATTTTAGATTTTGCACCTTATATATACTAAAATACTATGAAATCTAATGTTTAATGTTGATTTCGATTTCTAAACTATATATAATTAAAATTTCCACCCATACATTAGTAACATATTATATCGCTCAGTAATTTAAGGAAAATATTGATCATTTGATATCTAGCTGCAACCTAAAATGCGTTAGTGCAGTCAGCCTTATACATAAATTTCCTTAATTAAATTTCATAAATAACACGGCTGTAATGAAAACTCAGTAATGTATTACCGTGAATACATTTGCATTTATTAAGTTTTGCCCCTATCATTTGAAGGGACAACATTTAATTTGTTCAGAATGCACTTACACTACTTCCAGTAGAAAAGTTATTTCAGATTTTCTCAGGCACGAACATATTCGCTACATAACGTTAACGTGCCAAAAGAAAGTGTATGCTTGTCCTTCTCAACAATTTATCAAAATGGAATGTGGTATAGGACCCGACCTATTAAATTTATTAATAATGAAACTACAATCATTAAATGTTACGTTTCATCAAAACAAGCCATTTATAACCAGATATTGCATGTGTCTACTAAAATAACCACCGGCACTTTAATGTAATTTTGAATCTCAGCTTTCCGTTACAATATTCTTTAGACTTTTCAGCGATTTCATGAACTTCTAAGATAATAAGGAACATAATTTTAATGAATATTCAGTACTTGCACGAACGCCTCTATTTAACAAAGATTCTACTATAATACAAGAAACAAATTTTGTATAATAGTCATTTGCAGAAACAATGATATGAGTTTGGCTTTTCTGAATGAGTCATAAAGAAGACGTTTAAAACAGCATGATACTATTGATCACTAATTAGCATTACGATATGAAGATTTTACTAGGGTGTTATTAATACGAATTATCTTTAAATACCAGAAAACAAACTTAACCATTGTATGATGAGAACATTTTCAGTAAGTGTGTATTGTTGGATGAAATTCTGTTATAATGGTATACAGTACTAGCAACTAAGAAGTAGATCACATTGAATATCAAACGAAATTGGATCTTACAATATAGAAATATTACGTATTATTTATTGCAGATTGTCCGAAATCAGAAATATTAAATCCTGGAGATAATGCAAATGTGAGTATCTATGGAATTCAAACAAATGAAAAACGTTTATTAGAAATCAAATTTTGTGGTTTCACTAGTAAACAACATTTCACTAATGTGATGTTGTATGACACAACGAAGAGCCCTGCTGACAACAGAGATTTTAATATAAACTACACTGGTCGAATAACAAACATTAACAGGAACAATGATAGCCTCAGTTTCCTGCTACTCAATGTGACTTTTTCCGACAGTGGAAATTTTACCGACGGCAAAGATTCATTAGAGAAAGCAAAAAGCACGATCCTTGTCACACGTATGTATTCTTTGAACCTTCAGTTATTAAAAAAAATAGATTTATTAAGGCACTTGTTTGCATGTAATTATATTGAGTGTAAGACATAATAGATCCTCAAAGAGAATACGTTCCGATCAATACAGTATCAATTTCATTAATGTAAAAACAGATCTTAACCATTAAGCAATACATAATTATATGGCTGCGGATAGACGTACATTGCATGTATATAAATGTTTATGATACTAAATAATTTCAGAAATCCATAATAAGTTCCCGTTTTGTGTTGTAGTACCATGGTCCTTCTGATATTCTAGATTATAAACATATTGCACTGAGGGTTTGATTAAAATCAGCGCATTCACTGGTCATCATTCTTAAAGCTATAACATTAAATGTTCCAAATGCAAGGCTCAAATAAAACTATATTGAAATGATACGGTATACTGATTAGTCACGTTTCCCAGGTAAATATGTTGATTCACTGCGTCTGATCGTGACTGCATCGTCTTCAATAACGATTAATGGAAAGTCGACAGCCCCGGTTCAAAGTTTGTACATGCGATTATAAATATTGTGCGAGGGAAAGTTCATAGGTCATTTATAGAAACAAAATGTAATTACGGTGATAATTAGTGCCGCTAAACTGTCATGTTATAGTAACATAAGATGACACATAATATATGTTATAGGTTTTGGTTAGCATTCGTCGCTTATTGGTTATTGTGTGGTGATGGGTTAGGCTTGTAAGGCTTTCAGAGGGACATTTAATAAAATTAGTGGATCCTAGCCCGGGGAAATCCAGGAAGTAGGTCAATGGTCATTTTGACAATATGTTAGTTTCAAACAAAATCTGATGCTACTGCTTTATAATTGCACTTCTCTTTATATCAAAGCGTGTAAGTTAAAATTATGTGAGTACCTTAGATTATTTCATTGTATGCCATACAAAATTTTGTTTCATTTAAAAACTCCGTTAAATAAGTTTGCATTATCGTTTATATCCTATCCTTGATAAACATTTATTTGATAATTGTTGTTCATTTTATTGATGTCATAGATTCTACCGTGGATTGGTCACATATTACAAGCATATTCTATTGCACGCAAAAGCATTTTTTCTCTCAAGGGTGGTATAGGAAGTATGGATTTATTGATTAATGGTTCAATGAAGGGTAGCGAGAGAAAGAGAGTGTGCTTATTTCAGGTAAAATGTGACACCGGTACACAGGCTACCGGTACCAGTTTACAAATGTGTCGATATGATAGAGGAAATGTAACTACACTTCAGTCGATGAACATTTATTTGATAATTGTTGTTCATTCTATTGATGTCATAGAGTCTACCATGGATTGGTCACATATTGTAAGCATATTCTATTGCACGCAAAAGCATTGTTTCCCTCAAGGGTGGTATAGGAAGTATGGCTTTACCAATGTAATTTAATGCCGATATGGCGTTACTGGTTATTGATTCAATGGAGGGCAGCGAGAGAAAGAGAGGTAAAATTATTATTTCAGGTAAAATGTGACACATGTACACAGGCTACTGGTACCAGTCTACAAATGGGTCGATATGATACATGAAATGTAACTACACTTCAGTTGATTGTATCAAATTACATCCGAGACAATTGATCTAACATGCTCAACCGATCAGAAGTAGGTGACATTCATTTATAGCAGTACTGACTGGTTCCACTATACATCTGGGACGTAAAACTATAGCAAGGATAATTGTTCAGCAGTTGTTTGTATCTATTTAAAGCCAAAATAAGATAATCGAATAAAGGTACCTGCCTAGCTGATGAAAACACCCGTTCACTACTTGTAACACTAGATCCACCATCTGTAATGGCTCAGCTAAAAAATCTCTTACATTAGTAGCTATGGCGGAAGCCAAACCTATAATGATTGGATCCCATTTTACATTATACCAACAGACCACACCGGCTTTGCATTCACATTAAATAATTAACAGTTTGATCAGCTTTGCATTTCAAAAAAAAATTCAAGAAAACTAAAATTAATGTTAAATGAACTGAGGAGAAATATTTCAATTTATATTGGACTGGACCTCGTACATCTTTTATTAATACGAGTACAGAAATTAATCTATTTGGTCCATACTATAAATCCAGGTTGTAACATTCCCTTTTAGGTCGCAGAATAACTGCATACGTCAATGAATCGGGGATCATGGATTTCAAGTGCAAAAATACGAACACGTCTGTGATTATAATTAGAAAAATGAGTGTTGGGTTTTGCAAAAATATTTCAATCTACGATGTGACACAGGGGAAATGTATACACGTTGTGGATGATTATATCGGTCGTGTTGAAAATTGTGATTTAAAGGAAACAATCTTTCATCTCACCATTCAAAGCTTAACATGGCTCGACAAGGGTCCGTACTTTGCCTGGGATGACACTGGTCTCCTTTTGGATTCTATATTTATGGACATTCAAGGTAACATTTCTTTTCTAATTCACACACCCTTTTTAAAAAGTATTGTCCATTAATTAATTTACAAAGCCGCTTTTCAAACGAATAACGTTAAATAAAAGAAACGTGGTTTTTCAGAGTTCTTTGTGTACGTTCACGCACGTATAAAGATTATTAATCTCCATCTGAGAACAATTCAATAAATCAACCAATAATGATGCTGGTTCTTGTGTGGATATAGTATCAATCAAACCCATTATGATAATGAGTTAAAGCAAAGTTGAGCATCGAATTCATAATCTAGATTGTGCAACTGGCAACCTGCATTTCAAATACACGTGAAAATTATTTTCTATCTAATTTGTTTGAATTACTGATTATTTATGTTCCTTAAAACCAAGAATAATAGTTATAGACAAAAAGCAAAGTTTAAATCAGTATTTTATTTTAATTTTTGTTAGGAGTCTTTACATATTGCCCTAAAACTAAATCAAAACTATTTCAATTCTGAAGTTGTGTTTTCAGTTTCTTACATGCAGACATATACATCTTAACAATATCTTCCGCATGTGCAAAGAATTAATGATTCGGATATTCAGCAAGTCTCGAAAACATTTATAAGATCGTAGGTCAGATTACCTACCATTTAAATATATTTATTCCTTAATTGTGATTGATAGTAATGTTAATTTCCTCGCTCTCTCTCTCTCTCTCTCTCTCTCTCTCTCTCTCTCTCTCTCTCTCTCTCTCTCTCTCTCTCTCTCTCTCTCTCTCTCTCTATCTATCTATCTATCTATATATATATATATATATATATATATATATATATATATATATATATATATATATATATATATATGTCACACTCACAAACGTTTAGAACCTACCATTTCTAAGAAATGAAATAACGTAAGCAAAGGCAATTTTGAGAGTATTTATATCTGTAGCAATTAGTATCTCTATGACTTACATTTTACATTTCAATTTTGGTATAATTATAATCTGTATTTATTTAGATATTTATTTATTCATTTTCCATTCAATGTTAATTCGTATCACTGTAAGCATTTAGCATCCAGTTTTCAAACTTTCGTGCAGAATTCCACAAGCAATTTTACACTGGAAGGAGCTAGGAGCTTTTAATTCCTTTTTTGCAAGTAAGCTGTTTAAAGAGTGGTTAAATCTACACTCCCCAAAGTAATGTAATTACTTTAGTAACGGACATCTGAGGGATGATCATCATTCGGTAAATGTATGTCATTAGAGCACATAGGAACACAAAAACAACGTTTAATGAGATGAAACAAAAACATGATTATACTTTGGATACTCAAGCGTACAGTAAAATACATTCATGATGAGAGTTAGAAGTGCTCAAGAGTTCGTCTAAATCGTTTAAATTATTACAGTTTCTTTTCTTTTTCTCTGTAAGAAAAAAGAAAAAGTACAAGTTCTTTTCCGGGTTCTAATGTACAATTTGGTAAGTAGTGATATATATATATATATATATATATATATATATATATATATATATATATATATATATATATATATATATATATATAGGGGTGATTACTAGTTTGTTTTTAGTTACCCATTTAAAAAAAAATAAAATAAATACAAAAACGGCAGGCTATATACATTGTTTAAAAAGTTAATATTTTGTATGGTTTATATCGTTTTGATTTATGAATATCACACTGTATCTCCACATTCATTTGTGGAATATGTTTTTCATGTGTGTTATTGTAATGAATTTCTTTTGTCTTATGTGCTATCGTGTATTTAACAACTTTACGTATCTGGTATATTTTTAAATTAAATGCCTAAAAATCATAGTATGAAGCAGCTTCTAAGTATTACATCAGATTTGATTTTTCAGGTTTCTCTCTTCCTATCTTTATATATATATATATATATATATATATATATATATATATATATATATATATATATATATATATATATATATATATATATATATATATATATATATATATATATATAATACCAGCATAAATGTATTCACTTACAGTGAAGTCGAAATGGTTTCTGCTGTCTTTAATAGTGATAGTAGTTGTGGTCCTAGTTGTTGCAGCAGGCTTGGCTAACTATGCCGTACTTAAGCTTCGACAAAGTAAAGGTAATATCAAGTACTAAAATAATGTTATTTTGTTGTCTTAAATGTTTATTAAAATGTTTATTAAAAGACTTTTGGTTTAGTTGTTTAGTAAATGTGAAATGTGGTTCTAAATAAAGCAACGAGGGAAAAAAAAAGCGATTCATCACAAAATAAATGTCGTATAGGATCTTATGAAAAAGAACTGAAACTAATGTATTGAAGAAGTAACGTTCTCTTTTCGTTATTATGGTGCTTTGTAAAATACATTGAATGTAGATAAACCTATCCAGGCACTTGAAATTTTTGGATAATTAATATCAACAGTAAGAAATATTTCCTCAAAAATGCAAGAAAACGGTAAGGAATAAAAGGTCAAATTTAGATTTTAAAAACTATTATGTATTTCGTAATGTAGATCGTAGTTATATTAACCTAAACTGTATATGGGGCTTATTCAGGTTTTGTTATTAGAAGTAAAGAGAATAAAAATATTCACATAAATTACTTTATTGGCATGTCTATTTGATGAAACGTTGACGATAAGTTTCATACTGTTTGACTTTTGCTGAGCAAACGATGATTGATAGCAAAATATATGTAAATTAAACAGCAAAAAACAACCCCATAGAACTGATGGCAATGAATTAGTATTGCATGTTGGTTTGTTTTGAAACCAAGCTTTAAACCTCCTGCTGTAAACAAATTTTTTTTAAAATTGCCAATTGAAATAAAAGGTATACATACAACTACGAAATTGATATTTTCTTACAACATAAAAGGTATTCATTTGGCAATGTTGTTCATCGATTATAAACAACGTATATTCAGTAATTTCAGCAACAAGCAATACGATTTATAATTTTACACCTTTTTGTTCAGCCAATAGATATGGTAATGGGTCGCAGAACTTCGAAATGACATCTATTGCAGAAGAAACTAGAATTATGTCGGCATCAAACAGCAATTCAGGAAACTTAACCGATTTTGTGAGTACCAAATGCCCGGAAAACGTCGGAATAAAAGTGAAGCAGATTTATCCAAGAGAGATGCAGTTTGCACGATCATCCCCCATAACTACAAATAAATTCAGTATAGATTCTAATTTACCATTTAATGAAGAGTCTGTGTCAGAAACTATTCAAGAATATGACCATATATATGATTATGCTGATATGCCAAACTAATGTCGTTCGGATGATCCATATCTCTCCTTAGAAACATCAATAAGTACTCATCAGACGAAACGTAACGAGGGACATGCCTCAATAGTTCAACACAGTTATATGACTTTAAAACAAATCGCACCGTATCCCACTATTACAAAGAACCCCAAAGAACTAGTTTTAGTAGCTGATTCTTCATATTGGTATGACAAAGTAAACACAAAGTCTCAAACTTTAAATTACGACATTGCGGAACACGTTTTGGATCATTCTTTTATCAGAGAAATGGGACATCGTCAAAGCCAGTCATGTGGTAACTTATTTGGTTGACTCCATTGCCCAATAGTTGTTGAGTTCATTAAGGACATTATTGAATGAAGATTGTTACAACCGTATTTGTATATTAAAGCAAAGAAAAAAGACATTCAAATAGCAAAAAGAATGAACTGAGTAATTTCGGTATTATATCGTTAAATGAGAAGCATATTAATGATTCCATAGGCACAAGCATATAAATCAGGTGCTCTACATCTCTAAAATCAATATCCATCCGGATTCGTTATTGTCTTCCTTTTGAAAATACAGTTCTACTAACAATGAAATAATGGAATCTAAGTTAAACATAAATATCAGATCTCTCTCCCTCTCTCTGTCTCTCTCTGTCTGTCTTTCTGTCTGTCTGTCTCTGTCTTTCTCTCTCTCTAATATATATATATATATATATATATATATATATATATATATATATATATATATATATATATATATATATATATATATATATATAATAAGCAGTAACTACAGTGCGACGTACGTTTCAGCTCTCAGCTACTTGCTAAACAAATGAAAATCGGATATATCAAATTATGTAATTATGTAACAAAGTAAAATGTTTGGGAGTATACGGAATCAGTTGCTCGGCTAGTTCCCTCTTTTGTCACTAAGTAAACATCTCCAGGATTCCAAGAAAATATGCAAGAGTTGATATGCAAACTGATAACCTCTCTTATAACTCTGCAATATCAAGAGCCGAGCGTAGAAACAAGCAATCATGACCTGGACTTCTTGTCTTTGAAATAAAAGTATCAACCAGTTAAAGGTCACGCCAACAATTTTCAAACGTATGCTAAATTAAATTATATACACCACATCTATCAAATGAAATTCACGAAATAATGGAACTTTCTACGAGAAAACTCTGGTCTACCCCTAACTGGACCTATTATGAGAATTCACTATTTCAAAATATGACGAAGGGCCATGCGTGAACGACTTGTTTACGTCAGTGCTCACTGAAGATGACGTGTTCTTGAAAATGTTAGACTTGCCATATCATGTTGTGAATTCAGAAGACTCAAAACTTATGAAATACACGAACTAGCCGTTTAACATACATATCCTTACACCCTAAATGGAAAAACAAAGAAATAATAATGAATGATGCATTACAAATGAAACCTTTATCCTTATTTAACTTTATGTAAGCCCTCTGAAACTGCATCTCATTCCTTTTAGAATGTGCCGATTACAGAGATCAACCTAAGATCTTATATTTAAGCCATACTCACCTATTTGTTTGCTTAACTGCTATTCCATAGTTTCTCTCAACTGAACAGTGTATAAAGCAATTCACAATTGATTAAATGTCAATATATAATTAAGGTAACTCAACTAATGAGTCAGTTTTGTTTGTGAATGTTTAATCACAAAGCCCATGTATATATTATTAGGAATGTAACTCATTATTTTGTTGTCTTTTTGCTCATTCTCTCTCTCTCTCTCTCTCTCTCTCTCTCTCTCTCTCTCTCTCTCTCTCTCTCTCTCTCTCTCTCTCTCTCTCTCTCTCTCTCTCTCTCTCTCGTTCATTATATAAACTTATCTAATCTAAGCAAAAACACTGCCAAAGTCTTGTGCCCTAATCTATTAATTATTATGTGATAAAATATGTATAAACAACCACGCTGATTTAAAATTTTGATTTGCACCCGAACTGTTATGATCAGCTGTGACATGTGAGACGTAACATGCTGAATGTCCGTCGATACATGTTATCTCTTGTGGCAATAAATCTAGCATATCTACGTCTCCTGTGTTTGTGTGTCTGCATGTGTTTCTTTTTGTTGTACACAATAGTCTTATTCATTCATATATAAAACATGACTTGTGCAATATTCTCGCCATACTATTTTTTCTGAGGAAATACAACTGTAATATCTTTGTACGTTATATGCAGTAGTATCAGGAGTGGATTCATAGAACTTGTTATGGTTACAATGAACAAAACCAGCCAAAACGTAAACGATGATGAGAGGCGGACAGTGGAAATAATTTTGTATAAATTCGATGAACAAGATTAATTGTTCATTTCACTGAATTAAATTTGTATCTTGATCTGTTAATGCCAGACAAAGTGTATATAAATATTAAGAACATGTTCGATTTCCCATTGAAAACCTGTGTAGCATAGTGGGATATCAAGATCCTATTGAAGTGTCTGACAGCATGTGGATCTACATTACACTGAAAAATGCAAGCTATTTCGCAAAAGCGTTAAAGTCGGACAAATTTTATGGCTACTTGAATACTAAGTTTACTTTCAGCTTGTATGTCCAAAGTCAATTTAAACACCATAATGAATATTCAATATTAGAATTTGTCCTATATAAACAGTTTGTAAATTACACTGTACGTGCATCTGAATTACATTTCATAGTTTTATTCTATTAAGCATGTCATTGCAATATCGACAACATTTTGATTTTTAATCTGGAAAAATAAAAGATCTCTTATCCAGATGAGCAATGAGCAATGCGTCTTACATTTACTCTCTCTCTCTCTCTCTCTCTCTCTCTCTCTCTCTCTCTCTCTCTCTCTCTCTCTCTCTCTCTCTCTCTCTCTCTCTCTCTCTCTCTTTCTCGTACATACTGTATTCATGACAGTAAACCCATGTGGTGTGAATATAAATAATTACATGAATAAACCAATTTTTTGTTACCATGACCACATTTTATTTAGTCTATATGTAACTAGTGAACCTTTAAAAAATGATCTTCCATTAAGAGCAATCGATTATTCACTTTATTTAACTTTTAATGTCAGCATCGATGATGTCATTACTGTACCCCACAGAATCACAGCAAGCTAATGATAAGGCTCGATACCAAACACTTGTCAGTAAATGCACAAATTACCGAAAACAAAAAATAAATATTTTTCGGCGATTATGGGTCGAGAGCCGGGGATATTTAACACACATAAGGAATGCTGATACAATATCAGGTATATCTGTGTCGTTTTCCTTCATCTTCCTTCAAAATTAAAACATTTACCTCTCATTTTGTGTCTTGGCCTTATTTATCATGTTGCGAAGGGTTTGTTTTCTTTGATGTTATGAATACGTTGCAGTCTAATGTAATTCATATTGATAAACGTATCACATCTCTTGGAATTTACCTATATAATATGGAGTTTCTTCAAAGCATGATTTCTAATGACACTCTTTGAAACTCTCACAAGAAGCGTGACCTTCTGGAGCATTTAAATCGTAACACATATAATCAACGCTGGTTTTCTCTTCAACGGGAGGTGCGCTGTACACACACACACACAAATACACACACACACACACATATATATATATATATATATATATATATATATATATATATATATATATATATATATATATATATATATATATGTGTGTGTGTGTGTGTGTGTGTGTGTGCTTTAGTGTATTATTATGTAGTGCATATATTTGACCAGGTACACCCACCGCCTACCGTCCTTTCTTCATATATATATATATATATATATATATATATATATATATATATATATATATATATATATATTGTGTGCATGTTCTTCTCAGCAACCGATTTAATGAGATAGGTGAACAGTTTTGTTATATTTACATATAATAAAGTTTCTACTAACTAAAAGTATAAACAATTAATTTGCCATATTATTTATTTAGTATTAATAGCAGCTTGCAAAAATGAAATAGAATAATAAATCTGGTATTTGGACCCTCGATCGAAGTACAGATCGATTGATTGATGGCTTTTTATTTATGAGAAACATCAAAATGTGAAAGGGTCTTTAGCATTAAGGAAATATAATAAATTGCCATCCTATTGAGGTGCATTGCTGATCTCTAAATCAAAAGGCATTGATCTGATGGAATGGATGCAGTCAATCCAAGCACTAGGTCACTGTGGTTTCAAGGTAAGGTTGGAAGAAAAGAACCTGGTGGTTATCCTCAATATTACTAAATGTTTTAATAACGAGTTCGGGAACGATGGATAAATCTTACACAAATGAAGTAATTTCAGCTACGTTTCTCCAACATAACATTTCAGACATAACTTGTTTGTTATGTATAATGTTATAATCCAACCCCACACTTCCCGCTCCAAAGATGTATTGTTTCCGTTAGATAGTCTGAACGTATCCTCTGTATAACTTATAATAAAAGGGTTCATGTGACATGCTGAATGCGTTGTATTGAACGACTTTGTTTGATAAATGTCTAGTAGAATAGCTTATTCAGTGAAAACGGAAATTTAATGGATTTCATTTTCATTTCCTCCACGATATGCTACCACGTATTGTATCAGGGACACTTTGACCTGGTCGTGTCCTTCCGTTCGCAATAGCCATTTTTAGCAATAAAGACTTTCGTTTTGTGATTTTGCTTACCGTACTACATAACTTAGAAAGATAAATGAAATTCGTCTTTGTTATTTTCAATCGACAACCCGCTTTCAAATGATTATCCGCTGATCTTCAAATTAAACACTATTATTATAAACAATCTTCCGCTCATGGATACATTATTTTAATAAAAACAATAGTCTAATGTAATTTTTTTTATAGTTTACGCCATTTATAAATTTAATATCTTTTGCAACACAAATATAAAAAGCGAAAGAGTATTCCCCATCGTAAATCTTGTATAGACTGAATAGCATCAACTACATATTCCATGAAACCATCTGCTGTTTTAGTCCTTGATGCTTCTATTAACGAAAATTACTTCAACCCATCATTTTATGCACTTATTTTGTAATTTGTATGTCTTTATTGTTGGAAAATGTTAAATACCCTGTCAGCGAATTAATATTTGATTTAATTACCAATGATGTATAGCACTATAGAACGAAATGTGTTGAGCTTTGAAACACGGTCTTTCTGCCACATTTATGACGAATCTGATGAAGACTGTTTTAATAATATCCTTTTTGAAAGAAGCCGTTTGGCAAGTTTCTTTACTACCATTACGTCCTATGCTTTATAGAATCATTCACTCCCACACACACACACACACACACACACACACACACACATATATATATATATATATATATATATATATATATATATATATATATATATATATATATATATATATATATATATATATATATATATATATATATATATATATATATATATATATATATATATATATTTGGATTACTTGTAACCATTATCTTATTTTACATAACTACGACCAAACAACAGTTTTGTATATTTAAACATTTGGATATTCTCACACTCTCACTCCGCTTTACCTCCCTATTACTCCCTCTCTCTCTCTCTCTCTCTCTCTCTCTCTCTCTCTCTCTCTCTCTCTCTCTCTCTCTCTCTCTCTCTCTCTCTCTTTCTCTCATTTATTCTGTTGCATTTTACTTATGCCCTCTCTCTCTCTCTCTCTCTCTCTCTCTCTCTCTCTCTCTCTCTCTCTCTCTCTCTCTCTCTCTCTCTCTCTCTCTCTCTCTCTCTCTCTCTCTCTCTCTCTCTCTCTCTCTCTCGTGCGCTACTAATACACGGAATCCTTTGTAACTGGTAAAGGGCAGGATCTGAAACCGAAAGAATGTTAGAGATTTCCAGGATGAGATGGGGCCATGATCAGATTTGTATTTAGCAGAATATATTTAGACTGGTTCCTAACTTTCCTTGAGGTCTCTGTACTCAGTATCCACTAAAGTGGAAAGAGATCAAACCACCAAATCTAACAATCTGACCAAATCCATATATTATAAACATAATGAAGATTTAACCTTTTGCCCTCTATCTGTCCACGTATGAGCTTGTATTATATTCATTTATTTCGTAAGTCTTCGTTCGACTGTTACAAAGCATAAACTTCCTTTTATTTCGAAACGTCTTACTCAACGCTACGTTGTAAAGTATTTTCTTTAGTGCCCCGGTGTCTTGTTTGTTTTTCTTCATTTCTCATGATTATCGCAGCATGTAGCGTCTTTTTCCTGACATTGTCTATTATAGCCTTTGGGAGGGTAACGGTTGTGATACTATGATACTACAAAGATTCCGTTTTTGTTTAGGAACTTGCAGAGCCACATCTGAATGTACTGTACTAGATAATGTGAAAATTATGTCTTTTCTTTATGTTATTTCTATCTGATCGTTGACGCGGTAAGCTTTATAAACAATCTAGGAGGATACATGTTGCTTACAGCTTACAATAAAGTTTGGAAATTGGTACTATACAAACAAATCTTCACACTTATATATATATATATATATATATATATATATATATATATATATATATATATATATATATATATATATATATATGAGATTTATTTACTAGGTCATCATGTGAGTGACACCGATTCAGTTCCATCATTTTTTTGGTGATGCGTGCTTAGTCGTGACGGTATATGGGTTAGTGCGTTCAGGCAAGGCGATGGTTGCCATTTACTCGCAGACCAGGGTTCGAAACTCTATAGAGTACGAATTTAATTTCTCTAACCTGTATGATAGTATTGTTTGTATTAAACTATAAAATCTGCCCACTATTATCAAGATTCTAGTACATAATCAGGGATAGCACTGTCTGTTCTGTCTGGTATATATTTATAATTATATATATATATATATATATATATATATATATATATATATATATATATATATATTCCTTCAATGACACTAAAGTAAGAATTTAGGTAAAATTTTGTTTCATGTGCAAAATTACTTCATCACTTTAAATTCAGTTCTCTATTGCATACATCAGAAAGGCAATGAAATCTATTCTATAATTTTTATTTGATTTCTAATATAATAAAATATTTTTTATTTACTTTTCATGAAATATATATGAAACTAGAGAAATAAGTAAATCTCTCGGCTAGTTTATAAAACTCATGATGTTTCAATTCCTCACTGCATTAGAAAACGCTCTATGTCAATCAGTTATACATGACCTTTCCCAAATGGAACTTCCAGAGCATTTTTACAGCTTCACCATTACTAGAAAATACACTAGTAATACAGAAATAGAACCAAAATATTTATATGATAGCACTGCATTTTGCTTTGCCATCTTCCATAAAATCCTTTCCATTTTCGTCGAGTGCTATTCATATTATTATTATTATTATTATTATTATTATTATTATTATTATTATTATTATTATTATTATTATTATTATTATTATTAAGAATAATTTTAAACAAAATCGAAATACACAACTAACATGATCATTAACAATGAAACGTTACTAATGTTTGTTATTCAGGAATTTCCCTATTTATTCTGTATGATTTGTATCCTTTCATGACGGGGTTACCAACAAGCCAAACAAGGTGAAAGTAGTTAATAAATTATTGCAATTTTCGCAACGTTAACTAGGGAAAAATAGTTGGTCCTATCATAAAATGCAATTTTCTGGAATTACAAGATCGTCCGGTAATGACTAAATATCTAGCCTTGTAATCATATTTATAGAGATTTTCTGAATCTACATATCATTAATTTTGTTATTTTATGTACATTATTTTTGGACCAATAACGTTCCAAGCTATACTCTGCACATAAATAAAATAAAAAGACTGTAAAGAAAATCAACAAGACTGCAGTTGTTTATATTGCTTTTTCACACGTTCTCATTTACAAATAATAAAGTTTCTACTAACTAAAATTTATGTTTGTTCCATACGAAACAGTTTTTAATCAGATAGGACTCGTGTTTTCAAAAATGCCCACCGGCAGTTTAAATTAATTTCTACTATCAGCTTTCAGTAATTGGAAACTATTTAGTGTTGGTTTCTTTAAGTTACTATCATGGTGTTTATGCACTGCAATTGTGTACAGCGTGTGGTACGAATTCGGCGAATTGCAGTAACACCTTGTTTGCTCATTCCCTCGACGATTTTAGTGTCGCAGAACCCTGTGAGGTCTCGACAGCGAATGACACCTTTGGGTGAGTTGGGTGTCGAATGAGCGCAAGTAGCACTTGGGATAACATATAAAGTCTAAAATTTTCTTGATATTATCAGTCTGCACCTTGCGTTTATATTCAACGAGCACGCTACTAGATTTAACTTTTTTTCACTCTTTTGGAGTGCCGAATAGGAGACGTATAGTTTTGTCTACTATAAATAGTGATAGCTCCGCAGCCATTCGTTTTGCAGAATCTTTAACTGAATTACTCTCAAGTGAATGGGAATGATTCCATGCTGCATGGTTCGGCATCTGGGTCCGATAAATGTTTAGAACGTTTCAGGTGATTTGTATTTTTGTTTTCCATTGTGTCTAGTTTAATATTCATCACCATGCTTGCACACCCGCCACATTGTCCAAGAAGGTGACATTTTCAAGTGCCAGGTATATATAGATGGTATATTCAGCAAGAAAAGATACTTTCAGATTGTTTCCGTTAAGCCACATCCTTCCAGGAGGTCTTTTGAAAGTAGGAGAAATTATTAATAAAGGTGTTGACTGTGGTAAAGGTGGTATCAATAGAGATACATGGAGAAAGGTAGAGAAAACAAGCGAATAGATTACGATTTCGTAGGGTTTGGCGTGGCCAGCCATTTGTCGAGACCGGACAGTCTCGACCACCCGTCTAGAAGAAGTAGAAGCCAAAGTAGTGCATTGCAATGGAACGCGTCTGCTCAACTACCAGGATCCTTTCCCCCCCGACACGCAGCGCAACTCACGGCAAACAGGTTCCCTCTACTTAGTCGCCTCTTGCAACACGTAGTGAGGACATGTCGGGCTAATTCTATAATCCGGGACCCGCAGTGGGTAAGCCTAACAGGATTGGTACGCCGTAACACTAAAATAAATTAATCATTCTACCGGAAGTTTAGTCCTATATTATTCGTAAGAATGGAGTATCCTTCTTTTGTATTGTAACGATGTGTCCAGTTTAACATATCTTTTTATCTTAGACACATGTTTGTCTTGTAATAATATTATACAATTATCATTTACAACAGATATGTTGTGGGATAACTTCATTATTTGCATGATGCAAAATACATGCAAAACAATAATCGATATAAATTATTTTCCCGTATAGTGTGCATGGCATTTTTATTTCAACTTTTGTTATACCTCGATTGTTTATGTCAAATTGTTTCTTGCATTTCAGACAATATGATGTCATTATAAAATTACATTTTATAAGTACTCGCGTTTCACGTATTAGTTAAACCATCTAGTGAAATATACCAAATGGTCTTTTTTACTCGACAAATAGGCTTTTAAGTGCATTAATAAGTGTTTTCATAATATGGAGACAATATTGTCACACTTATAATATTAACTGTACATACACACCAGTGCTCATATTTATTCGAGGAGCCATACTAACCATTTAATATATGAAACCCATATGCACTGGTCATGTAAGTCGATCTGTAGTAACAGTGAGCAAATTACTCGCTCATAATCTGACTTGCGAAGAGTTGAGGAACAAAATTTTATTTTAAAATCGGATTAGCTAATTTAATCTGAATTTACATTCAATTAATATTTATATTAAGGCTCTGATCTTTATGGCTATTCTAATTTTAGATATTCTAACTAATCTATATCCAAACCATGTAACCGAAAGCAAAACTTATTCCACAGGCATAGAATCGTAGCCATGTTAAAATGGACAAGCAAAATTCTACGACCAGCTGGAAGTTTTATCTAACTTTAATCCTAATATGTCAGGTTTTCCTTGCCATGAACACAGAAATTCATGATGTTCCACGAGTTCATCAATGATAGAGCTGAAAATTATATTGCAAGTTGTAACATACGTTACAGCTAATGCCTATTACATTGTATAATTAAGCATTCAAAGCTCAAACCCATGCAAAAAACATTATGAAATGTAACTCAGTTACAGGAAGATACAATTTGAGATATTTTAGGGAAATCAATAATAGGTTTAGAAATTATAGTGTCTTGAGCACGATTATTTATTTCAGAACTCTTCTTCAATGGTAAAATCATTCAATTCAGTCACAAAAATCTAGGGTTATCCAGTAATGTATGTGAGTATACAGCAAGTTCATTACCACGGGAAAGGATGTTTACTACGGGAAAGGATGTTTCCGTACGCATTTTATTTAGTGTTTGAATTTTGAGAGAAATCTCCAATCGCATTGTTATTGTAAACAATTTTATCTGATTGTTACTTCGGCTGGGAATGCACACCATCATCATTACGATATTTATCTTTGTCTACATGAATTTCATACACCGAAATTTTATTCTACATATTCTTGCTTTTCCATGTTTTCCTTACAAACCCACATCAGTCGATAGCAACATACGTTAATACTTCCTTTGTAAACGTATAATTTATATTTTTAGGATAAGTAGCTGATAGTTATTACAATCATCTTGTGATATTGCGATCCTAACTGATATTATTACAATGTTCAATTCACTATTAGGCCTGTAAAAACAAATGTTTATACCATTTTAATACGTAAGACAAAAATCACACCTAATTTATTAGGCTCTAAAATAAGAAATTGTGAGTAGTTAAATATATATTTAATTAGATGCCTAGAGTAATTTTCTTTCTTCCAGCTTTGATTTATTTTCCTTGGAGGAATGTATTTATCAAACATGCTTTCTAATCGCTTCAGAATAAGGTAGAAATGTTTGCATTGTTCATGATATAAATAAATAAATGTTTTCTTCAATCCGATAGCGCTTGCAAATGTCAAATGTGTAATGCGCTTAGAATGCATGTTTGCATTGTTCATGATATAAATAAATAAATATTTTCTTCACCCCGATAGCGCTTGAAAGTGTTAAATGTGTAATGCTCTTAGAATTCATTATTTCATGTTTATAGTTCTCAATTTTTAATATATGAATTTCAATGCACAATCGATACACAATCGAAAATGATTATATTTCAGTGTCATGGTGCGATAGTTGCCTTCATTTGTTCCCGATAGCATAGTCACTATTATGAAAATTTCTGCTTCCTTCCTTCCCGAAAGGTTTCGTTTTTCTTCGCTTTTTCAACCTTTAGTTTGTCATTCGTGAAATCTATGGTGGTTTAGAGTTTGTGTCTCTATCCAATATTCAGTGATTAGAGACATAATCTTTAATCACTTTTCAGTAACATCGGTAATACCTGTACTTTTTACAGTCTCTGATTCCTAGAGTGAAACTAAATTCAAGCTCTTGTGACCTTTGTATTATCATCTATGTAGAATGCAAACTGTGTGTAACAGTGTAATTAAATCATAATATTTGTCGCAATACTACAAAATCTAGTTCTGTTTTAGATTCAATACCACATTAACTCCTAATAATGTGTGGAGGCATACTTGAATGCATACTAATAGCTACGGTAACCAGAATATGCGTCATCTTCCTGATGTGTGGAGCATGGCATACAAAAGGTAAGTTAATAATACATCAGTTTCAAATGAGGAACAAATGGAAACTGCATTATCTGCTACCATATAAATTTATCCCAAAATTATTTGTACTAGCTAACATTTATCTGCTTGACTAAATTTTGTCCATAACATTTCTTTGAAATAAATGTTAATTCCTCAATCTGCCTTATTTGTCACAAATTGTGAAATAGTTTACAAAATATTACATTTCATTGCAACTGGACATGTCGTCCCAGTACCGTTCTCAGTAATTACTTGCATTGTATTATGATCAGCCAATGAATGTTATTGAAATGGAAGGTAATATGATAAAACTGGGTGGGTGGGGTGGGGTGATAACATGTTTGTTTAATTTTGGAAGCTTGTGTATGTGATGATGTTTTGTATATCACTACAAATGTATATTTTCACGCATAAATGCCGAATATACCACATATTGTGGTGCAAAAATGAATGTTGTAACTCGTGAATTCGCAACCTGTTAACACTTATCACGTTTATGTTTCACACGTTAAACTCTCTCTCTCTCTCTCTCTCTCTCTCTCTCTCTCTCTCTCTCTCTCTCTCTCTCTCTCTCTCTCTCTCTCTCTCTCTCTCTCTCTCTCTCTCTCTCTCTCTCTCTCTCTCTCGTCACTCTATATGTGATTATGTTACAGTAATTTTACGAAAAGTACTTTTACGAATTGTGACGAATCTGAATAATCTGTTTAGTAAAACACTTAGCAATGTTCTATTGCGTGGCTAGAAGGGAGGATAGAGAGAAAAGGGGGAAATTCGGACTCTCTCAAAGACAAGGTGTCATGCGTAATGGTGTCGATGCAGCTACATCTTTTGGGGAAGAGCTCTTACAGAAAGAGGTGGCGGAGATCGCTGTAAATACGAACAAAGTTTTCTGACTGGGGCTTTAATTAACCTTATTGATATATATATATATATATATATATATATATATATATATATATATATATATATATATATATATATATATATATTCTAAAGATGCACTTATTCACACAATACATATTACAATACATTTGAATAATTTTTTTGTGATCTACTACTTCATATGCTTGTAAAGTTTTCTGCATTTTAAAATGCGATACAAGTGATTAAAATATTGCTTGAATTAAAAAAAGCGATACAAGTGATTAAAATATTGCTTGAATTCAAAAAGCCTAAAATTCAATAGTTACGACTGATGTTATAATCAGTTCAATGAATTTATTTTGTTTCCTATAGTTTAGATTAATTACCTGCAAACGATCACTGGACCTTTTCATTATTATCTAATGAATTCTATGAAGCTAGTGAATTCATACAAATGAACATAGAAGCAATAGAATATTTCGTTACGCTATAGTAGTAGATAAAAAGAGAACTCACAAAAATATTGCCACTGCAAGTTACTACAAAACTCTTTAAAGTAAGTAATAGGAAATTCTTACCTGTAAATACGAATAAAGTTTTCTGACTGGGGCTTTAATTAACCGAAGTTTTCAGATAGGCTCGGTCTTTATATATTCCAAAATGACGTAAAACAATTTCGTGCCCCAATCAGAATGCATTATTGTAAAGATTCCGAAATGGCGTGGAATAACTGCGTGTTCCAAAAAGAATTGTAAAGAGACTGTCGCTTTTGTTCAAATCAGAATGTCCATTTTAAGTTAATTATTGTAAAGAGGTTATTGCTTTTGTTCAACTCTTAACATGGATTGTGGCCAATATTGGTAAATCGTTGTTTGTTTGTTTTTTTGTTCCACTCGTGACATGGATTACCACTCGAAACATGGAGTATTATTTGAATTTAGAGTAGTTGTAAGTGTACCATTGTACCATGGCAAAGCAATGAAGCTGCTCTATTGTAGTCATGCTTTCAGTTTGAATGTATCTTATTATAGCATTGGTTTTATTGTATTCCATTATCTAGGTCGCAGTTCAATTATGAAATACAGGGAGAAACTGATCATTTCGTTCATGAGTAATCAACAACATTACTTCGAGTAATGTTGATTTGACGCTGCCTTGTACAAACCTTCTTGTTCTAAGGAATTTTGGTGAATTGCTTTAAAAGGAACAAAGTCATGATCCACGTTTCAATCAAAATCTAAACTGCGTAATTCAAGGAAAACATCCGCTTTAACTAATTTACGGGGGAAAAATCATCCAAATGAGACTATACATTATATTGCAAGATACCTGTGAATTTATTTGTTACTGATTTTAGATGCGTTTGTGGTACATATTTTGTTATTTTATGTAGGGGATATTTTGTTTTAAATATTGTATCAAAACGAACCACTGTGTGAGAATTGTGTGCATGAGGATGGTTTTTATAACAAACAATAAGGTATAGGATTACTCAATTTTGATGAAATACTTAAACTAGATACGAAGATAAAACAATAGTAATTTCATGTGATTAAATGTACCTTGGTTATTTTGCAGAGTCGATGAATCTTTCATTATCTTTTTTCTATTTCATAAACAAAACTACCCTTAACACCCAATCTATGGCAAACACTTTATGATATCATGTAAATGAAAGGTCGCAAATAATTTATTTTGAGAAACAAGTTTTCCCTGGTTCCAAGAGTCAAATATACGCGGTTGCTGTATTAATAATGCATATGAATAAACGTATGAAACCAGCTAGACACGCTACATGATTTTTAACAATATTTTGCTTGTTGAACCATTTGATTAAAAAATGAAAAAAGTTTTTAAGCACAGCTTGAAACACCATTTATCGTTAATAAAACTGCAACAAGACCATTATTATTGATTCTAAAATAGAACAGGAGATAATATAACTTGTGAAAACGAAACGCCAAACGAGGTCACCAGTGAAATTGTAATGCAAAACGCGTTGAGGATGCAAACCAAAACAGCAAAGGAAGAAGATACGTGACATCATTCTTTATAGTACATTGGCTGTTCTTTTAATGTGTTATTATATTCACAAATTAATAAATTCATTCCTATAACCAAATTAAATGGCTTATTAAAAAAAACTGGAGGATGGATGTAAGATTAGAAACGGAATGAGATACTTTGTTTAAATTGAGATTGTCTATGAATGTCTTATTAATGTTCATCTCATGGAACGTTTTATCTTGTTATGTTTACGTTTTCTATCATCGCTAGTGTTCGATGCAACTATTAAATCTCCTGAAAAATTATATATTCCCCTTGCCATCAGAACGCCATTTTTCATAAAGGATCGTACCCTCTGCGGGTCCGGAGTTGTAGAATTGGCCCGACGTGCCTGGCTTTGTGTCGTAAGAGGCGACTAAGTAGGTAGAGGCAACCTGTTTGCCGTAGGTTGCGACCCGTGGCGGAGGAGTGAAGGATCCTGGTAGTTGAGCGGAGGCTTTCCGTTGCAGCACACTACTTTGGGCTACTACTTCTAGACAGGTGGTCAGGATGGGCCCGATCTCGACAAATCGGCTGGACACGCCGAGCCATAGGAGGTCTTTAGTTACTCTCTCCCATTCTTTATCTTTCTTCTTGTATCTATCATGATGCCACAGTTGCCCATATATTCAATCCCTTTTATTTTCCCTTTCCTATATCAGAGAAGACTTTTAGAAAGCGGTGGATTAACGGGTCAATCAGGAGGTAATTTTACCGACTGAGTATAGCACCTGTGTATATCTGGCACTTAAAAAGTGTCCCTTTCTGCGCTTCATGGTAGATCGGGAGCACGCGTGCTGAAGTCACAAAAGAATGGAAAACTAAAACAAATCAACTCAAACGTACCAAAGTAGGATCTCATTTGGATGATCAAGCATGTGGTGTGGATTCATTTCCACGCTTCATGGTTATACAGTCTAAAGATACCACAAAAACGCTTATATACTCTCCCCGTTCGTTAATGAAAAAGACAATTAAAAAGTTGAGATCGGGCTACCTACTTGTCGAGTGTGATCGACGATGCTAATAAGAAAACCTTAAGAATGTGAAAAACTTGTTCGATATTCCAGTGACCTCGCTCGCCCACTCAAAACTTAATTCCTCTAAAGGAGTGATTCGCTGTCGTGACTTGGCTTGAGTCAGCGACACGGATATCATTGAGGGTATAACAAAACGAACGTGTCACTGCAGTCCCTGAACACGTATAAAACGAAACAACAACCTGCAGGACACCAATGTCATTATACTCACCTTCAACATGCCAACAGTACCCATAGTGGTCAAGGTTGGCTCTCCGCAAGTGAAGATTGATGTATACATTCCAAACCCACTTCGATGTTAAAAGTGTCAGAAATATGGTCATCATGAAGACCGATTCTCAAAAAGCGAAATATGTGGCTGATGCGGCAATCGGTCTCACCAGGAATTTGAGTGTAGAGCCACTCCGCATTGTGTCAACTGTAGAAAAGAGAACCACGCCAATTTCAAAGATTGTGACACCTTGAAACAAGAGAAGGAAATTCAAAGGGTAAAATATACATCCAACATTCCCTATCCAAAGGCCAGAAAGCTGTACAGGCAAAAGCCTGGACCATCCTTTTCCTCTATATCTAACAACATTCCCAAATCGACGAAGCAGGTTCAAACAAAGACAGATCCACCCGAGTCAACATCTCGGTTTAACACTCCCATTACCAAACAGAGAGAACCACGGCATCTACCCAAACAACATTCAATAATAATCAACCACTGAATTTCCCAAAGAGTAAAAACAGATCCCAATGAAATAGTCAGCAAAAGGGGTCAGAAGCCTCATCAAACTCTATAATAGATTTGGGGACATCGAGAGCATGGATGCAGAAGATACTGCTAAATGTTCTCCAAGTAACTCAAAACCTAACAAAAAAAATCATACCCGTACTTCCCCCAGAGAAATAACCCTACCGATTTTCTCAGCGAAAAGTCTAACCTAGATCCAAAATCTTCTTTCTAAATTTATAATAAGGAACACGATTATACAATGGAATTGTCGAGGACTTAAAGCTAATTACAATGATATTCTTCTGCTTTTAAATGAATATGATCCTGCTATATTATGCCTTCAGGAAACATTTTTAAAAGATACGGACATCACCCTTAAAACCAAGCATGAAATGGCTAATGTACTTACTGATTGTTTCCCAAAAAATTCCTCATCGTCTAATTACTTCGAAACTTTCCGATGCCTTAAAACTTAAAAAGAAAAACTCGGTTGAAATTCACATCAAATAATTCACTGAGTTTTAACCAACCGTCTTCATTGTAGGAACTTATGGAATCTTTGAATAAGGCCCATGATACATCCGCTGGACCTGACGATATTCATTACCAGTTTCTGAAATACCTTCCAGAAATATCCTGGACAATTCTTTCGGAAATCTTCAATGATTTACGGATTACTGGTAATGTACCAAACATTTTGAAAGAAGCAACAGTAATACCAATTCCTAAACCAGGCAAACATAGCGCAGATCCTACCAACTATAGACCTATATCATTAACTAGCTGCGAATGGAAAACAATGGAACGAATGATCAATTCTCGGCTTGTATGATATTTGGAAACAATTTAATATCTCCTTTCCAAAGTGGCTTTAGTACTACCAATGATCATCTGGTTAGACTTGAAACATGTATTGCATCAAGAAGTAGTGGTTTTCTTTGATTTGGAAAAAGCCTATGACACAACATGGAAGTACGGAATACTAAATGACTAGCACGATCTGGGTTTAAAAGGCCGACTGCACTCGTTCATATAAGACTTCCTCTCAGACAGGGTATTCAAGATACGAGTGGGATCCACCTCTCTGATATGCACGATCAAGAGACTGGTTGAACCAGGGAAGTATTTTGTCGGTGACGCTTTTCAACACAAAAATTAATATCATCACCAAGTGTCTGACGCCAGATATGGATTGCTCCCTATATGTCGAGAACTTTTAAATATGCTACCGATCCAAGCACATGCATAAAATTGAAAGATAATTGCAGCAAAATATCAACAAAATTCAAAATTGAGCCCATACTAATGGTTTCAAATTCTCGAAATCAAAACCTGTCTGTATGTATTTCTGTGAGTTACGAAGACATCATGATTGACCTAAACTCACACTGGAAGGAACACCTATTCCAGTTGTTGAGGAAACAAAATTTTTAGGTATTATCTTAGACAGAAACTGACTTTTATTCCACACTTGAACAATTTGATAGCTAAATGTTTGAAGTCTCGTGATTTACTTAAAGTAATAGCGAAAACTGACTGGGGTGTTGATAGGAGAGTCATACTCAGTTTATACAGAACGTTTATCCCCTCGAAATTAGACTATGGTTGAGTTGTCTATGCTTCATCTAGGAAGTCCTATTTAAAGATGCTTGACCAAATCTATCATCATGGAATAAGACTTGTCATAGGAGCATTTAAAACATCACCGTGTAAAAGCCTGCTCGTTGAAGCGAAGAAAACATCTTTATCGCAACATAGATATATGCTTTCCACATTGTATGCTCTCAAATGAAGATCCAACCCTCTGAAGCCAGCTTTTTCGGCTGTTTTTAACCAAAATATTAACCTTATATGACAATAAATCAACCGTCACACCTACCTATGGCATTGGAATATCACCATGCATTAAAAGTACCCAAATTGATCTTTCAAACATTCTGAAAACGACCGTCTCCGAAACACACCCATGGCTTCTTCAGCAATTAATTGTACTTTTCACGTTACATGATAGAAAAATTATGAGACAAACCCTTCCAAATCCACAACTCCTACCATGTACTCCTCACTCAATTTGAAAAGTATACAATAATATATACAGATGTATCCAAAGATGAGGAAAATGTTGCTTAGGTAGATTATTTATCATGTAGATAATGTTCACTTCCTGTAAGTAGAAGTTTCAGTAGAATGGCTCATCAACTGGACTGTAGTGTTATAGTTTCATTTGATGATAGTTATTCCAGCAACCAACCCACCACACCTAGCATGTCAATGCTTGCAGGAGGGATATCTTCGCTCAGTCATTTCCATCTGTAGATTCTTATGTACCACCTTGGTTTGTCTGTCCGTTTTGTAAGCTCTTCCGTCCCCAAATTATCAGAGTTGAACAAAACATCTCTTTATCTCCGCTCTTCTGTATATTTAATCATTTCAAACATATGTAGGGACAGAATTCGTTCATATATTTTCCTTCACAGAGCAAATACCTCAAACATTCCTGTGAGTGTAGGTATATATATATATATATATATATATATATATATATATATATATATATATATATATATATATATATATATATATATATATATATATATATATATCTGTGTGTGTAGTATATTTTTATAAGTATGAATTATCTGTTGTCATTCACTTTCTTCAAAAGCAGAAAACATGTATTATAGCAGGTATATGGGCAGCATATACAAAATAAAAAGTATCTTCTGCCCATTTCTCCGACTGGTACCAGACAGGTATAACACCAAGCATATGAACAGGATATATAATTAAACCCTATCTTCTCTCCTACTTTTCTCCAAGATGTAGACTGCAGTACTGCAAAACAGACTGAACTATTAGATTCGGTGCATTATTACGTTTGAAAAATGTAAGTAGTCGAAAGCATGATTTTTTTTTTTGTTTTGCTTAAGTTCTGAAAATCTGTTATATAAGAGGTAAGTTTAAAGAAAGATAAATTGTTTGAGTTTGAAATTTTTAACGACACTATTAAATTAGCAACACTTGGAGATGAGAGCCTAATAGTGGCATGAAATATTGATGGAATTGAATGTGGGAAATCTGAGCTGTGCTTTACATTCTACCTAATAAATACGTCTTTTTTTTTTCAACGTTGTTGCATTTAGTGTCTTAATGCAGGGAATAGCTCAGAAAGTGCAACAACGGAATTAGGCTAGTATGGTGGCCATTATCTGAAGTTAAAGACATCGACATATTGCATTGCTTCAGCAATATCTGCTTGAGTTATTGCCCTTTTATCGTGTAGATCAATGCATTGTATAATATAATATTCTGGTGCAACCACAAGAAGAATTGTCTTCTTGCCATCTAATTTATGGCTTCTCTGTCGAGCTAAAAAGTTTTGCATGCATGTAGGTTAGGTGATTCGTACATCATAACTGTAACTTATTGTATGGCATTCGTCATTCTAGGTCACTTTATTTGTAATACCACCACATATTCACCATTCTTATGTATACGTCAGCATGTATATATGATTATATATCTAAATCCGATACATGTTCTTCAATTATATTGCTCTTCTGCTATTATCCTTTTCAGGAATTACAAGCATTAACAACTTGACAAGGCTCATGAAGTACTACCAATAACGCATTGGAATTGATCGATTAGTTCGTTATTAATATAAAAATATAATAGGATATATCGTGCAGAAAAAATTAGGCAAAGTGTCTAGTCAATATACACACCATCGCGGACAAATCTGGATTATCTGGGCTAGAATTGAGTCCCCTTGAATACCTCACATTGCCTTTTTTCTTTTTTGTAGTAATTTTATACTGTGTCCTAATCTAAATCAAATTATATTTTAACAGTAACTTGAAATTCATAAAACAATAGTTCTAGAAAAACCAATATGCAAAATACATTATATTTCCCAAACAATAACAAAAAATAAAGACAGAATAAAAAAATTACATTTATGTTGTAAATAATTTCGAAAAATTGTTAACAACGATTTTGAATTGAACCTTACTCATAAATTAAGATTGTAAAACTAGCTATGGGGTCTATTCAAGCTTTCTTAATATGAAAGAAAACAATATTCACCTAAATAAATTATTTGTAGATTAAGCATCATACACGTTTGCGCAAGAAAGTAGTCACAATAGGGAAGCTGAAAACAAATGTGAACGATTGGTCAATTATCTGATTATTTTATTGGTATCAAAACATACATTTCTACTTTCTAGGTTATATCGTGCTGACCGAATGAGTGTAAAGTGTCCTGTCCTGAAATTAACCCTTCTTACCGATTCGACTTGGACTGAGTTGATCTGAGATGCAGCTTTGAGGTTGCGAGCATGACACTCTAACCACTAAGCCGCCATACTTTCTTAATTCCTCTGGAATTAACAATTAAACAATTAATAAAAAGACAATTATTACAACTAGTGCATAATCGATATATTTCCATGACGATTGATAGAAATATATATATATATATATATATATATATATATATATATATATATATATATATATATATATATATATATATATATATATATATATATTTATATATATATATGAAACAATCAACACAAAAGAAACGAGCAAGCTTCTATCTCTGTTATATATATATATATATATATATATATATATATATATATATATATATATATATATATATATATATATATATATATATATATATATATATATATATGGCATTTAAAATTGTATAGGTATGTTAGGTATGAATGAACATTTCAATTTACTGTGTACAGCTTGTTATTGGATTATCTTGTGGGCTGCATGAATATAAAGGAACACCTGACAACTATCCCGGAGACAAAGCGACTAAGGCAAATATTCTCAAATCTATAAATTGAATCTTTCAAGCCATATTACATCTTAAAAAAAAAAACATTTTGATCCAAACGAAACAGAATATGGTCTTATTATCAAGAAACGGGCGAAAGTCGGAAATGAGTATTGTAGATGTAAATATCCGTTGGAAGAAAACATTGTCCTTAGCCAGAAAGGTTACCAGTCGGTAGGCACTAT
Source organism: Potamilus streckersoni (assembly GCA_016746295.1). Lineage (NCBI taxonomy): Eukaryota > Metazoa > Mollusca > Bivalvia > Unionida > Unionidae > Potamilus > Potamilus streckersoni. The sequence continues at coordinate 59,404 of JAEAOA010000251.1, forward strand.
TAAATCGGATATTACGAAATAATTATCAAAATTGTATGTGCACCCAAGATGAGAATAGGATACTAAAGGCCCAGCCCTTCGAAAATAAACACTGGTAAATTTTGATGGAGAAAAATTATTCAAACATTAAGGATTCTTAGAATATTTTTTATATATGAAATTTAAGTTCCAGTTAAAATCAGAGACTACATTAACAAAACCATATTGTGTTCATAAAGCATGTGTTTCTTTTGATATTCTTATTTATGTTTATCTTCATCTGCAGCACCAAATATCAAGAACCTTAGTCTTACCGACTGGAATATTAGGAGACATATCAATTCATGTCATTGCTACTATAATATCATCTACGTCTGAGCAAAATAGAATCTTCTGGATGGAAAACAATAATTCGGATAATCTGATCAGTCTCACCCATAATGAAAATCATATTTAAGTCGGGTTAGGTGGGAAACGTTTACATACACAAGGGTTAGGTATAGCTATATTGTCATCGAGATCGATTAAGAAATTGCACATTCGTTCTATGCTGCCATTGTCATGTGAAAATCTTAAGGTTTAATCTACACATGAACAGGACTATCCGCATGAATGTGTGTATATATATATATATATATATATATATATATATATATATATATATATATATATATATATATACATGACCTGTTCCAAACAGGAAGAAAATCAAACGCGTATCTCATTCACGGCTCTATTAGTTTGTGTACAGATGTTTGTTCAAAATAGATTTAAAATGATGCAAAGTTTTGAAGACTATGAAAGAGAGATCTGTTCATTTATATTACACTCAAAATCCCCTGGATTATCTGAACAGCCACACATGTACACTGACATTGGCAGGAAAACAGAATACAACGTATAGCGTTTCCGAATTCGTTATGATTAATACAACGCACAGACTCACACAAGTTCATTATATATATATATATATATATATATATATATATATATATATATATATATATATATATATATATATATATATATATATATATACTTCCAGATAGATAGATAGATAGATAGATAGATAGATAGATACATACATACATAGATACATAGATAGATACATACATAGATAGATTGATACTTAGATAGATACATACATACATATAGATACATAGATAGATACATAGACACAACAATATCACAGATTGAAAAGTGATGACATATTGATACTGTTACAGAACGTATGAGAAACGAATATATCTCTAAACTAGTTCCATGAAAATTGGATATACACGTAGAGGGGACACAAAGACCAAGTAATGCCCTATCTAAACAAGAACAAATATACATTTGTAGGAGCAGTGATTGTCATTACCTCTCGATAGGAAAAAATGCAACGCGGCAACGCCATTGGGCACATAGAAAAAGGCAACTGCGGTGAAACAAAGAGCAGAGAATGGACCAGAGATGAAATGTTGCAGAATATGATTGACCTCTCCCTACTTTGCTAAATATTGTGACGAGTAAAAAAAAGTAGGAACAAAGATCGCTCCATTACAATGTATCAAAATCGAATTCAATCATACTCTATTTTTCGTTCATAATAGTATTATTTCCAATGCGATGAATTAATAATTGAAAACAAATATTTGTATGTTGTAATCCATACATAGTGATTTTATTACGGGTTATCAGCGATGGGAGAGGAAAACGATGCAAATAGCTTCTTGTATTCTTTTATAGCACACCTATCAAGAACATGTCGCCTTACATCAGATAAAGTAGAGCAACAGTTCGATTGTCCCAATACTCAAGAAATCATAGGACTGGGTAGCACAATAGAAGACGAATATGAAGAAGAAACAAAACCCTTAAAAATGATAAACTTGAAAAAGGGACTATCGTGGTGAACGTATATAAATGTATAGCCAGACCCTGTTACACATTATAAATGTTTTTATATGTAATTCTATTATTTCAAAACCTTTTACCAAAAGCAACTGCTGATATTTATGTGCGATTAATTAGGTGTTTTTCCCAAATAAATAAGTAAAAAAATAAGCAACCTATGTATGTTTCAATCAAGGGATCCATGCTTTTATTTAGAAAAAAAACGTTTGTTTTCATTACTTACATCCTCTAGGAGTTATACTAAATTCATAGAAATGTATTTGTATACTTGATAATCAGGTTTCATTTATGCTACTTTAAACAAGTATTTACTTATGATATAAGTGTATGTCATCTACATTTACTTATCATATACGATGCGAACTGCATACCTTACGCAACAGTTAACCTATTTTTAAACTTTTTTCATCGTGAAACGAATATAGGTCTGGTACGTTATTCATAACAGTGTTATGTCTATCAAGCTGTGATAGGTCTGGTACATTATTCATAACATTGTTATGTCTATCAAGCTGTGATAGGTCTGGTACGTTATTCATTACAGTGTTATGTCTATCAAGCTGTGATAGGTCTGGTACATTATTCATAACATTGTTATGTCTATCAAGCTGTGATAGGTCTGGTACATTATTCATAACATTGTTATGTCTATCAAGCTGTGATAGGTCAGGTACGTTATTCATAACAGTGTTATGTCTATCAAGCTGTGATAGGTCTGGTACGTTATTCATAACAGTGTTATGTCTATCAAGCTGTGATAGGTCAGGTACGTTATTCATAACAGCATTATGTCTATCAAGATGTGATAGGTCTGGTACATTATTCATAACATTGTTATGTCTATCAAGCTGTGATAGGTCTGGTACGTTATTCATAACAGCATTATGTCTATCAAGCTGTGATAGGTCTGGTACATTATTCATAACAGTGTTATGTCTATCAAGCTGTGATAGGTCTGGTACGTTATTCATAACTGTGTTAAGTCTATCAAGCTGTGATAGGTCTGGTACGTTATTCATAACAGCATTATGTCTATCAAGCTGTGATAGGTCTGGTACGTTATTCATAACAGCATTATGTCTATCAAGCTGTGATAGGTCTGGTACGTTATTCATAACAGCATTATGTCTATCAAGCTGTGATAGGTCTGGTACGTTATTCATAACAGCATTATGTCTATCAAGCTGTGATAGGTCTGGTACATTATTCATAACATTGTTATGTCTATCAAGCTGTGATAGGTCTGGTACATTATTCATAACATTGTTATGTCTATCAAGCTGTGATAGGTCTGGTACATTATTCATAACAGTGTTATGTCTATCAAGCTGTGATAGGTCTGGTACGTTATTCATAACAGTGTTATGTCTATCAAGCTGTGATAGGTCTGGTACGTTATTCATAACAGCATTATGTCTATCAAGCTGTGATAGGTCTGGTACGTTATTCATAACAGTGTTATGTCTATCAATCTGTGATAGGCCTGGTACGTTATTCATAACAGCATTATGTCTATCAAGCTGTGATAGGTCTGGTACATTATTCATAACAGTGTTATGTCTATCAAGCTGTGATAGGTCTGGTGCATTATTCATAACATTGTTATGTCTATCAAGCTGTGATAGGTCTGGTACGTTATTCATAACAGTGTTATGTCTATCAAGCTGTGATAGGTCTGGTACGTTATTCATAACAGCATTATGTCTATCAAGCTGTGATAGGTCTGGTACATTATTCATAACAGTGTTATGTCTATCAAGCTGTGATAGGTCTGGTACGTTATTCATAACAGTGTTATGTCTATCAAGCTGTGATAGGTCTGGTACATTATTCATAACAGTGTTATGTCTATCAAGCTGTGATAGGTCTGGTACGTTATTCATAACAGTGTTATGTCTATCAAGCTGTGATAGGTCTGGTACATTATTCATAACATTGTTATGTCTATCAAGCTGTGATAGGTCTGGTACATTATTCATAACATTGTTATGTCTATCAAGCTGTGATAGGTCTGGTACATTATTCATAACATTGTTATGTCTATCAAGCTGTGATAGGTCTGGTACGTTATTCATAACAGTGTTATGTCTATCAAGCTGTGATAGGTCTGGTACGTTATTCATAACAGCATTATGTCTATCAAGCTGTGATAGGTCTGGTACATTATTCATAACAGTGTTATGTCTATCAAGCTGTGATAGGTCTGGTACGTTATTCATAACAGTGTTATGTCTATCAAGCTGTGATAGGTCTGGTACATTATTCATAACAGTGTTATGTCTATCAAGCTGTGATAGGTCTGGTACGTTATTCAAAACAGTGTTATGTCTATCAAGATGTGATAGGTCTGGTACGTTATTCATAACTGTGTTAAGTCTATCAAGCTGTGATAGGTCAGGTACGTTATTCATAACATTGTTATGTCTATCAAGCTGTGATAGGTCTGGTACGTTATTCATAACAGTGTTATGTCTATCAAGCTGTGATAGGTCTGGTACGTTATTCATAACAGTGTTATGTCTATCAAGCTGTGATAGGTCTGGTACGTTATTCATAACAGTGTTATGTCTATCAAGCTGTGATAGGTCTGGTACGTTATTCATAACAGCATTATGTCTATCAAGCTGTGATAGGTCTGGTACATTATTCATAACAGTGTTATGTCTATCAAGCTGTGATAGGTCTGGTACGTTATTCAAAACAGTGTTATGTCTATCAAGCTGTGATAGGTCTGGTACATTATTCATAACAGTGTTATGTCTATCAATCTGTGATAGGTCTGGTACATTATTCATAACAGTGTTATGTCTATCAAGCTGTGATAGGTCTGGTACGTTATTCATAACAGCATTATGTCTATCAAGCTGTGATAGGTCTGGTACATTATTCATAACAGTGTTATGTCTATCAAGCTGTGATAGGTCTGGTACGTTATTCAAAACAGTGTTATGTCTATCAAGATGTGATAGGTCTGGTACGTTATTCATAACTGTGTTAAGTCTATCAAGCTGTGATAGGTCAGGTACGTTATTCATAACAGTGTTATGTCTATCAAGCTGTGATAGGTCTGGTACGTTATTCATAACAGTGTTATGTCTATCAAGCTGTGGTAGGTCTGGTACGTTATTCATAACAGTGTTATGTCTATCAAGCTGTGATAGGTCTGGTACGTTATTCATAACAGTGTTATGTCTATCAAGCTGTGATAGGTCTGGTACGTTATTCATAACAGTGTTATGTCTATCAAGCTGTGATAGGTCTGGTACATTATTTATAACAGTGTTATGTCTATCAAGCTGTGATAGGCCTGGTACGTTATTCATAACAGTGCTATGTCTATCAATCTGTGGTAAATCTGGTACGTTATTCATTACAGTGTTATGTCTATCAAGCTGTGATAGGTCTGGTACGTTATTCAAAACAGTGTTATGTCTATCAAGATGTGATAGGTCTGGTACGTTATTCATTACAGTGTTATGTCTATTAAGCTGTGGTAAGTCTGGTACGTTATTCATTAAAGTGTTATGTCTATCAAGCTGTGGTAAGTCTGGTACGTTATTCATTACAGTGTTATGTCTATCAATCTGTGGTAAGTCTGGTACGTTATTCATTACAGTGTTATGTCTATCAAGCTGTGAATGATCAATGCAATCATATCAGTCTGCCAACTAAACTGTCACAACTGATGGCTTTAATATGTATATAAATCATGTGTGCTTTATTTAAACCATAAATTCAAAGTTCGCAACACTCCTAAATTTGGATGTAAAATAAAAAGAATACATATGGACTTCAAAGGCTTATCAATTTTAGTGTGTAAAATAAAAAGAATACATATAGACTTCAAAGGCTTATCAATTTTAGTGTACAATTGGACTGGTTAATTAACGTACCTAAGTAAAGGTCAAGTGAATGAAATGACAGCAAATATGACTTCACATGAGCAATGTGGAATGAGGTGAAGAACTAATTCCAAATGACAATGAAATCCAGTTGATTATAATCTTCAGAACACTGCATTGCCCTAAAACATCGTAAAATGACACTGAAATTTATACTTTCACCACTATGAATAAGCCCATTCTTTATGAGATTGTTACAGAAAGGAAGTGCAATTTATATATTGTAAACAATTGGTCTCAAACAAAAGACGGAAATAAAGTAGCATGTTTTTCACTAAATAGAAGGTGCTGGTAGAAACAAAAACAAATTTACATTTTCCTATAATAAGCAATGCAGGTCACATTTCTAACATTTTCTGTACTAATATATTTACCATGTTGTGCAGTATTACACCTGCTATAAAATTATCAAGTTCTAGGTTTTATGCCAATTACACTGAACATAACAGGTTCATATATTTTTTTTCATTCCTTGTAGTTATGTATTTTTAATTTACTTATTAAAATTATTTATTAATTTCAAATGCAGAAATAAAATATAGAACTGGAACAAACAAGATTAATCACCATTCCAACTTGTATTTTACCATTTACGAATGACTGAATCAAAGCTCGAGTAATTAGTACAGACTTTTGCCATATACCATACAATGACAACCATGTGTTATTTATATACTTGATGTTCTCGTGCTTCGTAGGAAGGCAGCTGAAATCAAAATGAAAAGAATAATAAGGAATAGTTTAGAAAATAAACTCAAATTTCGATCACATTATCACATGCATAAAATTGTAAAATTATTATAATAATTTTACTTTCTCTGTTCATGAAACGCATTTGTATGCTTAAACTCCTGATACAAGTCATTATCATTTCACGTGAACGTTATTATCCCGTTTTCATCAATAATTTAGAGGATTATGTCAGTACATAGCAATCTGTGAAGACATTAAAACTGCCACCACCACACCAGAACTCATATTTGCCACTCGTGGTGATATTCAACACAGCAGAGATAATACTGCAAAAGATTTCCATTCATTGAATCAAAATGACAAATAAACATACACTAACCAAATCTGCTCAGCAAAATGCAAGTTAACCCGTGTTGCCTCTAAATGGCTCGACAAATTCAAGCAGCTAATTCTTTGTAAGGTAAGGTTCACAAACACATAAAAAAACTATTTCGAAATTTGTTATTTCCATCAGCAGCCTGTCTTATAAACAAGCATCTATTTAAAAAAATAAATTATCTACGGTTTTTTTATCCGTTCTTTTAGTTTCCGGAGACCGAAAAACTTTATTCTTGCCACTCGATTATTAGCATCACTTGCATAAAAGAGATCTAAATTCAAGCAGATATCAAACGTTTAAAAAGTCATAAGACTATTCAATCCGATTAGTCTTGCTTAATATTTGTGGTAAATGTGAGGAATTTATTTTTGTGTATGAATAACAGTGGGTTTCGAATAAAACTTTTGACGCTGTAGTTATTTTATTTTCGTCTCTACAATATATACCTCTGATAATTCCAATACTTTTAAGCGACGATGCTTAACTAGCATAACTGAATAAAGTAATCAACGTGTTGGTCTGATTTCTACGGGTCCCATAATTCATCAACTGTAACATTTTATGCTGATAATTTCATAAAATCAATTGTCTATATTCAGCAATCAGTCAAAACAAAAGTTGAGAGACAAACGCTTGCAGTAATGGTACATTTATGCCGCCTGTCATAGATTGTACATTAAGATACACAGTTAATAAACATTGCATATATAAAAGATTAATAATTTTATCAACATTATCAGACTGGTTAATGTACATAAAAATTATACACGTCACACATAGTGGGGGTTTATTTTCTTTCGAAAGCCTATTATAATCAATGAATTGTTATGACTATAAAAACTGGCAATGAATCAACTATATTTGTATTTATAAAATAATTTTACAAAAGTATTATTTAAAAATAGAAGACATAACAGTTTTGATTGAATGTAATGCAGCTCAGGTTATCTACGTATGCATATCTAAAGCAAGACATACCTGCAGATAGATTTAGAAACAGTCGTACATAAAACATCAAATGCAAATGTCAAACTGTCAAAAATGGCAGCATAAATAACACTAAACAAAATGAAAATCACTTGATTTCAATCTTCACGAGTGAAACGATTTTAGAATTAATTATGACAAATTGAACCTCAAAGCAATATGCACACCTGTTACATAAGAACTCTTGCAGAAACCTTTGTTGGGATGATGTACAACAAATCTGCTGCTTCGTAACTGCAACTTTTAAAAATGTCATGGAATACGAAATATGTATCATGGTCATGGATTAGTTGATTGATTGATTGAGGATATATATTATATATCTTCCGCCTTATTATAAATCTACAAACGTGCGCGTAGTACTTCATTTGCTAATGTTTGCGATCGTACTAAAATCAATAAACTGCATACAGGATCTGTACAACTGTTGTTTTTTTGTGATCCAGTGGATCCTAAGAAAAACAAAATAAAATCATTATTTCAAGCTATGTAGACCGTGAATGAACTAATAGAAATCGAAGATGCAATTCCTGTCATCGAAAGATTCGTAGTTTTACTATATTGTAAAACGGTCACAATCATTCATGTCAACGTGTTCAGAAAATAGTCATTCATGCAAGTCTCTGTAATCACATAAGTATTTCTGGTAAGGGGTCAACAGCGTATAAAGACACTCTTCCTGATATTATTGATTCCGGATGATTTTAACGAAATGGAAAAAAGCTAGGAGCATTTTTGCACAGATTGAGGTTGTAACCTCCTCCTGTGAGGGTTGATTAGTGGCTGCAAGACATGCTGCTCATTATTCTTCAATTGAACTCTAATTACCACTAATGAATTATCAACTATTCCTTCAGACTCATTTGCTGGCCCAGTAAGACGAAACATACATTAGCTAAATCTCTATGAACGGCATTGCTAAAGACAATTAAATATAAGGAGAATGAACTCATTAAGGTTCATGCAATTTAATATTACTGCGTTTTATATCTCTGGTACTATTTTGAAGGATAGAAACGAATTATTCGTCTACATGAAGAGGAGCAATTTACATTATATCTTTTAAAACCAGAAATAAAAATATTTCTAAATATAATCAAGCTAACAAAATATAATTGACACAATGTACAGGGTTTCGAAAACTTGCATTTCAGGAACAAGATACAAGCAAACGTGTGTTCATCATAATGGATATTGTAAATGAGGTTGTTTGTGTTGCGCTTTGCACTTTGCGTAGTGTCGGATTACAAAACTAACAAATTTCAGAGGCCATTCTTAATGGTTATTCCGATCATTTAAACAGACAGTGCATATCAGTTATTGTTAAAATAGTAATAATTCCCTTTATTTGGCGAATATTAGATGAATATAAAGTGAGTAGTAGAGTTGACGGTTTGGCATTATTTCAAATGTTCACCTATCAAAACGCTGCTATCTCATCATACTAATTTTCCATTTCTGCACTTAAATGAAAATGTTAAAAGAGAGTCAATAATTGTCTCCATGTTTTATTTTTCATGGTTTATTCAATGAAAGTAGTAGGCAACATTTGGATTACCTCTGTATCATATATTTATATCTAGCGATCTAACAGTATTTCTGTCGTGTTTCAAACTCGCATCTTTAAATGCAGTTTCACAAGTAAACCACATGACTCATTTCAGGGTCTAGACCATCCTATTTATTTCTGCTTTAGGTAAATAAATTTCCTTATGCCTCTGCAATTTAAGTTTACAACTATTTTTGAAACCAATAGACAATTTAATCAACAAGTTAAGCAAAGCATAAATTCTTCTGAGATATTATTGACTGACTATTGTAAAACAATTTGCAAAATTATGCCATTGTTTAAGAAACATGGTACACATAATTTAGAGGTAATTAACAATCAGTTGTCTGATTTTTTTTGTTGGTGTTTGCTCAATGTACATTTTGCTTATATCACTTATCAATATGCAATTGATTCTCGATTTACTGATTTCCCGTTTGTATCTTACGTCACAAGTAATGGATAATAGAATAAGCATGAAGTTCTTGTCAAATATATTTTAGCATACTTAGCGCTAAAATATTAAGAAAAGATTTTAATGAAGTCATCAACAATCTTAAATGTTATCATTTATTAGGCACAAAGAACTAAACCCAAATCTGTCTGAGTGCTAAAACAACTCTATTTTCAAGCGATTTTAAATTCTGACTTCCGTTTAAAGGGTCATTAAGGGTTTTTTCCACCTTTACGGGATACTTAACATTAAGTGGGAAAATATTGGTGTGTGTAGTAGAAAATGTCACGGGAGTGCCATTTGAAATGATGTCAAAGGTTTATAGAATTAAATGGGAAATTAACGTTGGGTCGCTTTAAATGTATTTTGTAACGGTGTAACAGTATCTCTAATTGAAATACCACGTGAAGTTATACGAATGAAGGGCTTGTCTGTTTATAACAGGTTAAATGTTTTGTGGCGGTAAATGGAACAGTTAGGAGTATGTCGGCATTTAAATTAAAATGAATATAAATGCATAATCTGTTAAGTTTGATCCCTCACCCTTCCTATGTTAACAAAACATATAGTTAATTCACACAGGAGGTATGCACTATACTGAAAGGATACTGCCTGTATTCTAGAAAAGTTGAAAACATTCAGATGGTTTCAATCCACAGGAATACACATCTCTTTTCGTAACGATTAGAACAATGTAACATATTTTGTTCCACTATATGAATAAGCTAAAAGGCGTCTTTTTCCTAAAATAAACATTTTTCTCCGACATTTCAATCAGGTATTTATCTATAATTTTGGATGTTGAGTAATAATTATTTGCTTACTACTACTTAGTGGCCTTAATTAATTATCTACGTATTAAAATCATTTTGCAATTAACACTTGAAAGGTTTGTAAAACGGTACGCGTGCAGGTGTTGCTATTCTGTGGCTATGCTTCCGCTGTTTTATATAGTTCTAATGTATATCACAGATTATTCCATCAAAGTGGAAGTTGCAGTTTAAGATTTAGCAAAACAGCTGAAATTTGAAGACGCTGTCCCATGGTAGGTGTGAAGAGCTATAAAAAGTAACTAGTCGCTTGCAGATTTGGAAAGGTAAATTTCAAGGCACTTAGGGAATGTCCACTGTCAGATAATAGTACTTTTACTGAAACGGGTCCATTGTTTTTCTTTTGGTTTGTTTTGTTTGCTCTCTGCTCCTGAATTGCATGAGCTCATCTAAATTTAGTAGCAGATGACACACACAACACTGTACAATTGAATGGCATGAGCTCATGCTGCAATTACTCATTATGTGATAGCTTGGGATTTTGTAAAGAACACAGGGGAGTAAGATTATACGTTGTAAACATATGCAGAGCTTTACATATGAGAATGTTTTATAAAAGTTAGACTTGGAAAAAGATGATGAAAATCTGATATTCTAACAGATAGGTTTCATATTTATAGTCATCACTGAAGCGCATAGTTTATAACAGGTGCAAAATACTCGCTAATTTCAAGAGACTTACATATTTTGTTACAAGGAATTTTGAATATAGATTCTTAAATCGTTTTCGGTGAGTTCTATCTGGAGAGTGGATATTGGGTCATTGAAGCATTTCGGTAAGTTTCCATAGTTCTAATAAAAGAAATAAGATGAAAAACAATTGTGTTACGTTTCTAAGGCAAGATAAACTTTATATATTGCTTTTGACTCCGTATATCATTTTTTTATATTCATTTAAAAAAACAGTCAAAGACCCGAATAGCTGAGTGGTCTATGGTGCTTGCCTATTGCGATCATTAACATCTCACCAATGTCTGCGTGAGTTTCAATATCATGCTTGGCATGTGTGTGCTTATCAAAAAGCTTTCAGTAGCTTCTTCTGGGTCCATGTTTCTTCCCCTGAATTTCATTCCACCAGATAAGCCGTCTGCCATGCATAGCCGATCATGCACTGAAAACAACTGGCGTTAAACACACAAAACAAAACAAGAAACAATAATTAACAAATAATGACAATAAATGTTATTATGGTTTTTGTCTACTTTGGAATCTTATTATTTACAAATATCAGCAAAAATGTGCTCCTGCTTGATTCTCCTAGAAATTAATTTACCACATATCTATTTTACAACGAACATCAGATGAAAATTGCTAGATATGATGACTAATTTTGTTATGTTAGTAAGAATTCCATTCAGTTTATAATGCCATACTTGAATAATCAGACATGGTTTCAGTTTACTGATATTTCTTTGAAGAGCACATCTATACAGTGATAGTATCAATCATTGCACAGTATGGTCACATAATTGCAGTGATTTACTTGTACGTAGTGGATGACACCTCTCAGTAGGTTGCCATTTGGCATATTCCAAGTGCTAGCCAGACGTGAATGAATTCAAAATCCCGTGGCTGAATTTTATCATGTTGCTCATGTGCTTACGGCAGATAAGGAGAATGTAATATATAGTTTTATTCCAACATAGGTTCCAACTTAATGTTGAGTTTGAGTCAATCATTGGGATACTTGCGAAAATGATTTTGCTTTAAAACAATAATTTGTTTAGCTTTCCGAAAGCTCAAAGCAATGATCACTTTGGTATGTATGTATATGTTTATGTGTCTGTATGTCCAACCTCAGCCCTAGGTTAAAGTTAGTCTATAATGCTGAAGCACATGTAAGTCACATGCCTAATGGATCTATTGTTCTCCATTGGCTATCTGTTCATCCACTGTGTGACGTTTTTATAGTTTGCTTAATCTTTTCTGAGAATTGCTATAAACCTACAGACACATTCATCCCAAGGCCTATTTGGTTCTAAATGAAATGGTCCTTTTTGGGTATCTAATATGGTTTCTAGAGTGACTATCTTGAAAAACGTACCTATGCTCATCCTGTATGGGGATTTAACTAAAATATGTCAATATGATTTCTTAAAAATAGTGTTATATTGGAATGAGGATTTCACTCTAGGACTTCATTGTGTGTAGTTGGTCCTAAATGAAAATAACGCCATCCCGGCTACCATGTAGACCATCTCAGCTACCTGTTGTCACTACTCCTTAATGTATAATTATTTTGGCATGGGGATTTCACCATAAGACTAATTTCAATACTGTACATAGTTGGTCGTAAAGGAACACGAATGTCAACAGTGCATGTAATATGACCATCTAACAGTCATCTTGAAAAACTTTTAATTGATATTATTCCTGAATGATCTATGATCTCGATTCCTAGACATTCTTTGCAGCCAGCAAATCGACAGCCATTTAGTGGGACTTTCATTTAGCCCAGAGGCGTTTAGCGGGTGACCTGTTCTTTATATGTTTGTGTCTATGCATTGTCATGTGAATGGACCTGTTCTTTTTCGTCTTTTGTCCTCTATCCATCTTGTATTGTCAAAAGTGATCCAAAGTAATCAAATAATGTATATCTAGTCCCACATTTAAAGGAGACCCATGTGGTCTAATGTGCTCAACATTACAGACCATTCACACATCTCGCTTCTCTCTACATGGAGTCCTGTCTAGGTTTGACCAGTGTGGGTGCGTGCGAGAGCTTTCTAGCAGATTATCGTAGTCATTACGATCAGTTACTTCCAACAAATATACTTCCTCTCATGCATATACAATCATTTGCTGAAAACCTGCCTTAACACACCAAAATCAAAATCGATAATAGTGAAAATGAAAGTGTATAATAGATCTAATGTGCATGCCTTTACATAAGACTGACATCTCACATCTTTCTAAGTGGGTTTTGATCAAACTTCATCACAATGCTAATATAATTTGGATAAGGGTTTTCGGAGTAAATATATTTCTCATCTGATCGCTTTAAAAGTTGTTTTATATTATATTAACTAAGTCTTAAATGAGTTGAATTAAAATAGAGATATATTCTTATTAGATTGTCTTTATCTAGCAACGAATGTCTTACCATAATATAATGAAATTGATACAATTTATATGATAGAAAAATTGGAAGATAATTTAACTAGGGTTGTGTTATTACAATACCACATAAGCATCAGAAGTGAAATAGTCATGTTGTGTTAGCCAGATCAGCAATATCAGGTCCACCTTCACATGTTCTTAAAGCATAAAGTCATATTACCACCCGTTTTGTTACCCTGATGATTTTTATGCGTAAAGGACACTCATATGGGCACTAGATTTGATATCTGGAAAGTATTCTTACTAATCTTCCTGAAAAACGATCTTATCACATTGGTGTTTTCACTACGAAACTTGTGATCAAGTATAGTTGGTCCTAAATTAAAATGGTGCTCATTTAGTCTCCAATATGGCTCTCACGGCAGCCAAATTGAAAATCTTATCAGAGGTTCGATGTCCAGTTTGGCATCCATGGCAACCATCTTGAACATCTTGCTCATGCAACTCATCTTGAAATGAAATCATCGATAAGAATAGTTACTATATATCATCTTATTATGTCTAATTAGTCTTAAATAAACATGATGCTTATCTGACATCCAGTATGGTCATTCTAGTCATATTGACAATCGTGTTACATCTATTCTTTCTAACTTGACATTAATGTCGCTATGGGGTCTTAATGAAATTCTTATCATGATGGCTTCAAACAAAAATTGTTTCAATCTTACCTAAATTATGATCATTGTAGCTTTACAACATTGTTACTGCTAATCTTTTGTTTATGGATAGTCATATTAAAGTGAGAATTGCAATGGAAATGATTTCTTTTGAAACCTGGTTTAACCAGAATGATTATATTCCGATCTAACATATAATATTTCCACCATGACTGCTGTGTTAAAGATCATTTTACTAACTAGAAAGTCATATCGAATTTGAAATTGTAATGAAGTAACTTCTTACTATGTTAAGTTGGTTCTAAAAGAAAATAATTTTCAACATATGTTTGCAATTATATCAGCAAAAGTTTAATAACGAGAATGTTTTTTACAAAGCTCCATAAAGCAAAGTCGATACGCAGAGGCAGGCAAGCTCCAACAGTAGGACGGTGTTTCAAAGTTTTGAAGGTTTCATCAACATCTGTAGCACTACCATGTCCACCCTTTTACTAAGGATTAGCATTATAAGTCAGGGCAGTGTTGAGATGATAAGGAAAATGCAGTTTGATCCAGCCACAGTTGTGTTTCGTGCTTGTCATTTGATCCGGGACGGATTCAATCAAGCTGGCATCCCAACACCTCAGGGAAATGGTAAGTCTGCTTGTTTTCATTTCAAAATGTTTATGCTCCACATGTACCATTGCAGGGCTGGATAAATATCTCATTTTGCAGCCCTAGAAAATTGGAGATTTCTATGTACCCAAATGTGTTTTATAATAGTCTGAGAATGGTTCATTGAATATCAAGGATACATTTAGGGTTCCGTTTATATTTCTTTAAAATGTTCTTTCTCTGTTATTCTTCTGGTCCTCTAAAAGGCAGTGGTATATGCCATAATTATTTCATTGTTACAAATTAGAAGTCTTTAACTACTTACATCCACTCTACACTAGTATGAAATTGGCATCATGAGTACAAACTACATGATGCTGATTGGTCTGAACTGTTCCTATTTCATGTATCTCATACATTTCTAAGTTTGAATAAGTCAAGAATATAGAAGAATTTCAAATCTTCATAACTTACTTCATGCACCACATACATACATTATGGTAAAGTGTGTCTTTGTAGTAAAAACATTGGTATCACTGGTGACAATATTAATGTGGATATTTTCTTCATATAATTTAGTTTATATTGGCCGTACAAGCATCAGTTTTGTAACTCATGTGCTAGGCATTTCGTTTATTGTTCGTTCAATGTCATTTAATGTTTAAAATCCTGTTTCGGTGAAACCCCTAATTCATTAATGTTAAACTGGTATTAAGTCTAGAGAGATTTACCATCAGATATTTACTGGTGGCCTGGACATATTCGCAAACGAATAGTCCCTTATGATACCCTTATCCACACCATAGCTAATTGAACGTATAATTTAGTGCTTTGTCATAGCGATATGTAGTGGATTTCAGGACTTTCATCCATAGTATATAACGCAACCTAACCAAGATCGTGTAAGAGCAATGTATTGCACATCGCCCCGAAATGGTGGAGACAAAGGACTCATAAAGGATTCTTTGCAAGTTGTGATATAAAGTATGATATGTATTAGAGTAAAGCCATTATATGTGTATTTGAGTGAAAGGCATTTGTACAAACACGGACCTGCAGTGGAATATTGCTTATTTGTCAGTTCATTCAAGTTAAGTGCTCTCCACATCTTTATTTTTTAAGAAGAGTGTTCATGTTTGAAGGACTTGATTTTTATTTACTGCGCTAGCTTGCAGCTGCATCCAATGAAATTCACAGACCCGAATCACAGTAATATCTGCTCAGTACGCCTATGTATAAAAAGGGTTATCATATCGGAACCTTCGCTAAATAATACAGTAGCCTGGAGAGCGCAGTGGCAACCCAATTGTTCATACCTCTGTAAGTATGGACCCTGCGCCAAGTTTCATCATGTGTTATAGTTAGTGACTGCTTATTGAAGGTAATTTTGTTTGCTTCATGTTCCTACAATTGTAAGGCCAAAATGACCCTCTCTCTTATACTAAAACCCCAGGAGAGATTTCTTTGTATTATTGTCAGAACGTTCACAGTGTAGTCATGACAACCCATGAGATAAATAAAACGCGTCTGTATCAGGGTCGTAACTGTTGAGATGTTGTTACATATGAAGGGAAGGGAAACTCAATATATGGGTGTGTAGACAAGGCTAATATTTAGGTGAGGTAGCAATATGGAAAATTTTTGATTGAATAATGTTTCATTAAGATGAACGCACGAAGGTTGTTTTGCGAAGGCTATTGGAATAATTTAGTTTGCTTAAAGATATAGCATGTTAACTTATGCATCCTGGACTTGACATCTTTCAAATTCTTCCCATCTGGTGTTGATACTGAAACACTAATCACTGAACCAGATTTGTTCTTGAGACAGTCAACTGGAGAACCAAGTAAAACAAATGCACCATCTGACTTGTATTGAATCCCAAACTCAATTCCCCTGACTCACATATATGTACATATCATATTCAAAATACTTTTATTGTTGCAAGAAATTAATCTGCAGTGATTTCTTTCTACCAGATAAATTTTACTTGTTAGCAGTTTGCCCTTTCTCAGAAGACACGCACTGGGGTCAGAGGAAATATCACATGTAACGAGACTAATTTACAAAATTGTTTCACTGATACCTACTCTCATTCCCATGTTATTATCAAGATCGCCTCATACTCTTGGTTTGGTTTTGAAACAAATTCTGATAGCTATTATTATTTTGCAATGTTGTTTTATATTATTTGTTAATGCGCGATTTATCACTCTTTGTAACATTGTTCAGCTTCTCATGTCTATAATCATTTATCATAATTATTTATTTAGTTGTGAGATGATGGAATTATATGTATACCATATGTCTTTATATATCAGTCTTGATATAAGGTGGTCTACTCTGTGCTTCTATCAACAGCACTATAATAGGGAAGTGCTAGTTTCTGTAAATGACTGGTATGGATGTTATATACATCTAAATATTTTGCCATAATTTTCTATAGAATCCACTGCATGAAGGGTGTATGTGTGTTTACATTGGACCTACGCACCATTTCAATAAAAGTCTGTTTCCAGTATTTTCATCGATCTGCTTTACTAGTTATAGACACAAAAGACATATGGGATAACCTGTTTGTCAGTTGTCTGCCTTGCCGTTTGCACTGAACTTCTTGGATTATCCTCATGAAACTGTATACACATTCATCCAACAGTCTGGTTGGTCATGAATGAATGTGGTGCTGCTCAAACTTTCACTTTGTCCACCGTAGGTGCCATCTTGCCACTCGTACTGAATGGACCGTGATATCGACATTGAAATGTTATTGAAGACTTCTTATGATGTCTAGTTTGTCCTAATGGAAATAATACCGGTATGATGTCGACTATGGAAAACATTGCAGCCATTTTGAAAGTATTGTCATTGTTCCTTAACCTGAATTATATCAGTTTGAGGTTTTCACTTAAGACTTCTCATGGTGCCTAGCTGACACTAAATAAAATTTGTCAGTCTCATTTCCAATGTGGGCCACCTTGACAGCCTCCCAGAAATATAATAACAACCCGATCTTAAAAATGTCATACTTACATAGACATTTGTACAAGATGTCCAGTTAATTTAATTTGGAAATTGTGCTGATCTAATGTCCAATATGACAACCACACAGAATCCTTCTTGAAAACCTTATCACTACTACTGAATGGATCGTCTTATTAACATCAGGACCTTACTACAAACTTCTCATGATATCTCTTTGGTTTTGAGCGAATATTGTGCCAATCTCACCTCCATTATGGCTAACACAGCCCCTATATTGAAAATCATGGTATTGTTACACTTTGGTAATATAAAGTCATATTTTGAAAATATTGTTTTCTCTACGCCTCCCACTTGGATATCTAAATCAACATATGGTTTTCACCAATGCACTTCTTATAATACTTAGTAGGGTCTAATCAAAAACAGTGCCAGTCATACATCTAATATGGCTGATATGACACCTGTTTTAAAAATTATTATTAACTTTCACTCTGACATGGGTTTTTCAAAATAGATTTATAACAATATCTCGCTTGTCCTAAATGAAAATGATGCAAAGCAGACATATAACATGAACAAGACAGCAGCTTATTAATCAGTCTTGTTGTCACTGAAGCATGTCGAAGATGTCTTCAACACTCAACACTTTAAAGAAAACATGGCCTTTAATTACTGGAATTTCTTTTAGCCCAGCAGATCGGCAGTCTTTTTAAGGGGCTCCTGTTAAACAACCATACCTCTCATTTCAAACAATTTTGTATCAGTTTCCATTCCAAGTGAATGTTTTTGGGTTTTATAACAATCATAATCCTCATATATTTTAGTCTAGGTCATTTGTACATTATTGAAGACGGTCAACCCTCTTGAACTCACATTTTAGTCAGATGAATCAAATGACATATGTATCCTGTCTTTAAATAATTAACCGTTCACAAATATAACTCATTTAGCATCCCAACATGCATTTGAGTGACGCTGGTTAACATTCGCAAGAGGTTTTATGGTCTTTAAAATTGATTGAGGTTCGGATTATGATTATCAAAGATAATCATATATCTACTTTTAGGATAAATATATAAGATATTAAATATTGGAATGAAAATTAATATTAAAAAATTGTGCCTTTATTTAGTCAAAAGAAGATAGTACAAGCTTTTATACGTTCTAGAAGAAACCTATAAGGCCCACTCAAAAGATTTAAAAGGGTGTTGGGGATTATTTTGTTCTTGGCAATCGGGTTCACTGCAATATGAATTGCTTTGTGTTGGTCTTGAAACATCACTACACAGTTGCCAAGGTGCTACTGTACATATATTTTTGGATGAACGTCTTGTTCCAAAAACGTTTAAAATAAAATAAATCTAGTGAACACTCCAACACATACTGTTTCGACAATCAAATTCTTATATGTCGCCTCATGTCTTGCCACTTAAAATTCATTATGCAGATAAGACTATTCATATGGTGAAATGCACACTTGTCTTTTCGATACTGCGGTCAAAGTCACACTCATACAATGTATGTGCAAAGGATTTTAGTTAACCTTTTTTTAAATTTTTATTGAATTTCCTAAAGATCTCGAGCGATTTTACAAACATCAGATAATTCATCACTTAACGCAGCAAGCTCACTCAGCATTTTGATCTTGGTTCCATGGTATCCACATCGTATAGCGGTGTATTTTATCATGCACTCAGAATGCAGGCCTTGGCCGTCATGAAACATTTAGTTGGTCCTAAATAAAAAATTGGAGCGTAATCTGACACGTGTCTTGTAATATACCATGTACTTATTTTAAACCTGGTATCAAAGTCTTTATTTAGTAAGTGGCAAACATGGAATGCTACTGTATCTAAAACGTTCCCTACGATCAAATCCACCCTAAGCGAAAGAACCATCAGTAGGTACGAGGTAGTTACTGCAAGAATTTGAATTAATCATACATATATAATCCACTCTTCCGTATTGAAAGAAGACGACCCACATGAGTGCGTTTCTTGCAATAAATCCTTCATCGTGAAAAACTTTTTGATATATTCTATCTTCATACTACACTCAGTCGCTAGTATAATATTCAACACATGAAAAAAGTTACTTATAGATAAAGGTGTCTTCTATTTTAAATATCTTGCACATTTTGTTAAAAGATTAGCTGGTTTGCAAACCTTTTCATTTTGAACATTTTATCGAGCGTATGGTTCGTACTTTTATCATTTACAATTTACAGAGAACATGTTCATCCCACATTAATCGAGAAACATCATAGCTTTCCAATATATTGTTGTGGTTTTGTTTGTTTTTATCAACGTTTTGAATGCACAGCTCTGACAATTTGTTCCTTATGTAATAAGTTTGTGGCGCTATGTATCCCTGCAATTATGGTATGTCGTAAAATTTACAATCACTCAATCAATCATTAAATGATTTGCAATTTTATTTTCTACTTTCCAGTTAATGAATTTGGACTTTTCTTATCAGATGATGACCCCAAAAAGGGGATATGGCTGGATCCTAGCCTCACACTGGAACACTACTGCCTTCGCCGATTGGTAAATATACATTTCCTGATGATTAGTATGCATCTATAAGAATTCAAAGTTGATTTAAATTCACGATTTTCAGCATTTGTTACATTTGTAAACTAAAGAGAAATATATTCTTCAGGATGGGAGGAAAATTTGGTATAGTCTGCTAGCGCAAAAGAAAACGTAATACACTAATTAATAACAGTTATGATCTTATTATGTTTCTGCTCATGGAAAGTTAAGTGTATATTTGCCTGATATTTAGAACGATTTCTGTAATTCATATGTTAAAAAAATAATTTTTAAACAAGATCTTTTTAACATTGTCTGATATAATTTATGATCTCTTTGATTAGTACAAATTTAAAATTGAAATTGAAATTTCAAGATCGGTTTTTATAAGGCAAACAGAAATATGAATTCAAATGTATTCTGATTTTAGTTAAATAAAATGCCTAAAACCAGTCTATGCATAATACATTTCAGCTCTATCTAAACGCATTAGATAAATGTTTTTCTCTTTGATATAATAATGCACAAGTGTCCGATTTGACACGAGTTAATCATATTTCCTGTTGTAAGACTGAAAGCAGAGAAGACATTTATATACATATATATGTCATGTCCTTATTGATCAGTCATTCAAATGCATTTGCAAGGAAATTAAATGTTGTTGAAGTGAAAGACTTGTTCTTACAAATATAATCCTAGTGAAGACTTTTAAATTAGCACATGTGCGCATGTGCAATTACCTTGTGCGAGAGACACAAATGCATAATTACTAAAGCATGAATAATATTAAAACAAATGATATAAATGGTAGAAATTATTACATTGAAAAAATTTTTGATAGGTTTAAAGACATATATATATATATATATATATATATATATATATCCAACTGAAAAATTCAATCCAACTGAAACATTAAATATGTGTGCTTATGTTAAATTTACTGTATGAAAAGAGATCTTTCATCATTATATAATACACGAGTGTGTTAGCGTCTATGCAATATTTTTTCATCATTATATAATACACGAGTGTGTTAGCGTCTATGCAATATTTTCGTATTTAATCAGTGGAACAAAGAAGTTATACCAAAACTAATGTGCCAGAATATATACATTTTCTTATGAGATATTAGTTGACTAACCAAACTGGATTGGGTTCAAATATCGCATAGTGTGACAGTAGTTCAGGATCTGTGTTCCTTGCAGTTGGGTCTGACGCAGATAAGCACACATACGGTGCTACTATAGCACAATGAACAGAACTTGCTAATGTATATTTCTGCAAGCTTCAAATGAAGAAGAATATCAGTATATCTTACACAGTGGTGTTTGAGTTAAGGCCCCTGTAATAATCAAGACATAGTGGTTCTTAGACATATAAGTGGGAACATTTATTTTTTTGGAATGGAACAGCAGCCTTTGGACTTTTTGCGAGTTACATCTAAACAGGGAACAAAATTCAGAAAAATATGAAATTTCCTTTTCCTTATCTTCGGTATAATATTTAGATCCTACAAAATGTTCTGTGTTGCTGGGCAAAGAAATAGATCTGGACAGGAACACGTAATAACTGCTGGTTCTTTTAATCCAAATCTAACTGATTTAAAATTCTTATCTGCTTGGGCCTAATTTTAAGCTACAGTTCTGGTGCGACAAGTGATTCAATAGGTTTCATCAGTTTTCATTGGTGATATTGTTTTATCCAGTTTAAATATTAATCTTCAATCATACCTATCATTAACTTTTTTCTGCCTGTCATGCCGGATGTATTGGCACTGAAATTCAAACGTATTCAAAGCAGCATAGAATATTTCCGTTAATCTGGCTTCTTAATTGTCTGTAAATTTCTTAATTGTACATCATGAACAAGTTTGGGAGGTAACATTTTATGCCGATATATGTGATCAGGGAATGAACGTCCCAACGAAACTTAAAACAAATTAACATAGAATAGTCAAAAAGGTAGATTTCAAACCACATGAGATTTTAGATAGCCACCTTATTAAGGTTATGACAGTGCTTCCCTGTTTCACTGACATACAAGGATGACAGTGGTCAAGGTATATATCTTAGTATCAGCAAGAAGTGCACTATGAATGAAATAATTCTTATATAAAGAGATCTGAAAGATTCAAAGATCATCAAGTTGATGTTGTGTATCAATAACGTATTGCACTTTAGGCTTTGTAACAATAATCATATTAGTGTTGATCATAATTGTATCGTTTTAGCCCAAATCAATATGCAATCAAATAATGTAGAATCGAAGTCGATGCCATATCTTTTCCTAATGGTGTTGAGAAAATAATATAGATCCCAATTAGCTATACATTATAAAGCAACATAATTGGGCCCACATTGAACACAGGTGTATGTTATATATTAGCTAAGGTATACAGGCAATAGCTTAACAGTTCTCTAAGGCATACACATGGAACTATATTTGAGACAAATAGTAAAATAATTAGTAGTATCGGACCCATGTGTTGAATATCATGTACCTCACACATTGTCAGTCATAGCTTGTACGCAGATTTTATTGATTGATTGACTTAGGATTGATTCATTGACTGATCACGTCAATTGAACTTATATTATCAGGACCTAGTGAAGTACAGGAAGAGGATGAGGATTGTAAAAATTCGTACAATGGATGATGCAGTCCGTAAGTTCAAAGTGGATGACACCAACACCGTAGGACAACTTATGCTGACGATCTGCTCAAGAATAGGTACTATTACTGACCATTCTATTCATGCATCATGTTTCTTATTACTTACCATTATAGTCATGTGTTGTGCTGCATATATGGAATCAACAAATAAAATTAATCTTTATCACACCTACTTCAGTTTCGTTTCCTCTGAGGTAATTAAATCTTGACCTATAACTCTCTTTTTGGTTCCACTGCAGGTGATTTTCAAGCTTCCCTTTATATGTATAAGTTTGTGTTAAAATACTATTTTACGTCGGATGTCCTCATTTGTCTTTTAGAGTGTATGCACCACTGCTTATTTTCCGATGCAGATCGCTGGTTTGCACACTGTCATCTTTTGTTAATGCTTTGGCTGATACGAAGAGCAGACTAAACCCAACATTTATGGTTTCTTCTTGCTTAAAATTACACTGGGTTCAATAGAAGGTATTTTATTTGTTATTCAATGCCATTTCCAGTAACTCAACATTTGTGTATGATTCGGTTACGATTTAAGGACAAAATCTATTAAGTTTTGGATCAGGAATTCAACGGTCGTAAACATTTACATTTAGTTTGGCTTTATATGCATGAGATCTCAGATCACATAAGGGAGTGTGATTTCATTTTAAACACAAAATTGATACAATTCCGCGTGCTTTGAAGGACGTAATAGTTTATTTGCTAGAAGGGAATAGTTGTTAAACTTCATCTGATCCCCCTGCGGGTCAAGGTTGTAGAATTGGCACGACACGGGACTAAGTAAAGGCTATCTGTTTGTCATGGGTTGCGACCTGTGTCGGAGAAGGAAAGGATCCTTGCAGTTGAGTAGAGGCTTTCCGATGAAATACACTATTTTGGTCTACATCGTCTAGACAAGTTTCCCAAGTCTCGATACATCAGCTGGTCACGCCAATCCCTAGGAGGTCTTTCTTTACTAGCTCACATTCTTCATCTTTTTCGTTGTATCTCTCTTGATGCCCCTCCATTCTATCTCTTTAACGTTCCCTTTCTCACGCCTTAGAAGACATTGTAGATGGCGGTGGCTCAACGGGTCATTTTATCGACTGAGAATGTCTTACGGGATGAATCAGTAGATGATTTTGCCTACTGAGTTTAACATCTGCATATCCCTGGCACTTGAAAATTATTCCGTTGTTGGTCTGCGTGGTGGTTGGGGAGCACCCCTGCTAAATTGTAAACACTCAAACATGGAAAATTCCAAAACATTCAACTCAAATGTACCAGTCCTAAATCTGCCTGGAATGGCGATCCAATTTGTGTGGTTCCATTTCCACTGTTTATGGTTATACTTTCTAAATATGATTCAAAGCTGATTGAATCATGCTCTCCATTTGTTATTGAAAAGACAATTATGGGATTTCCCCCTGCGGGTCTGATATTGTAGAATTGACCCGACGTGCCAAGCAAGTGCCGTAAGAGGCGACTAAGTAGAGGCAACCTGTTTGCCGTGGGTTGCGACCCGTGTCGGAGGAGGAAAGGATCCTGGTAGTTGAGCGGAGGCTTTCCGATGCAACACACTACTTTGGCCTCTACGTCTTCTAGACGGATGGTCGGAATGGACCCGGTATCGACAAATCAGCTGGTCACGCCGAGTCCTAGGAGGTCTTTAGTTACTCGCTCACGTTCTTTATCTTTCTTCTTGTATCTCTCTTGATACCACCGTTGCACATATATTATATCCCTTTGATTGTCCCTTTCCTACATCTTAGAAGACTTCCTAGAAGGCTGTGGCTTAATGGGTCAATCGGGAAGTAATTTGTCCGACTGAGTATAGCACCTGTGTATCCCTGGCACTTGAAAGGTGTCCCCTTCTTGGGCTCCATGGTGTTTGGGGAGCACCGGTGCTGAAGTCACTAAAAAATCCAAATGGAAATCTAAACAAAAATCAACTCAAGCGTATCAAAACAGTATCTGATTCAGATGATGAACCATGTGGAGTGGATTCGTTTTCACGCTCCATGGCTATACAGTCTAAAGATGCGACAAAACCGCTTACTGCACTTTCACCGTTGGCTATATAAAACACAATAACCGGATTGATTGGGACGGCAAAATGCATTAAAAAATTGAAATATGACTTGCAGAATTCGTTGAATATGAGCAAACAGAAAACCTCAAGAAAATAAAAACTTTCTTCGATATTCCAGCGTCGTCGTTCGTCCACACCACATTGAATACATCTAAAGGTGTCAATTGCTGTCGTGACTTAGGTGGAGTCACCGACACAGATATCATTGAAGGAATGAAAAATAAAGGTATCACAGCAGTCCGCAGAATGCGTATCAAACGTAACAACAATATGCAGGACTCCAACACCATTATACACACTTTCAATAAAACAACAGTACCCAAAGTGGTCAAAGTTGGTTTTCTGCAAGTGAAGGCTGATGTATATAGTCCAAACCAACTTTGATGCTATAGTGTCAAAAATATGGACATCATGACGACCACTGTTTCACGAAACCAAATATGTGGCCGATGCGATGATAACTCTCACCATGAATCTTAGTGCAGAGCCACCCCGCATTGTGTCAACTGTGGAAAAGAACACCACGACAATTCCAAGGATTATGATACCTGAAAACAAGAGCAGGAAATTCAGAGGGTTAAATATACATTAAACATTCCCTACCATGAGGTCAGAAAGCTAGAATAGGCAAATATATCTCTTCCTTGCCCATCCTTCACTACAGTGAAGAACAATCATAAGGCATCGAAGGACGCTCAAAGGCAAACAGATGCACCAGAGTCAGCATTAAGAAATAACACACACACCCCATTACCAACAACAAAAATCCACGGCATCTACCCAAACGACGTTTAATAACACCCAGCAACTTAAACCATCAAAGAAAAACAGATCCCAAGGAAATAGACAACCTACATAACGTCGACAGGGTCTCTAGAGGAGTTTCTATTGCTGTGAACAACATAGCCCCACATATAATCATTTCTTTAAATACAAATTTGCAAGCCATTGCTTTGTCACTCTACATCGAGTAATTACATTTTGTTCTATCTACATACAACCAAACACCAACTTATCACCAAATGAATTAGATATGCTTGTTCAACAACTTCCCGCGCCATTTGTTTTACTTGGTGGTTTTAATGCCCGTAACATTTGATGGGTATCAAATTACATAAGCGACAGGGGCAAAACGGTTGAAGATTTTGTTACTAGACAAGATTTGTGTCTATTTAATAACCAGTCTTTGAAGTACTTGCACCCAGGAACAGGTACTTAAACATATATTGAAATAACAATTTGTTCTCCTTTACTACTTTTGGATTATAATTGGAAGATCGCTGATGACCTTCATAGAAATGATCACTTTACAATCTCTCTTAAGAATACCAGCGTCAAACTTAATGACACGATTACACAGTGGAATTTCAAGAAGGCTGACTGGACGAAATTTGAAATAATCTGTGCAGCAAGAATTAACACGAATACCGTACTTAACGATAATGATCCTATTCGACAATTTACATCTGTCTTAATTGAGTTTGCAGAAAACTCTATTCCTAAGTCCTCGCCAAATTGTCAAAGAACCCCAAAACCATAGTTCAATAAACAATGTAAAGAAACCATTAGACAAAGCCGAGAAGTACTGAAAAAATTCAATAATTTTCCAATGCTCGAAACTTTAACTCAGTATCGTATTGCTCGGGCTCAACCTCACCGTACGATTAAAGAAAGTAAACGAACATCATGGAAAAATGTTTCAACTTTAAGCTCTCGTTCCTCAATAAAGAAAGTTTAAGATGCGATCCGCAAAATAAGCTAAATAACAACAATTATGAAGTAGCTAATGTACTTGCTGATTGTTTCTTCAAAAATTCCTCATCGTCTAATTATTCCAAAGCTTTCCGAAGACTTAAAACTCAAAAAGAAAAAACACGGTTAAAATTCACATCAGAGTTATAACCAACCGTTTTCATTGTCGAAATTAATGGAATCCTTGCATAAGGCCCATGATACATCCGCTGAACCTAACGATATCAATTATCAGTTTTTGAAACACCTTCCAGAACCATCCTTGACCGTTCTTCTAGAAATCTTCGACGCTTTATGGCTTACTGATAATGTACCAAAATTTGGAATAAAGCAACAGTAATACCAATTCCCAAACCAGGCAAAGAGAGAACAGATCCTACCTACTTTGGACCTATTTCTTTAACTAACTGCGTATGCAAAACAATGGAACGAATGATCAATTCTAGGCTTGTATGGTATTTGGAAAGCAACAATTTAATATCTCCTTTCCAAAGTGGCTTTCGTTATGGTCGTAGTACCAATGATCATCTGGTTAGACTCGAAATATTTATTCGCCATGCATTCACCAAGAAGTAACATTTAGTAGCGGTTTTCTTTGATTTGGAAAAGGTCTATGATACGACATGGAAGTAAGGAATGCTAAACGACCTGCACGATCTGGGTCTAAAAGGCCGACTGCCCTCGTTCATATCAAATTTTCTTTCAGACAAGGAATTCAATGTACGATTGGCTCGCACTATCTGATATGCACGATCAAGAGACGGGTTGTCCCCAGGGCAGTACGCTTTTCAACATAAAAATTAATAGCATTACCAAGTGTATGACGTCAGGTGTGGATCGCTCCTTATATGTTGATGACTTTTTAATCTTACCAATCCAAGCACATGCATACAATCGAAAGACAATTATAGCAAAATATCAACAAGTTTCAAATTCGGGCCGGGCCAATACAAACGGTTTCAAATTCTCGAAATCAAAAACTGTCTGCATGCATTTCTGTCAGTTACAAAGACATCATGATGGACCTAAACTCAGGCTGGACGGAACACCTATCCCAGTTGTTGAGGAAACACTATTTATAAGTATTATCTTTGATAGAAAAATGACTTTTATTCCACACATGAAACATTTAAAATCTAAATGTTTGAAGTCTCTTGATTTACTTAAAGTAATAGCGTAAACTGACTGGGGTGCTGATAGGAGAGTCATACTCAGTTTATATAGAACGTTTATCCGCTCGAAATTAGATTATTGTTACGTTGTTTAGCAAGGCCGTCTTATTTGATGAAGCTTGATGCAATCCATCATCAGGGAATATGACCCGTGTGAAAGCCTGAAAGTGAAAGCGAACGAACCATCTTTATTGGAACGTAGATAAATGCTTTCCACACAATATGCTCTCAAAATAAGATCCAGCCCTCTGAACCCAGCTTTATCGGTTGTTTTTTGAACCCAAATATAAAACCTTATATGACAATAAAGCAAACGTCACACCTGCCTTTGGCATTAGAATATCAGAATTCATTGAAAGTACCCAAATTGATCTTTCAAAAATTCAGACATTGACCGTCTCCAAAACATCTCCATGGCTACATCAGCAGCCAGGGGTACTTTTCAGGTTACATGATGGAAATAAATCGGAAACAAACCCTTCCATTTCCACAACTCTTACCATAAACACCTCGTCCACCTTGAAATTTAGACAAAATATATATTGATGGATCATAAAGTGAGGAAAGGGCTGCTGAAGCCTTCGTTAGTGGAAAACACACAACAAAAGTTCGCTATCCAAATGGGACGTCAATTTTTTCAGTCGAAATCAGAGCATTAGACCTAGCTTTTGCAATATATTAAAAGCAAGCGTATTTTAAACATCATCATCTCCTATTTACTATCAATACTTCAGTCACTACATAATAGAAAACTGAAGAAATCCGTTATTAGCTAATATTCACCTTAAACATACCGAGCTGAGTACCTCTCACAATATAGTATACTGTTGGTTGCCGAGCCATGTTGGAATTAAAGGTAGTGATCAAGCAGACCGCGCTGCTAAAATGGCCCTATCATTAGAACCATCTGATTTTAAAACACCATATACTGATTTTAAACTTAATATCAAAAACTCTTTACGTCAGAAATGGCAGGCATCATTAAATGATGCCATGAATAACAAAATTCATGCCATCAAGCCAACCCTAAGAGAATGGACTCCTTCCTACAGAGCCGTCCATAGGGAGGATGTAGTCATTACAATAATTCGAATAAGTCATACTTATCTAAACAACTTCTACATACTAAAAGGAGAGGACTCACCAGAGTGTATATCTTGCAATTTGCCATTCACTGTTAAGCACTTTATGCTGGAGTGTTTTGAATTCTTACCTACGCGTAATCAATATTACAATGTGCAAGACATGAGGGAGCCCTTTGATACAGTTAGCATTTATTATATTATAGACTTTCTTAAGGAGGTAAACATTTTTCATAGGTTATAGCTTTTTTAACATTTGTATGTGCTATATAAGCACGGTCGCTAGATTTTAATTACCATGCATCTCTTTTCGTTGTCGTACATTATGTGCTCTCCCCGCTAATCGGGAAACTATTTATTTATCACAATTACCATTTTTATCGTTTTACCTTTAACTATTTGGTTTCGTATCGTTAGTCAACCCCTTTTTACCACTAGTAAATAATAGAAGATATAACCTTTTGTAAGGCGCTAAATAGCCTCATTTTCCTGGTGCGTCATCAAAAGTTCAGCTAACCAACAATTACGAGATTGATTATGACACCAAACAGTGTTAAAAGGTTGAAATCTGGCTCCCTAAATGTTGAATGTGTGCGACGGAATAAGCCGGAGAATATCCGGAACGTGAAAACATCTTTTCATATTCCAGTGACCCCATTCGCTCGCACAACATTCAATTGTTCCAAAGAATTGTTTCAGTGTCTAGAAACGGCTGGTGTAAGCAACAAGGATATCACTGAAGAGATGAAAAAGGTGTCTATGCTGTTACTAGAATTACTAGAATACGAATTAAACCTAACAACAATCTCTAGGACACCAATAAATTTGTACCCAACTTCAACCAACTAACACTACCCAGAGGAGTCAAAGTTGACATCTTGCAATTGAAGGTTCAGATTTACATACATAAACCCTTCAAGGCTATAAATGTCAGAAATATGGCCATCACGAAGTCCGATGCTCAAAAAGCCAAATATGTGGTCGATGCAGAGACAATTCTCATCAGGAATCTGATTGTAGAGCAACTCCGCATTGTGTCAACTGTGGAAAGGATCACCAAGCCAATTCCAAAGAACGTGATACCAGGAAAAAAGAGAAGGAAATACACAGCTAACAATCCATACAAAGAGGTCAGAAAAGCTTGTACGGGCAAAAACATCCCTTCTTGCCCCATGCTACTTCACTTTAGTAAAAAAAGAATTCCAAAGGAACAAAGAATGCTCATACACAGACAGATCCACCCGACTAAACAACTCGCTCCAACACCCCCAAGTAACAAGCACACAAAAACACGGCGTTTACCCATACAAAATCTAATAATACCCCACTACCTAAATCACCAAAGAATAAAAAAGACATCAAGGAAATAGGCTGCAAAATGAGTCAGATAACCTCACCAAACATTATAACAGGTTTGGGAACACCGAGAGCATGAATGCAGAGGAAAGTACACCATGTTGTCAAAGTTGCTCCAGACCTAATAGAAAATCATCCCCTTTACTTCCTCAAGAGACATACCTATACAGATTTATCCACGAAAAGTCTATCCCATCTCTACAATCTCTACTCTAAACTTTTAATAAAAAAAAACACCATCATACAATGGAACTTAAAGCCAATTAATAAGATTTTATGCTTTAAACGGATACGTTCCTGCAATACTATGCCTTCAGGAAACTTTTTAAAAGATAATGATAACATAACACTTAAAAACCACTCACTGTCTAGCAACTACTTTCATAATGTTAACACGGCCTCAATAAGAGTTTATATTACTGTGAACAATAGAGCCGTCATCACTTTAAACACAACTTTGCAAGTCATTGCTGAAAGTTTCACTCTACACCGAGTGAATCATGTCTGTCCAATTTACTTGCCACCAAACATCAACCTACTACCAAATAAATTGGACACTTGTTCAACATCTTCCCGCGCCATATGTTTTACTCAGTGATTTTAATGCGAGATGATAGATAAGATATTCTCAATTTATATAGAACGTTTATTTGCTTCAAACTATGATTCAGCTAGAAAGTTCTATTTTAACGATGCTTGACCCAATTTGTCGTCAAGGAATAAGGCTCGCTCTGTATGCATTTAAGACATCCCGTTGTGAAAGCTTACTCGTTGAAGCTAACGAACCACCTTTATCACACCGTAGAGAGATCCTTTCTGCACAATAAGCTCTCAATTTAATCCCAAACCCTCTGACCCCGGCTGTTTTTCAACCCAAATTCAAAACCCTTATTCGAAAAGAAACCAAACGCCACACTTACCTTAGGCATTAGAATATTATCCACCACGAAAGTACTAAACTCGATCTTTCAAAGATTAAGAAAACGTCCGTCTCCGAAACACCTCCCATGCTACTCAAAGAATCAAAAGTACTTTTACGTTACACGATGGAAAAAATCGGAGACAAACCCCATCCATCTTCCACAACTCTTATCACGAACTATTCGCCCAATTTGAATACTACAGAAGAAATTATTCTGATGGATCAATAGATGAGGAAAATGCTGCTAAAGCTTTCGATAGTGGAATACACAAACCGAAAGTTCACCTGCCAAGTGTTACTTCAATTGTTCAGACGAAATCGCAGCACTTTGCTCTGTCATATATTGAAACCTGTTCTGAACAGCATCACCTTCTCCGACTTACTATCAGTACCTCAGTCACTAAATAATACAAAATTGCAGAACCAATTACTAGCCAATCTTCTCCTCAAAATTATATAGATGAGTACCTTACACAAGATAGCATACTGTTAGTTACGAAGTCATATTGGCATAACATGTATAGATAAAGCAGACCGCGATACTTAAATGGACCTATCCCTTAAACCATCTGATTTTAAAATACTGTATACTGATGTTAACTCTAGTATCAAAGAAACTTTACGCCATAAATGGCAGATATCATAGAATGATGCCGTGAATAACAACCTTCATGCCATCAAGTCAACCCTAGGAGAATGAACTTCCTCCTACAGAATCATCCGTAGGGAAGAGGTAGTCATTGCAAGAATTCCAATTGGTCATACGTATATAACCCACTCGCACATGTTAAAAGAAGACCCACTAGAGTGCATATTTTTGCAATGAACCATTCACCGTTTAACACTTTATTACGGAATGTTTCGACCTCCAACCCACTCGAGAGCAATATTACAATGTGAATGATATTAGGGAGCACTGTGGTACAGTCCGCGTGGCTTGTATTATATACTTCCTGAAGGAAGTAAACATTTATTAGAAGCTATAGCTTTTATGATATCACCTTGATCAGTTTTACGTGATGTATATAGCGTTTCTTAATTTTAATTACCTTTCATCTGCCTCCATCAACATACATCATTTATATTCCCAGTTAATCTGGTTGCTTTATATTTTATTACCGTTACCATCTTTTCGTTTTGCTTTCAACTGTTTACCACTTTTAAACGATCTATGATATAAACTTTGTGTGGCGCTAAATAGCCAAATAGTGATGGTGCGCCATAAAAATATAATCACCTAAAACGTAGCTATTTGATAGGCCAATTTGGCTTTTGAACAAAGATTGTGTCGTAGTTTTAACTTTACAACAACCATAAAAAAACAAACTCTCAAAATTACTGAAAAGGAACAAAGTAACCCTAAAAGCTATTGACATATTGAAACATATACAACTATGTGTTACATCTTTAAACGATTTCAATAGACCTTTAGCATACAAAGAGAATCGGAAAATAAAGTGCTTGGTAACTATTGACCTATAGCCCTCTTCTCATCCGTTCGTTACTCTTTTACTTCCTTCACAATTTGGTGACAACGCTGGTACTATCTTGGACGAAATTCTGTTATCATCTTTGACTATGGCTTGAACATATCGCTACTCCTTTTGCTTGCACGGTCATATCAACATGTGTCTCTTTAACTGAAATACGCGTTATGAAGTCTCGCTGGTCCTAAATAACAATGGTGTACATATTGAGACCACTGCGAGTGCATGGCAGCCATCTTTGAAATCTTATTGAAACTCCTTACAAAGATTTTCTCAGAAGGCTTATTTTCACCAGAACGCTTCGAATAATTTATACGTAGTCTTACCTGAACATGCTGATTATATGAAATGCAGTATGGCCACCACTTAACAGACATCTTACTACATTTGTTACAACTATTACACCAGAACAAAGGGTCGTGGCAACATATGGTTGTCACTAGGGGACGTTTGATGAATCTACTCGCATTTAAATGAAATTAGTGCCAATCTGACGTCCAATTTTACTAATAAGGCAACTATTTATTACAAATCTTTTCATTACTAATCGTCCTGAACGATAAGTCATATTCTTGTGGGGTTGTCATCAGAGGTCTTCTTATGATGTCTACTTAGCCTTCGATAAAAATGATACTGATCTGGGATTAAATGCAGTAGTCACAACGACTAGTGTGAACACCGTGTACAGACTACATCTTAATCAACGAATGTTCATATCATCTTTTGGTTTTCACTTTTCACTAAACGATTCTTTACAATGTTTTAAATGAATTTGTATTCAAATGATGCTCATCTGATGTCCAATAAACGGCCGTCTTGGAATCTCGTCTCAACTATTCTTTTAAAAGTAAAGATCATTTGGTACTAGGGTTTCTTTAGAAGAGTGTTGTTTCTACTTACAAGTGATGGCTTTATCAACAAGGGATTCTCACCAAAACACATTCAAAAATCGTCAGTTGAAAGGACAAATAGTCTTGTCATGAATTCCTTGAGATTCCTTCTGCAGAGATTACTATTAGTCCTGTCAATGAGATCTTCGACCTTGACATGCAGTTATATTTAGTTTTTTTTCCAAGAATTATCATGATTTCGATATTGTGTTTAAGTGGAACATATTGTTATTGTGTGGTGACATATTTCAGGAATAACAAACCATGACGAGTACTCGCTGATCTTGGAAATGTCAGATGATGAGAAACAAAAGACACTGACACTGAGGAGGCAAAAATCTATTGCTAAAGACCAGAGGAAACTGGAGCAGATGAGAAAGAAACTCCACACAGAAGATTACAGTGAGTTCTTGATTGAAAGTTGAATTGTTACGATCATGATAAATTCATACCTTCTTAAAAAGCAATAATCAAATAATAACTTTGTATATTATCGTGTTATGTATACATGATTAGTACTGATACTTCATTAAATCCCGTAAATAATTATCCACATTGGTTAGTATTAATACTGCATCTAATTCCATACAACATAATATGGATGCTCATTTGTATTGATACTGCATTCGATACCATAAAACACATATGGATACCAATTCCTATTGATAATGCATCTGATCCCGTACAACACATACTTATGGGAAATGAACATTGCTTTTTTTGAATTACAAATGATAGTAATGATTTAATTTTCCAAAACTTTGTTCAGTACGAAATGTGAATAATTAATTAAAGCTTTAGTTACCCCTTACTTCTCAATGTTCTTCCTCAAATTAAGATATTGCATTCTCTTCATTGTCATGTTCTGTTTAGATTCGGATTTTTGTTAGAGGTGGATATAATGCAATGGGTACAAACTACCCTTTAGTTTTAAATTTCTACGAATGTCTGTCTATTTATTGTTGAAAGCTAGTTAGAAAATCCCGAACGTTGTACGAAATCCACAGCCTATCCTTAGAGATAAATTAGATTCTCAATGTCAAATGTTAAATTATAACTCATTAATCTAAGCAAACATCACGAATATTAACATTCTTATTAGAGGAAGAAATTTGTCAAAATAAAAGGACCAGGAGTTGAGCAAATACACAAAGCAGAAGAAAATAACTGGTTAAGATCAGAAACATGTTAATTCAGTTCCGCGATCCTATCTTATATTATGTCATTGTATTTGTATGCAATTTGATCGGAAATGATAATGTTACATTCATTCTGAGAAAAATTATGTCGAAATTCTTGTCTTTTATTATGGTAAATATTATTATAAGGAACTTAAGAATCTCGCAAACTATCATCCATTCTTCAGCAAACTGGTTAGATCATTCCAAGACCCTACGAGAGCAGGGTGTGGCTGAAGAGAACACCCTATTACTTAGGAGAAGGTTCTTTTTCTCTGACAAAGCTGTGGATGCCCAGGATCCAATTCAATTGAATTTACTCTTCTCTCAGGTAAATGATATTTAAGCTTGTCTCTCATGATTGGTTTGCTAGCTTTAATATTGTGATTATTAGGACACCTAATCCTGGTGAGTCCAAACATATGACAATAGTGGAACAAGTAAATTAATCACTGTCAAATGATAATTTGAATTTTAATCCTACAAAATGTATACTAGTTTATATGTTCGGTGTAAACAGTTGTAGTTTCATGCAATGATTTTGATCGAATCATTCATGTTTGTAACCTCAGACGGCACCAATATAATCACAAATGATGCTGATATGTCATAAAATATGGCCATTGTTACTAGTGTAGAGAAAGCTTTGAAACATTCCAAATATTTATTCAAATTAATTTGACGAAACTTAATAGAATGAATCCTTCTTGCATGGCTTTTAGGCTTGTTCAAATATTGTCAAAGCACGTCAATTATTGCTTGTGCTTCTTAAATAAAAGGAAGATATTAAATGAAGTCTTCTCAAAAGATGCTCAACAGTTTTACATCAGAACCATTACGTAAGAAGTTATCGTTGCAAATAATGCTGATTCCCATCATATGTGGATGACATTAGTAACAATAGAAAAAGTGTCTAAATCCGCGCAACTGAATTTGACAATATTGAACACAAAAAAATCCAGTCTGAAGATAGTTCATTTTTAGATGCTATGCTAATCTGCCATCTAAAATTTACCTTCGTTAACAGAAATATATACAACTTGAAATAAATTATTTTCAAAACCCATAGAGCATAATTTGACTAATTTAACAGATAACATAAGCCATTAAAGCCTTTCAAGTTTATATACATGATGTCACTATGCCATCAAATTTGGCTGCCATTACAAATTATTGCAACACTTTTAAACAATGTATTTAATACCTATTCAACCAAATTTGATAAACTTGACAGAGGGCATCCTGACAAAAAACTTTCTAATTTTATGCCGATATGCTGGAATATTATATTCATTATATAAAAGTAGAGAAATATTTAAACAATCGTCTTAAAATACACTACGCCATTAACAGCATCCTAACAACCTAGACTGCATGGTCAGATGCACTTGCCTCTAGCTATCAGTCTGATTACTTCAGCTGAGTGATCTTGGATATGTGCAAATGGAATAAAATGTTTAAACATTTATGTTTAAATTCAGTTTCTATTATAAAATGTATAGCCTTGTAATTAGACTTCATATCTTCGACAGAAACTGACTTTTATTCTACACGTAATGAACTTAAATGATAAATGATTGAAGTATCTTGATCTTCTTCAAGTAGTAGAGCACACTGACAGGTTATCTGATAGACGAGTGATAAGCGTTTATATAAAATGTTTATTAGCTCCAAAACTAAATTATGGCTGCTTTGTTCATGGTTCAGCTAGAAACTCCTATTTGAAGATGCTTGACGAAATTCATCATCAATAACTAAGACTGGCTTTAGGAGCATTTAAGATTTTTCCCGTGTGAAAGCCTTCTTATCACATCTTAGAGAAATTCTTTCCGCACAGTATGCTCTCTAATTAAGATAGACCCTCTGAACCCTATACCCAAAATAGAAAGCCTTATACGAAAGGAAACCAAACACTACACCTTCCTTTGGCATTCGAATATCACCCAGCATTGACAGAACCAAAATTGATCTTTCATAAGTTACGTAATCGCCCGTCTCCAAACCCCTACCCCTTGGCTACTCCAACAACCAATGTACATTTTACATTGCATGATGGAAAAAATAGGAGACAAACCCTTCCATCTTCCACAACTATTATCTCAGCATATTTGAAAATTACAGAAGAATTTATACTGTTGAATCAAAGTTTGATGACCGTGTGCTACAGCATTCGCTAATGGAAAACAAAGTTTGCTTGCCAAATAGTACATAATTTATTCAGCCGAAATCAGAGCAACAGACCTTTCTTTACAACATATTGAAAACAAGCGTATTTTAAACATTATCATCTTCCTGGACTCACAATCAGTACTTCATCTTCTTGGACTCACTATCAGTACTTCAGTCAATACATATTAGAAAACTGGAGAACCCATTATTAGCCAATATTCTCCTGAAATATAGTAAGCTGGGTACCTCCCACGATATTGCATACTGCTGGTTACCCTGCCATATTAGCATTAAACGTCATTAAAAAGCAGACCACGCTGCTAAAAGAGCCTTATTTCTTCCACCATCAGATTTTAAAATACCGTATACTGATCTTAAACCTAGTATCAAATAATCTTTATATTAGAAATGGAAAGCATCATGGAATGATGCCGTGAATAACTCGCACATACTAAAATGAGAAGATCCACCAGAGTGTATTTATTGCAATAATCCATTCTCCGTTACGCACTTTATGTTGGAGTGTTTCGACTTCCAACCTACGCGTGATCACAAAGACACAAAAAAGCCTTTTTTGTTTTTGTAATGTTTGCCCTATTTTGGCTAGAGTTCTGGCCCTGAACAAGTAACTTTAAATCTTAACGTTGGATGTTTCATGTGACCAGCTTAGCTAATGAATTATTCAACATATTCTTACACAAACTGGTTATTTGCATTGTATCAGGCACATGTTACGTATAGCTGGAATAAAAAAAACAATAAACATATTCTGATTGAATATCATAAATGCATTATCTTCTTTCCCTGGTTTGCTTTTTTATGGAATTTGTCTTACTTGCATTTTGGATGTTATATGCGCCCGGTCTCGGCAAATTGCATGGTCACATCCAGCCATAGGAGGTTTCTTAATTTGTTTTCTCACTTCCTGTTTAAATTTTCCTTGCCTCTATCCAGATACCACCGAGGACCCAGAAGGCAACTCCATTTACTTTCTCTGTTGTCTGCTTCATAAGACGTCCTAGAATTTGGTGACTCGATGGGTCAATTGGAGGTATCTATACTTCAAGAATATACCACATATGTATTCCTCACACTCGATTAGTGTCTCCTTGTTAGGTCTCGTGGTGATGAAAGTAAAACAAATAAAAAGTCAACTAAAGGGAACCAAATATAACTCTGACTGTGATGATGAACCATGTTGCAAGGAATAATTATCACGTCTTTTTATCTCACAATTTGATGATGCCTCACGACCGTTCGCCATCATTTCCCATTTGTAGTCCCGAAAACGACAATTAGGTTATTATGCACACCAAAATTGTGCAAACCTACCAGTGGATTGCTGCGTATGCAATATGAACAACAAGGACCTTCGTAAACTATTCTGAAAATTAAGATTTCCTTTGATATTCCAGTAATCCAGTTTACGCACATATTACTCAGTTTGACAAAGGGCGTGATCCGCTGTCTTGACTTGGTTAGTCAGTGATCCAGAAATCATTGACGAAAGAATGGCGGTGTCACTGACACCGTAGACTGTTACAAAACGGAACCGCAGTTTTCAAGAAATTATCAACATTACACTCACTTTCGACACACCAACAACAGTTAAATTAACTTTGTGTTATTGCAAGTTAAGGTTGGGACATACATCCGCTACCAACTTCGTGGTTTCAAGTGTCAGAAGTACGGCTTCCACGGAAACAAATGTAACAAAACCCCAATATGGGACCGATGCAGGGACCTTTCTCATCGGGACCCCAGTGCAAAGCCACTCCGAATTGCATCAGAATACCGAAACAAGCACCAAGAACGATAAAATCTGCTAGAGGAGAAGGAAATTTAAAGGATGATATGCATATGCAATATAAAACATAACTGTTCAAATTAACAACTCCTTACATTGCCGAATCTTCTCAATTGCTGTGAAGTCTAATCAGAACACAGCTAAAGACGCATAGACAAATAAAACACTTTATTCGGCAACTAGCTTTAAAGACTCTAGATTTCAAACCTCAGCAAAATACAGTATCCACTCCGGCAAAAGTCAACAACACCACAATAGCAAAATCACTAAACAACAAAAAGCATTAACAATACAATATGCAACAAAAGGATCTGATGACATCATCGTGCAATTGTCGGAAACTATTACATATAATATAAAGACGAACTGCAATGACATTTTTCTTTCTTGAAGTTAACCTTTCTAAAATATACGGTCAGCATCACACTTACGTCTTACTCCTCTTTTACCAACTGCTCTAGAAATGATGCCAGTGATTACTTCATGTTCCATTTATATTTCACAACACACTAACTTCCATATAAATTTGCCTCCGTTGATCAACAGCTGTCTGCCCCATTGGTTCTACTTGGGAATTTCGATGCCCAAAGCATTTTATTGGTATAACATTATAAAAAAATAAACAAGGTAAGCGATTTCTTTTCTACACACGATTGGTATTCATATGACACGAACTCAATGACATATTTACATGCAGGAACAAATCAAATTATGAAAATCGAAAATAGCATGCACACATTTATGTCAGCCACGAATACATCATGATGATACTACACTCAAGCAGGATAGAGCACCTCTACTAGTCGTTGAGAAAACGTAAACAGTCTTAATTAATTGTCATAATTATATATATATATATTATATATATATATATATATATATATATATATATATATATATATATATATATATATAGAGAGAGAGAGAGAGAGAGAGAGAGAGAGAGAGAGAAAGAAAGAAAGAAAAAAAGAAAGAAAGAAAGAAAGAACGGACAGAAAGATAGATAGATAGATAGATAGATAGATAGATAGATAGACAGACAGACAGACAGACAGACAGACAGATAGATAGATAGATAGATAGATAGATAGATAGATAGATAGATAGATAGATAGATAGATAGATAGATAGATAGATAGATAGATAGATAGATAGATAGATAGACGTAACTTTTTACTGAAGTGCTATATATCCTTTAAGACTCGAGATGCCATACTGAAGGGAACCCACCCAGTATCAAAAGAGAAGGCCACTGTGTTAGCTAGTTTACAGTGTCAGATACAGTTTGGAGATCACAATAAGCAGAGAAACAAACCAGGATTTCTTGAGTAAGTAAAAATGCAATTTGAAATGTTGTATCCTAACTGGTTTTTCAGTATGGTTTATGCAACATTGAGATATCATCTAGTTGTATTTCATTTAAAAAACATGATTTGTGTTCACTATAATCATCATATGCGGTAGGTAGATTATTTTGTTGGCACATTCCGTGAAGGATTAAAGATAATCATAATCTTTCTGAAATGTTCAGTAATTGTAACATTTTTCCTTTTAATTACCTCCACGACAGTGTCCATTCAATTTTACAAAGTATAGTTTGTATTACTAAGAATAGTAACCAAATGTACGGTGTTACTAGGATTATATTCATGTGTTTTCATTGCCAATGTATGTCAAAGAAGTTATCAAATTGGTAAGAAAATGATTAGATATTATTGTAGGTATAATTCCTTGGAAATTGTTCCATTGATAGTAATACTTGAAACAACAGTATAAAATGCTTTTAAATGGAAATAAAAACACTAATTCTTCATTTCCTGTTTCTAGCTTTAGTATAGATTTGGTAGTAAAAATAACAAATTATATTTTATACAATTACGAGCAGTAGTATTATGTGTAAAAAGAACCATAAATTACATTATCACAGGAAATGTATCATTTCAACTGGATATCCCCAACTCTCAGTATTTCCAACACACATGATTTCAATATATTATATATGTAAAAATGGTAAATCGAATACACCCATGCAGTTTAATGATACGATTAACGATGCGCAGAAACATTATCGATACACATACCACATTGGATGGGCTTGACTTTAGAACTGCAATCTGTTTTAATAATGGTTATATTTATACTATACGGTTTGCATACGGAATTATCATCTACATCCTTGACAATATTTGAGATCTCATAACCGTCGTTATATTTGAAAATACTCAGCTGTTAGGTTTGTTGTATTTGTTTCCAAACTGGAATTCCGATTTTCAGAAACACATGAGAAATTCCAATATTAAATCTTCTTACATGTACTAGAATCACAAAAGGAGACAGATTTAAGAAGATAAAAGTTAAACAATAGGCAAGACAATCACAATTAGCACAGATTTGTACAAATGTGATGTTTTCCAATCATTATCCACAACAAGATAATTAGTTTCAACATTGTGATCTTGTCCTATGATATTATTTTGAATATTCTACAGATTGTTACTAATTTATTGCAATATACCTTGCACTACACTGTCCTGTATCATAATATCATACTACAAACGGTCTGGGGACTCATCTCCGATAAATACCTGAGAGTAGCCGAAGTTTTATCTCTGGTAACTAATATTGTATTCATTGACAGCTGTAATATTTGTGAATCTTAAATTGGTTAAAGCCACTTTCAGTTTTGATAGAATTTTGTTCTGCCCTAAAATGAGAGAAAGACATGCTAATGTTATTTATTCTTTGTCTATCTACTTTAATAGATACTTCAAAGTTTGCATTGTTTTCTTTTTTTCTCAGTCTAAAAGAGTTTCTTCCCAAAGAATATTGCAGAGTTAAGAACATTGAGAAAAACATCTTTCAGGTAAGCGCATCATACATTTGCAGGACTGATTTTAACTTTGTGAATTGCATGCTAATACTGACATAATTATCGCTCAAAGCGAATGCTAATCCCTTTAGAAACATGAAGATTGATCACTTTGTCAATTTCTCATCATATATTCTTTGACATGACTTTTATAATTCAAGTAAGTCCAGAATATTCTACTTTGATTTGCAGTTGAATCATTGTTTACATTACAATGAATGTATTACTTAATATAACCAGAATGGTCTCAGTTTGTAGAGTAGTATTAATACTCGTAAACATTTCTGTATACATTCATAGAATGTTTCCTGTTTGTTTACAGGAATGCAAGAAATGGATCGGATTTACAGAAATGGACGCCAAAGTGAAATATACACAGATGTGCCAAGATTTAAAAACCTACGGCATTGCGTTCTTCTTAGTTAAAGTAAGAGTGCAACAGTGAATAGTAAAAACTGTATGTAGTTTTAAAAATCTTTTCATTCATATGGCATGTGGTAATGGGGAATACATCAACTGATGTATAATATCGACCTTAATACATATTCTGTTTCTCTGTAAACACTGGTTATCGGACTTTAATTTTTAAGTTTTCAATTGATGTGCTGTATTTGAACAAAAATTCGTATTGATATCAAATTGTGTACATTTGCCTCTTGACACTTTCAAATTTGTATATCTAGTATTTTATATTTTACAGTGGAACAAATTAGCGTTAGTAGTATATATATATATATATATATATATATATATATATATATATATATATATATATATATATATATATGTGTATATATATATATATATATATATATATATATATATATATATATATATATATATATATATATATATATATATATATATATATATAACGCAGTGTTTAAAAATGTATATGCCATTATTATCTCAATATTTCTCTTCTTATAGTAAGTCAATGGGAGTGTTTGTTTCCATTTACAAAAGTAATGTTATTTACAGAGTACAGTAACAATGAACCAAAGAATTCCTTGAGGAAATAAAATTTTACTCTAATTTTTAAACATGTTTTGAATATCCCATTTAATCACTACGTTGTAAGGGTGATACGGGTGTAGGTATTGTTTTCAAAACTCAAATGGTAAACTTTTAATTAGTGTGTTCTTTTTCTTTTATAATTTGTTAGTCATTGGTTTAACATCATTTAACTTGTAAAGATATAGTGCCAGTTACCTCAACCTAATATTTACTTTCTGAAGGAAATTATGAAGGGGAAGAGTAAACTTGTCCCACGGCTTTTAGGTATTAGCAAGGAAAGTGTAGTACGAGTGGACGAAAACACCAAAGAGGTATGTATCAGTATCATTGCTAAAATTCTTCATTTCAATCCAGAAAAAGGCGTATAATGGTCGTTACAGGGATCACACCCTTCTCGGAAATTGGACAAAATTTTTAAGAAAATATAGCGTTTTAATTTTTCAAATAGTGATTAAAGTCAGGACAAAAAATAAATTGGGAGATGAATTATTTGGTGTTAGCCTTAAAACAATGTGTATAGTCAATACAGATCAAGTAGATTTATGGACCCATTTTCAGTTCCATAATTGTATTACTACTAATGTAGCAGGAATGAATGCCATCTAGTGTGACGTAGTGCCACTGAAATTTTAAGATATATATATATGATACGAATTATCATTAACAGTTTCACTTTAGATACGCAACATTAAAGAAATTGGTTCATCTAGTGTGACGTAGTGCCTGTATGGCACATGATTCGTTGTAACGTGTGATATCCACTGTCATTTTAAGATATATATATGATAGAATTATCATTAACAGTTTCAGTTAAAATACGCAACATTTAAACATTTTTTAATGTTTAATGATATATCTTTACTTATTACATTGTCTTTATTTTCCAGTGTCTTTGTCAATAGTGACCTTTTGACTCACCCTTGATGAACTTTGCAATTACACCTTGTTAAATACATATAACTATATCAACTGCTGGACTAATTTCCAATTCCAAAACATTTAACAATGATGTCACCATATTTACAGTCCCTCATTAGATCACAGTGGAATTAGATGTTGGAGCATCAACCAAAGATGCATGATTTGTTTAAATCATTTAAAGCCATTGAAACGAACTCTTAAAACTCTTTAAAGACACACTTTAAAATATGCCGTTGACGAGCGCAGTTATCATTTTTTTAAAAATTCAATTTAGTCACATACAATTTATGTGACTTTGATAATTAGAGCTATTTATAGCATTGTGTTTTAGTCGATAGTCAATTTCAGATTAAGAGAACATATGAGTGTGCCAAAAATAATACAGCTGCGTTTGTTGCTGATTATATTCACTGCGTATCATGAACATAGAAATTGTCATTGTACCAACAGAAAGCCTGGTAAACACCTGCAAAATGCAGTTCCAGAAACCAAGTGGCAGCCCAATAATTAAATTGAACTAGAATTAATGAACGATTTTGTTTTAGTGTTAAATATTCGTTCACAGACTGCAACATGATTTGCATTAGTACATATATTGTCAATGACTTAGAGGGAGTTGCGTGATTCACATAGAAGTAAATGATTTTTGATGTAGTGGTTATCTCCCATCGTCATATATTATTTTA
Source organism: Potamilus streckersoni (assembly GCA_016746295.1). Classification (NCBI taxonomy): domain Eukaryota; kingdom Metazoa; phylum Mollusca; class Bivalvia; order Unionida; family Unionidae; genus Potamilus; species Potamilus streckersoni. Next base: position 103,987 of record JAEAOA010000251.1, read on the forward strand.
CTGATATTCTTGCAACATATGCAAAATATGTTTTTGAAAGAAAACGCCCAAAATTTTCTCCTTGAACGTTTAAGATAATATAGATTTTCTAATGACATATAGAGGAAACAAATTCAAATAAAACCAAGGCAAAGTTAATATAAAGCGGCTTTTGCATTCGTATCAAGGACGGTAAGTAGCAATATTACTGGATTTATGCTCTTCCATCTGCTGATCAATTCGATTCATCTACAAGCCATAAATATTATCAATACTTCATCTCACTCGGTGTTAATAACAACATATAGATTCAAGCTAAAACATTAGTAATTCTCTCATCGCATTTTACATCACATCCATCATAATTTGTATTTCTGTTCAAATATTTTAAAGAAATTAGTTCAAAACAAATTTGTTATGTACTTGAAAATTAAGATTGACCGAGGCCTGTTTTAAAAATGTCTGACCCGACTTGGAACTTGACAGGGATATTGGCATTATCTATCCACCTATCAATTTTGATTGCTTTTCAGATTTTAACGACTTGGCCCATCACAATGGTCAGACGTTGGACAGCGTCTCCTAACAGCTTTACCTTGGTAAGTCATAATCCTTGATACATTTAGTCTGTGATGCTTTAGAAGACAACAAATCAATTTTGGAAATGCTTTGATGAGACAATATTAGCGGAAATGGCGACAGAGTCATAAATATCATTGACAGCAGCTGATTTTGTATCAACAGTGTGTGATGGGCTTGGTTATATGTTTGCATTTGTTTATATTTTGTAAAATCTTTAATAAATTCTCTTCATAGTTTGGATTTTGTGGTCACTGTCACAGTTGTAGAAAATATTCATTAAGTTTTTTTTAGTTTTTTTTGTTTTATAGAACACAAGCCGGAATCCATGGCTACCAACTGCATTATTGTAAAAAATATGATATGTACTAAATGGCAGTATGTTAGAACAGTGTTACCTGTTAAACCACGGTATAGTAGAAACTATTACAATTTTTAAAGAGGACCGCAAGTGGCCCAATGGTCTAAAGCGCTGACCGTTACGGATCACTGCCATCTCACCTCTGTCTGCGTGTGCTCAAGTCCAGACTCGGCTAACGTGGGAAAGTGAGAAAGCCTGCCAGTAGCTTCTCGTGGGTCGGTGGTTCTTACCTAGGTTTTCCAGGATTCTTCCTCCACCATTAATACTGGCCGCCATGTATAGTCTATCTTGTGCTTAAAAATGGCGTTAAACCCTACAACAAAAACAATTTTTAAATACTTGTGTTTTGAAAGAAAACTAAAGTTAAAACTAAGTTTTAAATTACTTTCTGTCAAACCATCTACTTTTATATATATATATATATATATATATATCTATATATATATATATATATATATATATATATATATATATATATAGAGAGAGAGAGAGAGAGAGAGAGAGAGAGAGAGAGAGAGAGAGAGAGAGAGAGAGAGAGATTAGTAATATGCACCAAAAGAGAATGGAAAGTGCTATCCCTGGATTACAACATCATACAGGTTAGAGAATTTTTAATTTGCACTCTACGAAGATACGAACCCAGATTATAGGGCAAACGGCACCCATCTACTTGCCTACACACAAGGGGCCATATTCACACACAACTAAGAACACATCACGAAAAACTATCCCTTTCAGGTGGTGTTAAATGCACTCGTATGTAGCATTCACTCATGCATGACCACCCAATAATTGAAACTCATTAACTACAGTCATTCCGGATTCCTATGAAAGATATCAAGGTACAGAGCATTATAAATATATTAATTACAGAGCATTATAAATATATTCCAAAAAGAACGGAGGTTGATATATATATATATATATATATATATATATACATACATATATATACATACATACATATATATATATATATATATATATATATATATATATATATATACATACATATATATACATACATACATATATATATATACACATACATATATATACATATATATATATATACATATATATACACATACATATATATATACATACATATATATACACATACATATATATACACATACATATATATATATACACATACATATATATACACATACATATATGTGTGTGTGTGTGTGTGCATCCATGCTAATCATGTCGGTATATCCTAATGGTTACCAACTCCTATCCATGCCATGATATCGGGTCAAAATAGAAAGATGATAACAATAATTGCTGTTAATAAAGTATGCTATATGTTAATTCAGACAAAGAATAACAGCTTTTTAAACAAACTTTACATGATGACATTTCTCAAAAATATAATCGATGATTTCAGTGCTCAGAAATTAAAATATATCAAATGATATAAAACAACATCTTTCCTGTCAATGCCACAATTACTTTCAGGACCAGTAGCGTACCAGCCCTGTCAGTGAATTCTAGCATAATATGTTTAATAATTTCAGGACTTTGGTGATTATGCAGATGCATATTACTCAGTGCAGACGCAGGAGGGAGAACAGATGGTTGATCTCATTGCAGGATATATTGATATTATTGTTCGCAAGGTTAGTGATGCTTTATTACACTATATATTAGTTGTATCTGTTTTTATACGACACATAGCTAACTCTTCAAATAAAGACGGGGGAGGGTCATACCTGTGTCTGCGTGTCTGTTCTTCATGGCACATTTATTTACTTAATTTCTCCGGAACCTGTGAAATATTTTCATGAAACTTGGTGTTTATTTGATTTATGAATACATTTATGTTCTGTAAAATAGATCTGCCTCGTGAGCATTTGAAAACGTGTTTCCATTTTCTTTGTAATATAAATCTTGCTTCATCCTGCATCCATTTATCTGCTCAGGTTGATATATCCTGTACTATTTGGTATATTACCGTGAATCGTTGTATATATTTAACTGTTTATGATATCTTCAGGAGACCTGGTATAAAAAGTGTTGTTGGAAATAGCGTCATTGGATTTTTTCTCTTGTTAAACTGAGCTTTATCAGAGTAGTACTTTTAGTTTATTACGAATTATGGCCACCATTTGTTAGTCTATCCATTATACTGGATGAAATGTCCGGGTCAGTTTCAAACATTTTCATGAAACTTGCTATGTATTTGAATCATGACGAAAGTTATGTTCCATACAAATTTCTCTTTCACCAGATTAGCATATTTACAGTTGCCTAACTCTAATTAATCCCGACTAATACCTGTATTTGCAATATTTCTTCCACTAAAGCACGGCTTATTTACTTTTTGCAAAGTACACTTTTAATTGTTAGGAATTTAAAATTGTTTAGTTTAAACCTTTGTACTTTCTTAACGTTTTAGATATTGATACATTTGTAGAATTTTTGCAGGATAAATATTTTTATATTTTTACTTGTTTTTTATTTTAATATCTATGTTTGTAAAATAAATTATCTTAGTCATTAACAAGGCCATTACTTAGAACTTTAGAATTGTAACTACCATATATTTTAAGTTTCTGTATGTTGTTGTATTGGAGATAGGGTCGAAAGAGGTTGTCATCATTCAACATTTCTGAGTGTCTCTATTTAAAATACGTCAAATAAATATTAATTGGGTCTAGCTCATGTACTGCTCCAGTGGATCAAATACAAAGCAGTGTTGACATCCTCTCATTCCTCACCCTACTGTAGAATGTTTCTCCATCCTTCTCAGCATATTAAATATACTGTGTAACAGTGGAATGTGTCATTCTCTTTGTTGATCTCGGTCTCAAACTCAAAACGTTTTCCCAAAACGTAAAACAGGGAAACTGCATAGCAGCTTCGATGTGGAAGCCCATTTCACCAGCAGAAAAACAAAAATGATTTTTTCATTTACTAGACCTATTGGTTCTGAAGCTGTTCATGTTGTTTATTGTGACAGGGATTATATTATCCTTGTTCCTAAGATGCCTTTCTTTGCTATTTGATTAGGCTCAAGTATGTCTGGGTAATAGTAGGAACCATACTATTTTTGAATGGTTATATAGTTTCTTCTAAATAAGTGTTTAAATGATCAGAAAGTAGAATCACAATCCATCCTTCTTTCTGAGACAAAACTCAATTTTTAAGTACTGATGTTAGGTTAATGAATCAAACTATATCTCTTGAAGATGTAGTGTGACGCAAAACATATCTATGACTTCTTCCTCAGTATGAAGGTCACAGCAACTGAACCGTTTTTCCGAAATATAACGTTGTAGCCATATTTTTAGTGAACCTTTAACTAATTATTCATCATGAATAAATATATATCAAATACATGACTACATCCACTGTCTTACGGTCAAGGCCATGGTAAAGGAATGTATACACCAATAAAATATAAGCTTGTATTGTTACAACTTTTGAACCAACAAAGAGATTTGAATGAAACTTAAGCCTGTTATATGTTTTGACATAAAAACATCTACATAATCAGTTATATCCCAACCTCAAAGTTAAGGTGTTAATGAAGAAAAGACTTGTTCTGCAACTAGGAAACACAAAGAAGCTAAACCCTGATACTTCATTATACCTTTGGAGTGAATTCTACCCAGCAATACAGTGATTACATTACATCATATAGCATTGATAAATTATCTTTTGCAGATAAGAATTAGAGGAGGAAACTGCATATTGATCAATTTTCCAAATGCCCATCAGAGTTGAATGATTTATTGTCATATTCATTGACTATTACATTGTTTGATGAATGGTTTGTACAACACATTGGTAGGTTACATGAATTAGAATCTGATATGTGCAAACGTTTTTCTTTTCATTTACAAGTCTTCTTATATTGTTGAACAATAAACAAAGACTAAATATCTTCAATTATGGCAAATTAAATTGAATGAATGTTTATCCTTTGAACCTGATATACTATCTTCTTTCTACTATTGATTTAAAGTTCATAGCGTAGTCCATTATTTGATGATTCAACAATTATGGGTCTACGCTGTTCACATTTATATATTCATTATACATAACAATATACAGGATCGAGACATGATCCTTTTGTATTTGTGTCTCATATTCTCCTTTATAGCAAAAGTCAAAGGAGTACAACGGTACTGATGATGGTGACGAAGTAGCAATATATGAAGAGATTGTTTACCCACCATAGTAAGTCTTCGTATTAGTAGTTCTTGAAACTGAGATCTTTATTGTGGTTAATAGCAACGTCCAGCTAAAGTCAGGCTTTAAAATGGTATGTAAATGAGAGTCTAATATAAACTGTTTATTAAGTGAGGCTAGTATTATACACTGTTTAATTGAATCGGGACATCATTAAGTGAGGAAAGTTTTATACATTATTAGAATACCTCAGGGCGTCATTAAGTATGTCTAGTGTTATAGACTGGTAGCGTATATCAGCTACATTAAGTGAGGCTCGTGTTTTACACTGCTACATTTTCATGTGGCTTCATTAATAATGGCTAGTGTTATAAAGTGTCAGAGTATCTCAGGTATTGTTAATGAGCCTTATATTATCTACGAACGTTCAGAATGGTAGACAAATGCTTGGATAGAATTGATATAGCTTTGATTTTCTTTTAATTTTTAACAGTAGGCTTCATGTATTAACAAACTAAATTATTTAAACTCCATAATAAGTTAATACACTGAGGCAACAGTTTAAATGTTTGTAAAGATATTAACGACTCAACAAATTCTGAGTAAATCTAATTGCATATCAAAACTCTAGCGAGCTATTCTGCAAATGAAATAAAATTTGTATGCATTGTTTTGGAAAGTTATTTTTCTCCTATAAGCTTTTATCATATCAAATACTCAAAAACAACGCTTATAAACACCAAAATGCAACCTGACTATAAAGAAATGGAGGAAAATTAGTGTACAATAAACTAGTATCTTAGTGTGTTGATATACTGAAATAAGTCCACATCATCGTATTTGAAAAGTCAACAATGTATCTTGAAAATATATTATTATTTGGCAATTAGTACGCTTATGCTTGGAATTATAGTCGTGTTAATCCAAAATAAGCCTTAAAATAGAACGGATAGATTTTCAGTTCTAAAACAATACAAATTATCAGTTTTAAAATTCAAGAATCAAAATTATTTTTAAAAATCAAATTTTCACTTCAAGCATGTTAATGCATAGCTCGAAATTATCGTTTGTCAGCTAGCCCGCGTCTTGCATATTTCCCATTGGATATGTTGTTTTCATAATTTTAATAGCATTATTGTCCAACAAATGTCGTCAACAGTCCGCATTTATTGATAATTTCATAGTTTTATTTTAATTGGATTGATCAGCTGATGTCCACGTTATTGTGGAGTTAATCACGTAAGTCACCAAAATAACCACTCCCCAAGAAACCTAGAACAATGTGGAGTTTATAGATAGGATTTCAAAAACGATGCTGTATAATTCATAATCGTTTTACATGGTGCTTTTGCATGTCAAAAACGATTAGTCTGAGTTTCCTTCCACCCATTTTATATATTTTATACATTTATGATGGGATTTTCTAATCAAAGCAAATTGTCTATTGAAACTTTAGAATTCACGGAAACTTCATGGTGTCGTCATACGATAATCACTTACGATTGAGCCGCCTAAATAACGTTAACAAATTTACCTCACACTATAACCACACGAAATTAATAGGAAGATGATTTATCTACTAAATCGTGCAAGCAAACATTTGAGACATCTTTACCATCTTATCTTCGACAATTAACTCTAAGTTCACACCACAACATAAATTTCAGAATATATAAATGTGATTGGAAAGGAAATCTGCTCTACAGATGGAAAGATTGTAAACCAAACTCACAAACATGCCAGACTATTATTGCAATGACATAAATACGATGATGAATTTCAGGATGAATTCAGTTAGGACGTTCACGAATAAAGATTGTCTACCTTTAGATACTCTTCGTGTTGCCTGTAACTAAAAGAAATGGGAAATGGCAAATGACCATGATAGTAATTGGTGCTGCGTTAAGTTCTCTCCGCAACTAATGTGAAACTAAAATGACCATTGTGCGATCGTGTTTTATGTAGCTCATAATTGTTTGTAAAAGATTACAGTGCCAGCAAAATCCACCCCGTTTGGTTTGTACAAGTTTGTACAGACAGTTGTGTTTCCAGCACAGATTTGAATGAGTTACAATCTGTCTCATGGAGATTTTGAAAAGGCAAATTGCTTTTGATAGATTATAGTTATGTTGTTTCAAATGAGTGACTGACGTTTTCAGAAAAGGAACTGAAGAATTATTTTCACAAGGAATAAGACCTCACAAAAATTGCATCACAAGTCAAAAAGATGATTAAGATTATAACGCTTTCCCTTTGGAACCCGATCGACATCATCATTTGCTTCTTGAGTGACTATCTCGTTTTGTAGCTATGCCTATAAACAAGATCAGTGTATTTGAGCACTATACTTATAAACATGATCAGTGTATGTGAGCATTGAAACCTAATGTTCCTATTGTCCTCCAAAATAGTAGTATACTTAATACATCTAGCCTAATTGTCTTTTCATAAGCAATAATTCTTTTTCTACTAACCATGTCTCGACCACCGCTTACTATCACAATATGTTATGACATCTACATGCATGCATGTTTTGTTTTTAAATATCTACTCCAGGATATAATCAGTATATAATAATTTAACTTATGAACAAATTATACGCGTTAAATTGCCTTTACTATGTTATTTTAAAAGCGCTTTTAATACGTCTTGTAACACATTTATTTGCTATATCTAGCTACGAAAGCTGCGACTTGAGTCTCGTTCCAAACGACACACTAATTCACTCCATGCATGCTGGCTTTAATGAGTATCCCAAATCGCGATATTTGGATTTCAATGCTTACTTTCATAATTGTTTATGTGCAGTTGATTTGAAAATTGAATCACCACGTAATTTATTATACAATGAAAAGGCACTATGTTTGTTACTCCGCTAATCTAAATACAGCTTCATGCAAATATGATTATTGATGACTTATCTTTGTGGCCCAATAACAAACCTTTTTAATTTGATATACACAACTCAGAACAAATTCTCCATACTGATAGTTTTGATCTTATATTTGTACCAAACCAGCGCATGCTGAAATAGAGGTTACAAAATAGAATGTTTCCTTAAAATTATTTATCGATCTCCTTTAAAAAACAAACATGCTGGGGATTATTTAAATATATCTCTTGAACAAGCGTACCAAAAATGTCCCCTGTTTCAGACGAGTTAAATGTGGACTTACTGCGTGCTCATTTTTGTACACTATACAAGAGCAGTAAATAATATGGAATATATTATAACTGATATATCGTGTATGATGTTCGATAAAGCACTTGTTTTAGACCCTAGCATCGTTACTCATAACCTAACTTCTGTAGACTAACGAAGCTGCAATAGTTCAATAGTTAACCATAGTACAACGTGCCTTTCGATTGAAATGTTTATGATAGCAGTTTGAATAAGATATGTGTGTAAATGAATTGTCACAAAGTAGCAAAATCCAGTTATTTCACTTGTGACATGTTAGGAACATTTGACAGTTTATTTAATTGCCCATTTACCAAGAAGTGACACGCGCTGTAACTATTCCCTACAAGGTCATATCCACCGGTAACTTGTTAAACTAAAGAGGAATTACTTATCCTGGATTTCCTCCAATACAAGAGACCCAACCCAACCTTACATTACTTAGGCAGGTTAGTCATTGCCTGCCATAATGACCGTTGACTATGTTAAATCTGAATGTTGACCCAAAGTGGATAGCTAGACCATTTTGTCCCTGAAAAGTCTTTTATGGTGGATCAGGCAGCTGATCAGATATCATGACCCTGGGCTGTGGATGTCGACATTATATGTAACATTATATTGCTAATGTAAATCTCTTGCAAAGTCACAGACAAGAATAAAATATATTTTCATTATACTACGTTAATCAAGGCTACATAAAAATACACAAATAAACGTATTAGTACAATAGTTAAAACTGTACGTAATAAATTAATCAATGCTTACACACCACAATAGCTGAAGATGTGCAAGTCTTTAGGTATACTGCTCACTTATACACAGACGATGCAGCAATACATCGCCTGTTCACTAGATTGTTTTAGGTTTTTCCCATCGAAAGCACTCCGCACATTTGGTATAAGATGTAGAGAACTCACCGTTTCGAAATATTATACAATATAAATAAACCAACCACGGCTATCGTTGTACATAAAACACGCTCGAATACATTAATATAGCAAATAACGGGATTCAAACAATTCCGAGATAATTTATTAGTATGTATTATTATTAGTAGTAGTAGTAGTAAAAGTTGTAGTAGAAGTAGTAGTAATAGTAATAGTAGTAGTAGCAATAGTAGTAGTATACATCATGATTTAAATCTGATCATAATATTTTCGTCGACAAATTTATTTTGCAATCTACAATTATAATTTTATATATTTTGGGGAAAATAATGTTTGGAATTATGTTTGTTGGCAAATGATGGATGATCAGAATAGGAAGATTTAGCAATCATAATTATCCATAAATGATGTGTAAATGATCACATTGTGAATAGTGTTCAGAATGTACCGAGGCTTTATGAAAATCTTTCATAATGTATTGTAACTCTGAAACAGGCAAAAAGTTTTCAGGTTTCATATCGTTTGTCTTGAGTGTGTTGATCTGTACGTACAGTAAACCACCACTTTGTTATTTGAAGATTATCATAAGGAACATAACGACATAATTAGAGACAGGTTATAATATATATTATGTGTGTACGCGTAAGAAAAATGCATTTCGAGACCTTACTGAACTGCCATTAATTTCTGGCCTTTTTAAATTTACTTTTAATAACTCCACAGTCAAATAACACTGAAGATATGTCAGAATAGTCGTTCATATATTACACATGTTTAATAATCTACCCACCAGTAAGTTTATTGCAATTCTAATTATGAGATTTTAATAATTCTATACTAATTGTGAGACTTTTAGCGATATCATAAAAAATTACACGATTTTACTAAAAGTCAGCAAATTTTATGAAATTATTGGTTTTAAAAATGTATTGTAACAAATACATAAAGTATTATTTGTACTTTGGGGATTTGTCATTGGATCAAATGAGATTTCATTACTTTCTTTGAAATGTGACTGAAGGGAGCAGTTTGAAAGAATAGGGTACATTTAATTTTAAATGTGGTTTAACATATGCAAACTTAACTAATGCACTTAAGCAGATGATATGAAGCCTAAATTGTCTTTAAGAATACAAGATTATCGTTTGTATGTTGATAACATTTCCAAAATGTACAAAACTAGCCTCACTTAATATGTATGTATGTATGTATGTATGTATGTATGTATGTATGTATGTATGTATGTATGTATGTATGTATGTATGTATGTATGTATGTATGTATGTATGTATGTATGTATGTATGTATGTATGTATGTATGTATGTATGTATGTATGTATGTATGTATGTAAGCGCCTACATTTGAGCTTGTATATATGATTTATATTACCTGAATTTCGATATCTAATTTGAAATGATGCTACCACAATTAAAGTATATTTTAAACATTTATTTCTGCAGCTTTGACACAGATGATATATGCCCAGGGAGATAATACAACTGTGAGCATGAATCAACTTCAAAGTGATGAAAACACGATGTTGGAAATAACATTTCTGCAGCATGCTTAAGTCAACTTGATGACTGTGCAACATAACATATCTATTTCCAGAACATATTCTTGTCGAATACAATTGATTGAAAGGAACAATAATATTTTAAATTTCTACTACTAAAGGTCACTTTGAAGGATTGTATAAATTGTACAGTCTGCGATAATTCTAAAGAGAAAGCAAATACAAGTATCCTTCTTTAAAGTTTGTATTTCTGTTTATTTTCTTTTAATAATCAATGAATTCAGCAAAGATTCGTGTATGCAAGTATCCATTTTGCACATAAGATTCCACGTGATCGTGAAGAACAAACGTACAGAAAATCACAGTCAAACTTCTATTAATTGGCATTCAACTTCACAAATATTAATTGACAACACTTAATGCCTTAGCACCATGATTTTCTCAATCTTTTATGTAGAGTATGCATATATTCAAAAGTTTTACTATGAATATTGAGAATGCTTAAATACACTTTTCAACTATAATTGTTTTTTGGATATTGGCCACTCTTAGTATATGGTGGGTTATGTATATGTAACGCAATTGCTTGTTTGTTAGTTTATTTTTTTATTTCGTTACATGTTATTATAATATTTCTTGTATGTGACCTTGTCCATAATTGATTTCACTTCTGCTTGAACTGATATACATTTTTCACTTTTTTATTTCATTTATATAAACAACTAAAAATAGCTTCATTTTACTCTGAGTAAACTTGTTGAAATATGTCAGTGTTTTGTATATTCCAAAGTGACTTTTATAGGCTATTGTGTTGTAAGTAGACAAAGCTCATTAGATCATTCTAGAAGGTTATTTTCCATTAGGTAATAGTTGTTTTTATAAAATGCTACTTTGTAATATGTTTTTTCTAGGTTTTCTCACTTAATATGTTTGTTCTTTTTTTCTAATATGTATGCATGCAATTTGTTGTCAGTGGCTTATAATAGTAAAATAAAAAACACGTCTTCTAAATATCTCTGCATCAGATTTTATTGACTATCGTCCAAATTCAAATAAATATGAACATTGCAACTGACTAAGTCTGCAGCTATCCCCAGTTAATGTATGTTTAATATTAAACAATAGCATTTAGGATTTCTCTATTGATTCCTCAAGAGGAAATATTATGTCACGGTGTATGCTATCTTTAGATTAAAATCTCACGTTTGAAATCATCCGATATGGCGCTTATCATTGATGCCTATTGGATCTTATTTAGACTAAATTCCGCTTCATTTGATCGACACCGGCTCTGGTCCAGCCAGATGATGGTCCCTGATGATGCCTCAAGTATCTAACTAAACTCAACAAACCGATGAACAAATATGAGAAAACACGCAGTAGTCAACTGTATTGAATCGGCTATCTATTTATATTTATTTAAAACCTAACCAATCTCTCTCTCTTTCTCTCTCTCTCTCTCTCTCTCTCTCTCTCTCTCTCTCTCTCTCTCTCTCTCTCTCTCTCTCTCTCTCTCTCTCTCTCTCTCTCTCTCTCTATATATATATATATATATATATATATATATATATATATATATATAAATGTATGTATATATATATATAAATGTATGTATATATATATATATATATATAGATGCAATAAACTGACGACGAACAGTACGAAACTAGTAACTAACTAGCCTAAGCGCTTTCGACTCCCAATGAGTCTTTTTCAAAGGCAAATACAAAACATAGTTACGACAAACAAATAAACACAAAAGCGTTGCGTTTGTAAACCTCTACATTTTAGTTTTAGCACATGTGAAGATAGAAATGTAGAGGTTTACAAACGCAACGGTTTTGTGTTTATTTGTTTGTCGTAACTATGTTTTGTATTTGCCTTTGAAAAAGACTCATTGGGAGTCGAAAGCGCTTAGGCTAGTTAGTTACTAGTTTCGTACTGTTCGTCGTCAGTTTATTGCATCTATTTTAATTAATCCCTGACAGACGTGATCCCTTGGTGGATCCAGTACGCTTGAGAGGGTTGTTATTCGCCATATGATTTGTATTCTTTATATATATATATATATATATATATATATATATATATATATATATATATATATATACACGTGCGCTATTTCAGGGTAAATCGGTTTATATAAACAGTTTTATAACTTGATAGAAAGATAAATGATTAACTTGTTAAATGAATTGGTCGACTGTTAATAAATGAATTTATGATATAAAGAACCGTTTAGAATATGTTTAATCTCAATATAATGGAAAGCGAAAGGAATGACCTAATGTTAAACTCAATTTCTTCAACGAAATGTTGCAGACAAAGGATCATATTATATGTGTAAATTATGAAATGTCATTCATGTATAAACAATTGAGATAGAGATGTATTGACTAACATATGATGGTACACTCATGCATACATGTATTTACACATACAGACATAGGTCGAGTGAGTAGCCTGCAACACATAATTCCAGGCTATATCGCCAAAGGTGCTATTGGGCCTTAAGTGCAGGAAAAACTATATGTCGATATTATCATATTTTATTAAAACAAAACTTCAGTTTGTCACTTACTTTGTAAATTAATTTTATTCACTCAACTTGAAAGAAACTGTAATAGGTGTATCCTTTTAAGCGTTTGTTAATATTACATTACAGAGCTGTCTTCGTCATGTTTTCCATTATTAATAGTTGTTTGCCGTCATTATGCCTGATGAAAATATGCATGGCATATACAATCATATTAGTGATCAAGTCTTGAAATGTATTTTGACACTAGTTTGTTTCCTTTCTTATTCTTCGTAGCTGGAGCCGTAGATATTTAAAATGTGAGTAAACTAGAGTATGATTTTCGGAACATTCAAATAAAATTTGTTACATAGTGCGACCGAAATCGATGAAGTTTTTAAAGTAAGTTTTTGATATATAAACATGAGCGATTCTTAACAATTTAAATTCCCTAACTAATCTACTAGGTCCTTATGGTAAGCACATAATCCGTTAAGCAGACCTTGACCTATAATATTTTCCTACACAAAAGGAATAAAGGTTTATAATATAATTCAGTGGAGTATGGAAATAGATGGACATGAGTCTAATTTTGTCAAAAGAGAGGAGAAATAGGATTCGAAATAACTATAGACCTTGTTCATACTTACATATATTCAAGAATTCGTGACTTGCTTAGAAAGGGCTTTTACTGATAATATACGTTCACACAATCTCTCCAGGTTAAGTAGACATAGCTCATTAGATAATTCTAGAAGATAAATAAAGATAAATAATTATATTTCAAAATAAAAGTATTAAAGTACCAATAAAAAGTGTAAACATTAGCATGATTCTGGATTACACAAAATCCATGGTCTCTAACCTATACTCATGAAATCCATACATTTATTTAAAATATAAAACAATAACGATATGATAGAACTTGAAATCAATAATGTTGATGCATTGATATGCTGCATATCTGTTTCATTTTGATTAAGCCTTCGATACATATGAAAATTCGTTTTTTCGTATTGTGTACACAGACTGAAACTATTTTGATGTTAATATCATCAGATATCATGTGCTCTGAATTTAACTGAAATATTCATATCCATGTCATTCCAATTTTGAATATTTCTTAATCATGGAAACGAATTAGTTTGATATGACACATGGACTTGTATCATTATTTTGATAGAGCAAATGAATACGAAACAGCCCCTCTAACAGCCTTAATGTATCCCTACGCCAGGTGAAAATAGTCATTTCCACTTCTCGGCTCCAAGCAATATGCATATACATAATTTAGTTTTCCTTATTTCCGGTTTTGTTAAATGCAAACTTCGAATAATAGGATTATACCTTTTTATATATGTGAAATCGTTTACGTTGCATACGAAAAAGTACAAACGCTCAATACAGCTATCATTGGTCAGAAATGTTTAGCATATTAACTATTAGTTTGCAATTTTAATAAATAATACATATGAATTTACCTTAAAGGGTTTTATTTTATAGCAATCCTGAATATCAATTGCAAAACAAATTATCTAAGTACCATTATGAACAAGTCGCATTATAAATCAATAACCAGTTTTTTCTGGTCTTCTTAAAAAAAAAACTTCTAACCATCAGATGTTATTATTATAGTGGACATTTACATACTAAAGTACTAGTTTGTTCCAATCATAAAAATTAAAAGTATCGTTTTAAAACACATATTTACCAGTACTGCTTATATTGCGGAAACTCGCTTTCAATAAATGTTTTTATTTAAATATAACACTTAGTTTCAATCAAATTTCCTGATTTTTTTCCACACGTAAACAGAAAAAGGTATCGTGTGATTCGATATTCAAATGTCTCCAAACTTTCCCGGCATATAGTAAAATAACAATTCTTTCAAATACATAAATGCTTTAAAATCAGTTGGTTCTAGTAATAGGGCCATTTTAGCAGCACGTTCTGCTTTATCATTACCTTTAATTCCTACATGGCTGGGTAACCAACAGTATACTATATTGTGGGAGGTACTCAGTTCAGTATGCTTAAGGAGAATATTTGCTAATAATGGATTCTCCAGTTTTCTGTTATATAGTGACTGAAGTACTGATAGTGAATCGGAGAAGATAATACTGTTTAAAATACGCTTGCTTGCAATGTATTGCAGAGCACGGTCTAATGCTCTGATTTCGGCTGAAAAAAATTGACGTACCATTTGGCAAGCGAACATTGTTATATATTTTTCACTAACGAAGGCTGCAGCGACTTTTTCCTCATCGTTTGATCCATGAGCATATATTCTTGTATAATTTTCAAATTGAGAGAGGAGTTCATGGTAAGAGTTGAGGAAGATGGAAGGGTTTGCTTCCGATTGTTTTTCCATTGTGTAGCGTGAAAAGTACCCTTGGTTGCTTGAGTAGCCCTGGAGGTGTTTCGGAAATGGTAGTGTTCAGAATTTTCGAAATATCAACTTTTGTACTATCAAGGAAAGGTAATATTCTAATGCCAAATGTAGGCATGACGTTTAGTTTATTGTCATATAAGGATTTATATTTGGGTTCAAAAACAGCCGAAAAAGCAGAGTTCAGAGGGCTTGATCTTAATTTGAGAGCATTTTGTGCGGAAAACATTTCTCTTTGTTGTGCTAAAGCTGGTTCGTTCGCTTCAACAAGTAGGCTTTCACACGGGGATGTCTTATAAGCTCCCAGGGCAAGTCTTATTCCCTGATGATGGATTGGGTCAAGCATCTTCAAATAAGACTTTCTTGCTGAACCATAGACCATGCTACCATAGTCTAGTTTCGAGCGAATGACCGTTCTGTATATGCCAATTATGACTTTTCTATCAGCACCCCAGTCAGTGCGTGCTATTACTTTAAGTAAATGCAGAGACTTCAAACATTTAACTTTCAAATTCTTTAGGTGTGGAAGAAAGGTCAGTTTTCTATCGAAGATGATACCTAAAAATTTTACGTCCTCAACAACTGGAATATGTGTTCCGTCCAGCGTAAGACTTGGTCCGTCATGATGCATGCATACAGTTTTTGTTTTCGAGAAATTAAAACTGTTAGTATTGGCCCAGTTTTGGATCTTGTTGATATTTTGTTGTAATTGTCTTTCGATTGTATGCATGTGCTTGGATCGATAACATATTAAAAAGTCATCAACATATAGGGAGCAATCCACACGTTACCGATAAAATACTACCCTGGGGCACACCCATCTCTTGATCGTGTATATCAGAGTGGGTGGAACCGACTCGTACCTTGAATTCTCTATCTTTGAGGAAGTTTATATGAATAAGGGAAGTCGGCCTTTTAGACCCAGATCGTGCAGGTCTTTTATTATTCCGTACTTCCACGTCGTAGCATACGCCTTTTCCAAGTCAAAGAAAACCGCTACAAAATGTTCTTTTTTGATCAAAGTGTCGCGAATAAATGTTTCGAGTCTAACCAGATGGTCATTGGTACTACGTCCATAACGAAAGCCATTTTTGAAAGGAGAAATTAAATTGTTGCTTTCCAAATACCATACTAGCCGAGAGTTGATCATGCGTTCCATTGTTTTTCACACGCAGCTAGTTAATGATATCGGTCTATAGTTGCTAAGATCTGCGTTATCTTTGCCTGGTATGGGGATTGGTAAGACTGTTGCTTCTTTCCATATTTTTGGTACATTACCAGTAATCCATAAATCATTAAAGATTTCCAGAAGGACTGTTAGAGATGGTTCTGGGAGGTGTTTCAAAAACTGGTAATGTATATCGTCAGGCCCATCGGATGTATCATGAGCCTTATTCAAAGATTCCATAATCTCCGATAACGAAAACGGTTGGTTATAACTTTCCGAGTTGTCCGATGTGAATTTCAACCGTGGTTTTTCCTTTGTGGTTTTTAATCATTGGAAAGCTTCTGAAAAGTTAGACGATGAGGAATTTTTGGAGAAACAATCAGCAAGCACATTTGCTATTTCATGTTTGTATTAAACTTGTTGTTATTTACCTTCAGATGTTGGAAAGAATTGTATTTTCCCTTTCTATTTATTTTGCGGATCATGTCTCAAAACTTTTTTATTGAGGAACGAGAGTTTAAAGTTGAAACGTATTTTTTGCATGATGCTCGTTTACTTTCTTTAAAGGTGCGGCGAGCTTTGGCCCGAATAATACGAAATTGTGTTAAAATTTTCGGGTGTTGGACGATTAATAAATTTTTTTAGTGCCTCACGGCGTTGTCTAATAGCTTCTTTACATTCTTTAGTGAACCAGGGTTTTTGGGTTCTTTTGCAATTTGATGAGGACTTAGGGATGGATTCTTCTTCAATTTCAAGTAAGATGGATGTAAATTGTCGGATAGGATTATTGTCGTTTAGGACTGTATTCTTGTTTATCCTAGTTGTACAAAGTCTTTCAAATTTGGCTCAATCGGCCTTCTTTAAATTCCATTGCCGAACTGTGTCATCAATTTGCGGGTGAATATTTCCAAGGGATATTGGAAAATGATCACTGCTGTGAAAGTCTTCAGTGACCTTCCAGTTATAATCTAAAAGCAGCGAAGGTGAACAAATTGTGAAATCGATGCACGTATATGTAAATATGTTGGTTATTTGGTGTTATAAAGACACAAGTCATGTCTAATAATGAAATCTTTAACCTTTTTGCCCCTGTCGCTTACATGGTTGGATCCCCATAAAATGTTATGGGCATTAAAATCCCCAAGTAAAATAAATGGTGTAGGCAGTTGTTTAAGTAGGTTGTCTAGATCATTTGGTACTAAGTTGTTGTTTGGTGGTATATAAATAGAACATAATGTAGTGTGACGCTTACAGCTATTGCTTGTAAATTTGTATTTAAGGGAATAGCGCAATGTGTAGCCCTGTTTACAATAATGGAGACTCCTCCCGAGGCCCTGCCACATGTTTTGGAGTAGGTATTATAAGAGGAGTAGTTTTTGAATGTGGTTTTATCTGTCTTTTAAAAATGTTTCTTGCAGACAAAGTACTGCAGGATTATGTTCGTTTAAAATCAGAAGTATGTCGTTGTAATTGCTTTTAAGTCCTCTATAATTCCATTATATAATGATGTTCTTCATTATGGATCTTATTTGAATCGTTATTAATGTAACTAGGTTAGACTTGTTGCGAATACGTATTTGGGTTTATTTATCTGGAGGAAGAACGGTATTAAATTTTCTGTTTGTAGATTTGGAGCTAACCTGGGGATATAGGGCAGTTTCTTCTGCATCCATGTCCTCAAAGTCCCCAAGCCTGTTGTGCAGTTTTATAGGATCATCGCATCCCTTTTGCTGCCTATTTGTTTGAGGCTTTCTATTTTTTTTTTGTGATTTTGGTGGTGAAGTGTTATTGATAGTTGTTTGAGTTGATGTTGAGTTTTTCTGAGGTTGATAGTGTGGGGTATTTGAGCTAGTAATGGATTCAGGTGGGTTTGTTTGGGTTTGAGCGTCCTTCGTTGCTTTCGGATTGCTTTTCACCACAGCTGAGAAGGCTAGGCATGGGAGGGAAGTTCTAGCTTGTACAAGCTTTCTCGCCTCTGGAAAGGGAATGCTGGAGGTGTACTTAACTCTTTGCATTTCCTTTTCCTGTTTCCATGTGTCACATTCCTTTGAATTAGCATGATGCTCCTTTCCACAGTTCACGCAATGCGGAGTAGCTCTACACTCGGGTTTCCGATGAAAAGGTTCTCCGCATCGGCCGCATATTGGGGATTTTGAGCATCGATCTTCGTGATAGCCGTATTTTTGACATTTGAAACATCGAAGGGGATTTGGTATATATATATATATATATATATATATATATATATATATATATATATATATATATATATATATATATATATATATATATATATATATATATATATATATATATTAACCTTGATCTGTAAATATATATATATATATATATATATATATATATATATATATATATATATATATATATATATATATATATATATATATATTAACCTTGATCTGTAAAACGCCAACTTTGACAACTTTAGGTACTGTTGATTTGTTGAAAGTGAGAATAATGGTGTTGGTGTCCTGCAGATTATTGTTGCGTTTTATACGAATTCTACGGACTGCAGTGACACCATCTGTTCTCATCGCTTCAATGATTTCGTTGTCGCTTATTCCTGCCAAATCACGGCAACGAATGACGCCTTTTGATGTATTGAGTGATGTGTGCGCGAAACAACTTACTGGTATCTCATGAAAGGTCTTAATTTTCTGGATATTCCTAGCATGTGCCTTGCGTTGACACTCTACAAGTAAACCACCTGATTTCAACTTTTTAATGCTTTTGGGTTTTCCGACTAATCCAATTATAGTCTTTTCAACTATAAATGGAGATAGTGCGGAAATCGGTTTTGAGTCATCTTTAGACTGGATGACCATGAAGCGAGGAAAAGATTCCACGCTACATGGTTCATCATCAGATTCCACGCTACATGGCTCATCATCAGAGTCAGAAATAAATAGTCATTTGGGATTTTTTTATTTTCCATGTTTTTGATTTTTGTTTTTCGTCACTCGTGCTCCCCATCCGCCACGGAGTCTAACCAGGGTACACTTTTCAAGTGTCAGGGATACACACATGATATACTCAGTAGGTAAAATAACATCCCGATTGACCCGTTAAGCCACCGCCTTCTAGGACGTCTTGTGAGATAGGTAGAAAGGAACATAAAGGGATAGACAGTAGAGGTAACGGTGGTATCAAGAGAGATACAAGAAGAAAGAAAGAAAAAGAAAGATTGCAAGTAACTTAAGACCTCCTAGGGCTCGGCATGACCAGCCGATTTGTAGAGACCGGGCCCATCCCGACCCCCCGTCTGGAAGAAGTATAGGCCAAAGTAGTGTGTTGCATTGGAAAGCCTCTGCTCAACTACCATGATCCTTTCCTCCCGCGACAAGGGTCGCAACCCACGGCAAACAGGTTGCCTCCACTTAGTCGCCGCTGACGACACGTAGTGAGGCACGTCGGGCCAATTCTACAACCCCGGACCCGCAAGGGATAGTGTATTAGGAACGTCTTTGTAAAATAAATATGTACAATCATTAGAAGGCTTTAGGTTTTAGTTGTTCATATTTGTTGATTAATTAAAGCACCTGTTGCGTCTATTTGAGCGTAGAGATGAAAAAGTGAACAAGGTGGACGAATTTGCTATCATAAATGAAACTTTCAAACAAGCAAATTAATAGACATGGTGTTCGTTATGTCCACTCAGTAATAAAATACTATTCTAACTATTTAAACAGTTATTGATGAGACAAACTCGTAATTTTGTGTTAATAGAGTGTTTATAATATGACCAGTACTGTCTAGGGAATATAACAATAGCATAGAAAAATATGCTGAGGCAAGAGCTATCGCAAATCTGTCAGAAACGTAGCATTTCATAATTTAAATTACGAAATTAGTGAGAAACATTGTAACTAAAGCCAATAATCTAAAACGATTAAGTTTTCTTATTTCCGCTGGTTGAATGGATTGTCACACACCATACATTTCTCATACTTCATTTCCATTTCAATCTAGCATGGAAATTTCAAAATTTTGCAACCGAGCCATTTGTGTTCCCTATAATTGAATTGGACTTTAATAATGTTACGATGAAATTATAAATGTATCTTATTTCACGCCTTTAATAACTGCTCCTTTCCATTCTTACCGTATTCTTGATATTATTGATTGCACTCTTCATCATACAGGCAAGAGCTAAAGGATGATATAAAGATATAAATCAATCAACCAATCTGCGTGAATGCCTGTGTTTTTTTGCAGATGCTATGCTGCGGAACATTTTCTTTGATGTACTATAATAGTCACTTTAATTGACTACGTTTCACGTATTGCGAACACATTATTTGTCTGTAACTAAGTTATTTAATCGTATTTCAGTATTTAATAGTTTACCCAAATCAAATTGGTGTATCGCCTTGTACTTCTTTAGTTTCGTATGACTTGGCGCGTGCTCTGTTTTTTTATTATCCTTTTAGATGCTTGCCCTTCAAGAAGTCAATTCAAATAACTAAATATATAAGCAGCAAGAAATCAAATTTTTAAACTTAGTTACATTTATAAGCAAGATTACAGACTATGTTTAACAATAACTTCGTACATTTTGGTGAAATTATGACCCCTGGTGGCTGAGTTTACAAAAGGCTTGGTGCATTGGTGGATTCAGGATCTTTACCGATTTAACATATAGAAACTGGAACCTTTTCGCGAAAATTATTATACCTTAGCACAATTTGCACATCATTGTGGATACACGAGATTTACTACCTGGGTTGAAGAAAATACCTTGGCATGTTCTGGTTGAATTGTGACCCTTGATGATCGAGATTACAAATGACTTGACGTAGTTTGGTGAAATAGTGACGCCTACTAGACCGAATAAGGTTTATGTGATTCCACCTAGTCATTTCAGTGTCATCAAGCAAACTATATATTCGAAATGGCTGTTATTTGTACTTTTTGTTGCAGGTTTTGCCTTTCTTTAACTTGTAAATCATTCAAGTGTGCGATACAATCTCGTCAGCGTCCGAGTCATTAACTTTACCGTGTAGGTGTTATGGGCCGATGAGAAGCTATCTATACATTACATGGTTATCATCTAAAGAGGCTGTAACAAGATAACTGGGATGGATTTCCGAACTCACAACACACTTTTGATGGTAATTTAAATACAATGTTTATTGATGTATGATTTGAATAAGAAAATAATATTCATTAATACGTACGTTCATAAGATCCAAATATTGGACGAATTCGCGTAATACGCACGAACCTAACAATGCAACAAATATAAATACAAATAATGACTTTACATAGTACAATGACAAAGGTGAACGATTCACAATAATTTTACGATGAAAAGAAGGACACGTTTTACTCAATAGTAAAAATGACGTATTCACCCAAATAGTGAAAACTGACGTATTTTACTCAAATAATAAAATGATGAATTGATTGGACATACAAAAATATCTTTACACGCCCAAAACCCTGGGAAAGCAAAATCCCAAAATTAGCCAACAGCTCAAAGGTTACATGCATGGAGCAAAACAAAACACTCCCGTCAATATTACACATGGCTACGAGTCACACTGGTCAATCAAGCACACATTATAGGAAGTCACAACCTACATTTAATTCCTTGGTCAATCAAGCAATCAGCGCCCAGCAATTTGGGCAGCAACGCCAGATCACCTGCAAGCCACCAGTAACACTGGTTCAGCTTTGCAGCTGTTGTGGTTAACTTCTTACGGTTAGCTCTGTAGCTCATACCACATCGACTACGATCAGCATGGATCAATCTGACTAGCTGAAAATATAAATAACACCGTGTATTACGCATGCATGGGTATATACAATAACACGTAATGACTTTATATACGGTTAAGTTATATAAATTACATTATCGTTACAACATTACAAAATAATAAACAGGTTCAGAAATGAACATGTGTCTGATAAGATTGCTATGACACTAAACATTTCTTAATGAAATGCATCTTTATATTAATGATATAAATATCTTGCTAAGCCACAAACGAGGATAGAAAATACCAGCGTTATGCTACACATGCCAAAACTACATTGAAAAATACAAAAATAGACGTGATAGTACTTACATAGCTGAATCTTACAATGCACACACAAGAAATAATATGCATAATAAATAAATAACTTACCTCTACAACTGAACAAATATCTAAGTATACTGTCGACTGAAAACACGTTCTGTAATGTGTAGATTTAATCTTACTGTGAGGCATGTATACACATATAGCGTTATCTTACGTCGTCTGTGCAATTGATGTAATAGGTTTTTCCCAAAGAAAACACTTAGCACTTGTGTCGTTGATTGAACTGAACTCACTGTTTCGAAATAACGTGAAATGTACATTTATTACCCTCGTGTATCGTTGAAACAAAACTGGAGTATATATACTTACTAAATAAATAGATTGACACATTTCCGTGACAGAACACGATATTACATATTCGTGCCTCCTTATTTTTGTAAGAGTTATTGACCTTTTATGACTGGATTAAATATATGAAAAAAATAATGTGAATGCGCATACTTTACATTCAGTTCTAACATAGATTAATTACACATTCATTCCTGAAAATTATTTTAAAAAA
The DNA here is from genome assembly GCA_016746295.1 of Potamilus streckersoni. Lineage (NCBI taxonomy): Eukaryota > Metazoa > Mollusca > Bivalvia > Unionida > Unionidae > Potamilus > Potamilus streckersoni. The sequence continues at coordinate 127,318 of JAEAOA010000251.1, forward strand.
GTTAAAAGCCACACCACGATAGATAACTTGTCATTTGGTTAATTATTCAGATTATATTTCATGGACCTATAAAATAGATTTTTCATACGTTATGAAGAGAAATAATACTTACAACACATTCTGCATGCAAAATATGCAATAATTACCACAGTTAGGATTGATCATAAGTTTTTATTTTGTATCATGGTGCATGAATTTATTTTCATTTCATTTCATTTCATGCGTGTATGTGTGATTTGGATTTTTAACGTAACTTTAACAATTTTGCAGTCATACTGCTACGATGTCTGCAGTAAGGCAGTGTATAATAGTTTCTAGCTCTGGGGCATAATGCTGCAGACGTGTGGCACAATGTCCCACCCAGGCAGTCCAGTCATGCTGCTAAATGTGTAATGCTGCGCATATAGCAATACAGCTGTTAGTACCATTTTTATAAGTCTTTTGTATGACTCTGCCGGGGTTCGAATCCCCACGAAGTGTATACTCTAACCATTAGGCCACCGTAGCGGAGTCGTTTCATTTTGTATAAACGACAGTATTGTATCAAGTCGGCAAAGTACAAATAGGTATTCGTGCTTATTAGTTATCTCAGACTCGATGATTTTCTCCGGTTACGCAAATGAGACAAATAAATAATTTAAACCCGTTTATTTTAAATGTGATAAAATAAAACTTACCTTTCGTTCTCTCCTCAAAATTGATAATGTATCGCCACATTAAGTGAAAGAATGTTTTTGTATTAGTATATCTCCAAACAGCACCTCTTTTATGCAATACATTCTTTTTTGTTTATTAACCAGATCATTATTCCTTGCGACTTCGTAAAATATCGGTTTACGTGCTTTATTCCAAACATCGAGACCTTTACAACCTGTCGCATGTCTGGGACAATCTGTTAACATCGTTCACCATTTCATCGAGCAAGGTTAACATCAGTAGAGATTAAATTAATCTGCTGAAATCTTTAGCATGAGGACGAAAGCTTCAGCTTAACTTTTTCTATAATGTTTGCGTATGCGGTTGAAACTTTAAAAATATCGTCAAATATTAAAGATTTTTAATTAAGTTGAAAAGAATAAGCAAATTTTGGCAACAATGTCCATGACATATATTCGTCGATGAAACATTACTTACTTCATAAAAGGGACGCAAGTCTTTTCATCTCAAACCTACATCTCAGTCCTATTTTGCGAGCCAGAATATGTAAGCTGGAGTCATCTATTGACGGACTGAATGACTCATTATTGGGTGTTTAATTGCTCATCAGTCCATGGTAATATATAACCTGGCGGTAAAACTGGAGTCAAGTGTCTTGTCCCACAACACCCATTTGCAAACAAACAGCCTTATCTGAGCTTTGTCAGTATCAGCACCCTTTTTTTAAAGATTCTGGTAAACTCACTTCTGGGAAAAAACAATGAAGTTGCCAACAGACGATTGAGAACAGATAATGATTTGTAAATAGAACAGCTCAAAAAAGCTTTCGGCTTCAGTGTAAAACAAAATTTAAGTTTTGTATTTTCAATCGCAATGAAACGCTTGCTTGAAAATTACCAAATTTTTTTATAAACTTAATGCAATGTAAATTTGATTCTTTAATACATATTTCACCAATTCCAGTACGCATGACCACAACTAATAATCTCACACAGAGAAATGGAAGACAAATATAGTTTTAGTAATGGGTAAAATCATCCACCAGAACAGCAAGCAAATTTCAGTAACCTTTCAATCAGCTTGAATCAAAACCTGTTAATGGATAACCACATTGCGAATAAATGTGTTCAAGTGAAAATTGAAAGTCGATCGGATGGACCATATTTCAATTCAACAGAAAGTATTGACGGACCGTTATTTGCATACGAGTATGTAGTTAAGTACAGTTTTATGACATTGCAACACCCCGCAGCGGATCATGGTGTAAGCAGGAAAAAGAAGGAACAATTTATAATTTGTGTTATAAAGTAAACAAAAAGTTGTCACCCTGAGCCGACCCATCCTTGCACACGAAGGTCAGCATAAATGATTGAACTCGAGCTTCTAATTTTTATCATGACGTTTGTATTTAGAAAAGATATATTTCTCATTACCATCAACAAAGCTAAACCTATAAATTTAGAACTAAAAGTCACAGGTTAACCCAGGAAACCGTGGGTGAATTAATGTTTACAATAACAAAAGATAATGCACACTTTGTCAGTCTCAAGAAGTAGGGGATGAATATAATTTTTTAATGTCATGTTTGTATTTATATTTCATTTTTACACGTCCAGAATTAACGTTCATAAATATAATCAACGAATGAATACTGGGAACGTACAACTTTTCATAGATATTTGCATGTTCTTAACAGTAGCAGATCCTATAACAGGTGAAGTCTACAAAGTCAAAGACTGACTTCAATTTTCCAGTCAACGTGGATCTTTACACCATGATTGCAAATGTGTATCCATCGTCTACTTGTACAAGCGTAATGGCAAAAGACATTCATAATACAACAACCATTGGGGCAATATCCTAGCCAGAATTCGGCTAAATCCTCTTGCTTGTCAGAACACTCGAGGCTTTCTGTCTGATAGTATGGTTTAAAAGAAAGGACGACGGACCATCGACGTGGTGTTTGCAGCTTGTCAGCTCCAAGATAAATTACAAAGATATAGATCTAGTTACAGTTATCCCTGAAAGTTCCCGTGAGTTAAAAGTGATGAGTGTGCGTAAAGACGTTTTATTGGGATCTCCGGTCATGGATAACGCTTATACAAATAATAATAATACCACTGCTGCTACTGTAGTGACTATTATTCCGTAAAACAATGATTTAACATAAGACTCATGGTGCAATTTCTTTTCTTCAAAAAATTTTTGCTGATATCTAATTCATCTCATTCTCCATCCAATCGAATAGTTAGCTTTCACAACTCTGAAGTGGAGGAAAGCAGACATTTCTGCAAACGCAAGACAAATAGGTCGATAGAAAGCGATATGATGAGATAACAACATAGAACAGTAAACAGAAAGAAATAAGAGAAAACCATCCTGTCAGTTTGCAACAAGATATTTTAATGATGTAAACACACTTGAGAAAAATATATAAGACTTCTTTGACGTAACCAATTAGAAAGAGACCTTCACATTCCAAGAAGTCTAAACTTTACATTAATGCATTCTCAACAGCTGCTGAGAAGCCAGGACTGGCAGCATTCATTGCCGCCGAAATTGCGGCAACTATCAGATATGACCGTGAGAAAGGTTTAAAGCAGTTCCATGACATAAATTCTCTTCAAAATTCAACCACCTTTTTATCGCCAACCGGTTCCTTAAGGAGAGATATTATAATTAAACGACTGCTGAATCAAACAAAACGAGTTTTACTGCAATATGTCAATACCACATCAATACTCAAATATCAAACTGAGATACACTTAGGTTTTGATATGTTATTTACCTTTTTCAATTTCTTCACTGTAATGGGTTCATATTCTTTATATTTGTCTTGCTTTGAATTTTTCCATTGGAAAGGGTTAATCTTCCGTTTCATTTGTTTCTGAAATTCTCCCAATTCCTCCTTTTTCATTTTAATTTGGACACCACGAAATGCCATATTATTTCTCGATATATTTCTTTTGTCTCTACACCTACGTTCTAGAATCTGTTTTGACGTTCAGGACATTATGTTGTTTTTTTTCTTTACAGAGATAACTAGTATCATCACTTTTATGTCAAAGGGAGTTGTCTGTAGATTTTTAGAAGCATTGTTGGTGGTGTATTTTTCAATAATTCTACGTAAGTATCTCAACAAAAGTATGATCTATTGTGACCCATTCATCACCATATTTTGAAATGAACGTGAAATGAAATGAATGAGACTCCACATATCTAAGAGGATAGTCAAATGAAACTTATTCCGTCTTGAAAAGATATTATCTTTCAAAGGGGAAACCAGAAGCCTAGCGACGATGACGTTCTTTGTCCCTACTTACTCTAAGAGATATGTTGACAAAAGATCATTCAACCAGAACCATCTATCTCCTTGCGGTTAAGAGTTTCAAGATCGGCTAATACAAATCTTAATTCGGTATCTCCTAATCATTTGAGACCATCCATCACGCAAATTTAGTACACATCCCGAATTAACCCCTTTCAAGATCTTACGCAAAATTGAACACATTCGATAATTTAAAGACGAGTTTGACAAGACGATCGAACGCCACTCTTCATTTCATTCACATCTCACCTCCTTCAGGCAGTAGAGGACGCAAATATTTATCGGTGGATCAATTCCCGTCCAACAAAACAAATCTCGTCAAATTAAGATTGATTGTCTCTTACCGAGCCATTGTGGCTTTTGGAGCTGATGCAGAGAAAATTGATTCACCAAAAATGGCAAATATTATGGGAGCTTATTAGAAAATCGGACATAGCCAAATAACAAAGAGGAGCGAACGTTCTCGTGGTACATGCATAAATTATCAAGGCGAGCATGTGTATAAGTCCTGAAATGTTAAAATTCAAGATGTGATCTTTCCTTGTTATACTTGAAAGATGCCCTCAACTCAACCATGGAGATGTCCAGTTTCAAAGACCAAACATTCCAAACAAAAATACCTTCGTGTCTATCTTCACCAAATCATTTCGATGATACTACTAGGATCAAAAGATTTGTTTGATACAGTTTATATTGTGTCAAAAGGATTTAGCTATCAGGAGCAAGAGATGCATTGTGGATGGAAATTAGAATCTGTTTGGCATGTGGCATTTCATAAAATATCTCAAACAATCCTCATATTTGCAGTAATGGCTAGGCCTAGATATATACCGTGCAGCTGCGTCATCGGTCTGACTGCATTGCAGTTATGGATTTGCTATGTAGCTTTAAATTTTTTAAAAATATGTGGGACTTATGAAAGGGTTTAATCAGCTGGAACGAGCAAATTGGTTTTTCCTTAATTTATCTAATGGAACATTTCATTTGGACCAGTAAGTGGCCCTTTTTATTGCATCATACTTACTAAATAAACAATCTGCTTCCAAACTATTTGCAGGGAAAATTTCAAAGACTAACATTTGTAAGATACATTCAGTTTTATACAGAAAGCTGATGCATTTGCACCATTTTCAAACTCTCTTTTTTTGTTTTCATTTAACACAAAAAAATAATTGATGCATTGACCTTAAAGTGATGATTTAAGCATATATTTTAAGAAATAAATACCGTGAAATGCACATAAACTGCTGGTCAATCCTTATGTATTCTCCCATTATCCCCAGAACTAAAATAGCCATTATCACCCAAAATGACTGTAAAACTTTTTTTTAAACTTTCAAATGTGATTCTTTTAAATAATTTAAATTGTACAGCAATACATTATTCTATATGTTTATAATTGATATATTACTGAATATTTTAATTCGAAAACGTAGTTCCAGGCAAAGTCTACACTACGGAAATTGCACGTGTGCGATATTGAATCACAGATCCAAAAGCTATATTAAACGCCAGATCAACCATATAAGATTTAATGGGAATGAAATAAATGCGTTATCAAGGTCCATAAATATTTGCAATTAAGTTATTTTAAATCATCATATATTTGTATACGTGGACAGTGTAGTGCATGCGCAAACAAGTGTCACCATATATTCTGATATATGTTTCGATGATATGTTTTGCTTACGCTAGACGTATACTAAATGTTTAAGACCGTAAAATACTACATCCTGAAGCAAACGAATTAATTCAATTTTTATTTTTCTTAGTGAAAAGTTGAATTTAAATAGATAATGATAATGGACAAATGAAAAGGTGTATGGTTAACATGGCATACGAACTGGCATCTTTTTACACAAAAGCAGCTATCACTGCACAGTCGGGCTTAAAGAAATGGTCAATTTATTTGTATAACTTATTTTCAGAATGACACCTGAGCTATTTATGTGATGTTCTACGGGTTATTTCAACTCATGTATTTATGTTACCCTATCATGTTCTTCTCTGCAAAACCAAGCCAAACCCAAATTAAGCCCCGACAATGTCCTGGAGCTTGTGAAACCAAAACTCATTGCATACATCTGCTGTCCAGGAGCTACGAGTATAAAATTTAATATAAATGCATTTAACAATATCTAACTTTATGGATATTCTACCCTTTATTCCATCCCAGAAAACTATACCGCACATGCAGATGGTAATTACATTATGCACTATGTACCAAGATTGGTTAATATCTACAAAAGATTGAGGGCGTAGGGACCATTAAGTCAGGAATAGATGTATTGCAATATTATTTCTAAAGTTTCGGAATACTGGCTCATCTGAATCATCATCCGTTTTCAAAATATACTTCTAAGTTTATAGAAGGTGAAGTAAGAACGTTTTGAATATTCTACCCCTCATTCCATCCCATGAAACTTTGAAGAGAGAACCAGAACCTATACCGCATTCGCAGATGATAATTACATTACGCACTATGTACCAAGATTTGTTAATATCTACAAAATATTTAAGGAGTAGCAGCCATTATAGACATGATTAGATGTATAGCAATATCTTTTAAAGCTTGTGTGTACTGGCTTATCTGAAATCATCCGTTTTCAAAAATATAATTCTAAATTTATAAGGTAGAATAAATATTTTCCAAACTCCAATATCATTCAACATCTTTATACAATGTATTTAACAAAGCTAGATGATTGAATCAAAAACAACATTGTACAAATATTTCATGCAGTCAAAACTCAATTTAATAAAATTATAAAATTCTTCCATGAATTGAAATATGATAAAACAAGCTTGCTGTCCCTTAAATGTGCCACTTTCATACGATTAATGATGACTACCATGACCAATTTATTTCAGTAATAAATACATGAAGTAACAAAAGGTTTCAATAGTTTTTTCCCAACAAAGAAAAATCTTTCTTACAGGAATTAAAAACAAGATTAGGAAGTAGTGATAATAAGTCATTAGGAGCTGCGAATTGATATTTCAAACGACAAGCTGCCATTTAATTGTTTGGCGGTATTTATCTGTATATCAATATGTCATGGTGATATGGAAATGTTCATTTAACATGAATGCTTTTTATGTGAACCTGGACCAACTTATTTCTCTTGTGATGAAAATAAATTTACTGGAATACATGTTTGTAGCTAGAAAACTTGCTTTACTTTCTCCAACTTTCTCCAACGAGACAGGAATGTATATTCCTTTTCTTGCCACTGATTCAAGTACCTTTATTGCATCACTGACAAAACTGAAGTGTGATTCAAGCAGGATTTAGCGACTTTTAGGTCAACTTTCATCTTTGATTTATCGAACTCTGATACAAGCCTTTGTTAAGTAGTAAACGAAATATTTAAAATTGTGAGTATGATAATTTATTTTCCAGCTTTGCGTTTCACATAAATGAATATAACAATGTTCTGTTTCATTTACTGTTTTAGATTTTGGGGTCCACTGGCTAACAAACATTGTTTTCATGATGCTTTTTGAAATACTTTCACTAGACTATCGCACGCGACATTAAATGCATTATTCTCAGTCTCATTGTGCGATAGTTATCTTCTACAACAATAAGTTTAGAGAAGATTGGAATCAATTGGGTTTCATTTCCATTTTCTGGTGTTATTTGTTCACCCTATTAAGCCAATCCCTTCCCTGCTTGTACTATGGGCATCTTAATGCATTTTCATCCGCTATTTTGTACGTACTTCCGTACAATGGTTCATCATTGTTTATGCGTTCGTGTTGAGCTTGGTAGCTCGATTGCACAAAACAATTTAGAGAGGCATGTTATATAACATATATATTTGTATTTATAGATGAACTAATAAGATTGTCATGTTACTAAAGTAATTTTTCCATTATTAACATATATTTTGGAATTCTTCTGAACTTACATTCTTTCAATGAGAGCGTTTCTTTCAATGAGAGCGTTCATGATTTACAATAAAGAGAATCGCTTTCATTTATCCCATTATAACAGTTTCATAATTTTATAATGAACATCCACCACTCCAAAAAGGCAATAACAGTCGTAAGAATGATGTACCTATTTACATTTTATTCTCAGACACTAACTTATAAACTGCATATATTATGCAGCATCCAAATCTTAATAATATGTTTTTGAAACAAAACAAAGTACTTGTCCCAAAGTAAGTTCACCCATGCCTGAAATTCAAGAAAAACAAACAAAAGATTGTCTAATGTAATTTATTCGCCTTTTGATTGTAAGACTTATTCCCTAAAATAATTTAAAATAAGACAACAAAATAGTGTCCCTTATTTTTCTCTCTATATGACTAAAGGTAAATATACTAGCAGTTGTTCACTGGAGTCGTTCTCTCTCTCTCTCTCTCTCTCTCTCTCTCTCTCTCTCTCTCTCTCTCTCTCTCTCTCTCTCTCTCTCTCTCTCTCTCTCTCTCTCTCTCTCTCTCTCTCTCTCTCTCTCTCTCTCTCTCTCTCTCTCTCTCTCATACACACTCACACGCATGCACACACACATGCACACACATATACAAAAACATTTTTGATTGCCCATACTAATATCAATATACGGCTTACCCTATTGTGGTAGAAGCTTTATATATTCATTCGAACATTCGAAATGCAAATATGATTTTGTTTTCTTTTTTTATAAATCGTATAAGAGCTAATATGATTTCTACTTCTTTTCATATGGAACAATATTCGATATAGTAGGAAAGGGGTTACTTAACTAAATCATATTATCTTTTTTAACATAAGGTTTATTTAAAAATCTAAACTTTTTCAGGATCTTTCCTGCGTTTGTGATTTGCAACGTTCACCCGACGTTCTATCTGCATTGCATCCTTTCTTCCCGAAACATTTGGTAATCTCTACTTCCTCAAATTTTAATTTCTTATTGTTGTCAAAGGATGTATTATTTATCTCTCGCTACTTTTCGCAGGGTCTCCAATTTCTACGATTGTAATTTAGACACAAATTTGTTTCACATATTTTCCTTAACAGCTGTAATATTGACTGAAGTATAACAGAACTCTCGGATCTTTGAGTCTTACAAAGATTGTACTTTTTTTAACATTCATGGAGATAGAACCCGTTGAAAAGTAATGGAGACTATAACCAAGATATTCGTTTTTCTTGTGTTGTTTGGGATATATAATTCACATGGTAAGGAATAGTGTCAATGTTTAACAAAACAATTATGAAATTCAGAATATTTTCAGATAAAGTGGTCACAATGACTTCTGAATTAAATGTTGACTATATTAAATGGATAATACCTGACACGAGCTTCGTGGTGTACAGATGAATGTTATTTACTGTAAATAATGTGTATTAGCATGTAGAGTAGATAATGTGATGCAGTCGACTATTAAAGTAAAAAAATATATTTTCACAACACACATACAGAAGTATAATTAAACACGGCTTCTGATGTTAATGTTAAGTTTCAAACTTAATATTTTTACATTCAAGTTTATTGTCTTAACATACCTATCAAACTAACGAAATATTGAATCTCTCATTAATTTAATGTAAATAATCCTCCTTTGAAAGCTCACTGAACTAAATGTAATCATTTTAATCAAAGACTCCTATGTACAGTGTTGTCCTATAATATATCTAGTATGTAATGGTGTTCTCATATATTATATAATATATGGTTTTCAAATAATATAGTGTTGTCATATAATACAGTTTTGTCGTTTAATATATAATAGTGTTGTCATATAATATATAATTCAAGGTTTAAATTAGACTTTTCTCAAGTTTTTACACAACCACATGAACATTTTAAAATGCATTACAGATACAAAATAATTGCAAGTCGTTTCTGGATTACCGTTTTCATTTCATCGTCTTCTAAGTAGTAGTACTCAATAAAATCTGCCTGCTGCAGAGAAGGGCTGAATGGAATTATAAGGCTAGGAATTCGATAATTTCTCGTTGCTCTCTTGTAATGTCTGATCTTTATTCACAGGTGTTTCCGGTATATGTTTCAGAAATATATGCATTAGTTCAATTCTTATTGTTATGAAATTGGAAAGACAAGATACTCACTCCGTATTCAAATAAGACATGGTGCATAAATAGCCTAAACCTTTCCTTTTTTGTTTAATCTTTGTTGTTATCAGGAGAAGAATTTCAAACTTCAAGTTAACACAGTTATTAACAAAAAGGAATTTTATTTTTCACAGTCAAGAAATTGGCATTCAATAAATCAGGAGAACGTGTGCAGATGTCCTTTTAAGTAACATATTTCAAATGTAATGTGATACGCAAACTGGCCTTGTTTCCAATATATCTATAATAAAGACATGGTCAAAAAAAAAACATTTAAGCTTTGTCAAAACAGTAAATTTAATTAGCACATTAAGTATGTTCACTAACGTACATAAAATCACGTTTAATATAATTTTAGCCATCAAATAGTATCAATTACATCATCAACTTCTCACGAAATTCAGTGATTTGATGAAAAGGCAAAATCAGGAACTACACAAACGTACTAAAACGATGGGCATCAATTTCAAGAAAATATTACATTCATAATTTTACTGTAACAGATTATGAAGTACGATCTACATTCTACTGTGGTCATTTGTACAAGTGATGATAATTGTTTACTTTCGCTGAATGTGACCCAAGTAAGATGTTCAAAGGTATCAGATACATTTAATTTGAATTCAGCTACAAGGTGTGAAGACTTATCTCACGTCCACATAAGACGATAATAAGCAAAATCCATTTCAAAGAAGACAAAGTTAATGCATGTATATGGATAACATTTCTAATATATATATATATATATATATATATATATATATATATATATATATATATATATATATATATATATATATATATATATATATATATATATATATATATATATATATATATATATATATATATATATATCAGCTGGCAGCGAAAATTGAGATATCTAAATTAAATAGAATAATGATATAATTTTGTGTCCATATGTCAATCAAATATTATTTATTCCTGCAGCTTTGACAGGGGCGATGTATGATCAGGGCCTTGATGTGAAGGTGTCCATCATTACAACTTCAACTGATGGAAACAAAACGTTGGAAATCAACTTCTCTGGTTTCACCAGCAATCTACATTACACTACTGTGATGATGTACGAAACACGGAACATATCTATTTCGAGAAATTATACTGGTCGAATTCAGAATATAACCTCGAGTCAAGATACTTTCAGTTTTCTGCTGCTAAATGTCTCTTTTATTGATAGTGGAAATTTTACAGTCTACGAACATTCCCAAGAGAAAGGAAAGACAAGTATTATTGTTATAAGTATGTACTATTTTTGCTTTATTTTAATAATTACAGAATCAAGTTTCAAAGATTCATATGTGGTAGCAAGAATGTTGCATGTACATTTCCATAACACCATGAAGGACAGACGTAAAGATAAATAGCCAAACGTCTATTGCTTGGCAATCTGCCTTATTAAATATACAACTCATCGTGGCTAATCACAATGGCTCCTCATTCTCGTATGCAATTTCTCGAAAGAACAATAGTTCTCGCGATAAGCAGCTCTATATTTAAGATTGAAATAAATGCAGGACGGGTTAGTAAAAGTGACAAAGTAGAGGGTCACCAAACTAGCTTTGTTACCATGGTTATAATACCCTCTTGACCTAAGTTTACAACTTAATTCAACTGCTTGAAACATTTTACAATTTTTTTATATTTCTGATATAAGGTGTTTCAATACATTCCAGAAAAGTTTTGAAAAATATCAGTTTTCTAAAACAAAAGAAAATTCATACTTTATTGAACTTTAATATATTTTTAAAACGTAAAACCTGGGTACAATTATCCTGATCAAAATCAAACCATACTGGTTCCGATAAGTCATTAGTCCGACCTAAGAATATTGTGGCAATCCTCTGCATGTCCGTATGTCCATAGCATGTCCTGATCATAGACAGGGCTATGGATATTCGCTAATTTTGGAACATAGTGTGTCCATGTGAATGCAATCTGCGCGTGGGATATAACATGTGGGAGTCATCGCTAGGAGCTCTGCAAGGAGTCAATGGCGCAATATAATAATATCGGAGTAACAGAGACCATTAAACATTATATATGTAGGTAGATTTGCTTTACAACCATACATTATTCTCAAAGAGAGAGGGTGAAGAATATGTAATGTTTCATAAGCAAGACATGCAAATAGATCAGGTTTTATTTTGAAAATACCTTTTACAATCCTGTTTACGAATCTTCTAAATTGTATAGGGCACTGATCTGTGCATGTGTGTCAAAACAAATCACCATCAATACGTGTTCAGTAGCTAGCTAGCTAGCCTTGGTAATAACTCCGGTTTCATTCTGAAAATAAGTTTTAAAAACAAATTTGTGAACATTTTGTGCTAAAACATGTCAGTTTGAAGCTATTCTCATTATAGACTATTTTACTGCATGCAATACAATTACATGATTAATTAATTATCCTTGTTAATAAAGTTAACAAAACAATTAATTCACTTTCTTCTGAATGTAATAGTTTATCTTATTAGTGTCATAGTTCCAAATCAATTTTGATCATTCTACTGATGTCGTAACACATGTGGTATAGGATGTATGTCATACTTCTACAATAAGCAAACACCAGCATCGAATGTGTCTACAACAAAGGGTTAGTGGTAAAGGATAGAAACAGTAAGACTGTAGATTATGCCAGGTTAAAGCCAATGAACACAATAAAGGGTGCTTTACTAGGGCCATTTGGACTCAGATCACAATCAGTTTACCGATATGGTCTCTATTGTTTCCAAAGCCTAATAAATCATACGTTAATCTCAAGTAACGTTAACGAGTAACTCTTTTTTAGGAGTCCGAACTCTTAGCAAAGCACAGTGCAATCGGTAACAGATTTTGCTTCCTGATTAGCATCAATGTCTCGTTACACAAAGTGGTATGTTGTCGAAGTACCTTTAAATATTATATTGTTTTGAGAGTCTGGACTCTTAGCAAGGCACCGTTCAATCTGCCACAGATGTCGCTTACAAATTGGCACCCATGCCTCAATACTCACTGGAATGTCATCGAAATATATACCGACAACCGAACCATAATGCACATATTCAAAAGAACCAGACATAAACATTGTGACCTGAGTCTATTTGCAGCTAGCTTAATAGGATACAGCAGGCTTAATTGCCAAATATATGATGATGCAAATTTTAAGATGGGATGACTGGGTCCAAACGCCCAGCGACTGTTCCTATTCGTGTACAACATGATTGGCTGGAGCCTTAAAGATGAATCTCCTATAGGAAGATTTTATACAGCAGGGACGCAATGATTCAGTAAAGGTAGCTGCCCAACAGATATTGATATCTAGCATGTTTAAACAACATTCAGCTGATATTGATATTTATTTACAGATGGATAAACTAAATATAATAGTGATAACAGCTATGTCGATGCAAGTTTAAAGCTGGAACTACTACATCCTGCACATGGGACGACATTATTTAGTAAGGTTCGATACCCAACAGATAATGGTATATAGTTACAGCTGAGTCGACTCAATCCAGTAACGTTAAGCTGCCAAACGAATGTTTAGTAACACTCTACAGATATGACGACCGCAGTCGGCAACTTTGTTATTTGCTTAGCTCAAAAACAGCAAATGATAAGGTGGGACATGAAATCATAATCATTTGATCCTGATTTCAGCAGTTCTACTTATAAAAGACGCATATACTCTGAAATCAAAACACATTATGGTTTTATCAGGTCTACAGAAGAAAACTAATGCTCCAAAAAAGTACTGTCAACGTGCACAGTAATAAGGAGAGATTTGACAACTGTTATTTTAATAGTTATGATACTTTATATAAATAAAAGGTTTGAAGTTCAGTGATATTTTGCTTATTATGATGCCAGATTATTTATCTCCTTTCTAGGACGCAGATTAATTGGACAAAAAAATGAAATGATGATCCTCTCATTCATGTATAATAACGTAAAAACATCTTCGATTAAAATTCATGGGCCTAGCAGTGACAATATTTTAATAATCTACGACGTGGAACAGAAGAAATGTAACTATCATGGACAAGCCTATGCATCACGTCATCTCAATGAAAGCTGTGCATTAAATGAATGGAATTTCTGTCTCACCATTCGAGAATTAACTTTTCTTGAGAAGGGCAGATACACGTCGTGGGATGACAAGGGATTCCTTTTGGATTCCATATTTGTGGACGTTCGAGGTAAACGTTATGGGTAGTCGTTGAAATTATGTGCTCTCTGGTTTTATAATTGTGGCCACTATATTTTGCAAAATGAAGCTTAGAAAGGAAAACTGTTAGTAAAAATACGTTTTGAATCAAGCTAAAGGTCTTTTCATGCTTAGATGAATATATTAGATTTTTTAACTTCTCACCCTGGAAATAACGTGAAGCTTATTTCAATTTTAAAGTCAGCGAGAGAACCAAGCTTCAACTAAATGGGACGCTAATCCATCATGCGTCAACCATGGGTGACACTGGTCTAGAATTAGACCGATTCATTCCTTGAAAATGCTTGGACATTAATAACCTCATGCCTCAAAACTATAATCTGCTTATTGTAAGATAAAGGCGTTTACTCATTACGAGATTTCAATAACAAGTTTAGACGTAATTTTGTGTTTTCTTGAGTGGTTATAAGTAATTTATTTAGATCATGTTTTCCTGATTTGCATATTAATCAAATTGTACCGATTGCAAAAAAAGAATCAGGAAATTCTTTAATTTTAGCTTTGATTTCTTATGTCCATGTATTATGAGTTTCATAAAAACATGGACATGGGACTTCATACTTGTTTGGCATGTGCGAACGTTTCATTAGAAGGAAACTCGGCAAATCCTGACGAAATTACTTCATTCTGAGACAATACTGTCAAAGATGGGACTGATACTATTTTGATTGGTGCATTAATTATTAAAGGTTATTTAATGGTCGCGTAAACATATTAATTACATGTAGTAGAATTTTTCAATTGTGTTGCACTTCAAGTGTATATCCCTTTGCATTCTTCTCCATTTAGTTTTATTCCCGTCGAGAACCCACTTCTAACTGATGAAAGAAATAATAATGAATAAATCATGTTTTTAAAGTAGTTATATCTTTACGAAGATTGCTGCCTAGTCTAGCTAATAAGTTGGCACATTTTGGTAGATTTATACCCCTTGCTGATTGGGGTTACAAATACCTTGTACCACTTCAAACATTGTGGTAGAATGATGACCATTACCACCTGGGCTTGAACATAACTTGGCACCTTTTAATGACCCTTGCATGAACAGGTTTACCAAAACACAAACGTTTCACATTTTGGAGGAATTGTGATCCTTACTGCTCAAAGAATAATATATGTATTTCTATCCAGCCATTTTAAAACCACTTGGGGAATAGTATGTCAGCATAAAATCAGTTACAAGTCTACTACCCACGACAGGATATTTAGTAATCCTCACGTCCCTTATTCTGTCTCGTACTCATTGGTGTATCTAATCCCGACGTTTTATAATACTTACCATGAGATTTGGTACACATTTGAAAATACACATATCGACAAGTCACCTATCTCCCTCAATTGTCGTTATAATGAAACTGACCTTTTGTTCTAAAGTGGTGTATGACACAATCTATCAACTCTCACAGTTACGTTGTCTTTTATATCTTGCTTTGAATGTTAGATTTTCTTTGCAGACAATACCAAGGAAGGTTTTTTACATCTTCTAAACAAGGACCTGCGATGGATGCCTTCTCATTTTTGGTAAATTATTGATATCATAGTTTATGATCCCATAAAACGTAATAAAGGCCTGAGTTAGAATTGATCAAGAGTGTTTCTGAATTTTACCGTATTGTATTTATTTTCGTTTCTTTTTGTTTATAAGACGACAACACATCAAGTACGCAGATTACAAATGGAGATTTAAGCTCGTCAATTATTACTGATTCCCCGAAGAATGAAGAAAATAGTAAGTACACATAGACAATGATAAAGGAAGGAACTGAAAGGTTATTTCTGCCTATATACACATATATAAATGAAAGAACTTTCATTGTAAATTTTATATAAAGTATCAAGCGTACTGTTTAAGTACTTATTTTTATTTTTGCTTACAAACATCATAATAAAGCGCCCATCGAAAGACAAAAATTGCTTTATAAAATTTATGATGGAAATGAAAATATTTGATGTCTCTCAATATCACTTTTTTATGTAATAGAACGTGGAGGGGAAAATTATAAAGACAAAATTATATTATTAAAGACAACCATGAATTACCTGTATAGGTAAAATTAGCTGCATCACCACAAACAGCATCTATAAATATTTTGCAATGTTAGGAATTAAATTTGAATTATGCCTATTTATTTATCTTATATCAGTAATCAATCTACATTAGTCTGTAGGTAAGTCATCCTATATATCACCAATTAATATGTGGTAGTGTCTTTATAACTTCAGAATACTTTTATTTCCTTGCAGGGATGATATGGTATTTAATCTCTTTAATATTGGTGCTAATTGTGGCCGTTTTCCTGGCTATCATTATCGTGCGGAAGATTAGACAAAGAAAAGGTAGTATCAGACATTGGCTATGCGTGACATGCAAGTGTTTTTACATTAGGAAGAAAGGAATAAGTTAATATTTCCAGGTGTATTTGTGCATGAAACATTATATGCTTTTGACAGCCGAGGAGCAAGTTTATATCACACCTACATCTGTGTAACTTTAAAAGTAATATGGAAAAGTTGGAATAAATGTATGATCGATTCATTCACTAGTTGCTAATGGCACATCAACAAATGATAAAATATGTCTTGATGAGGAATAAAAGTGTTTTGCCCAGACACACGTTTCGACAGCAAAGCCGGCAATGTCTGTATTGTGTCCTTTGCAAAGTCCCTATGGTAGAGAATCCGGAGTGCTAACCACTGAGACAGCTGTTTATGGCTTCTGTTACACTCCAAGGACATTTACGAATATATTAGCACTAGAATAAATCAATACAATATATTGGATATTTCAAATGTTGATTTAGAACAACAAAAAAGTATTGTAAAAAAACAATAACGTAGGATGATCAAATTAAAGACAATTTATGATTGGTCTATTGTTAATCCATAACTATATACATTATTTTTGTTTGACATCTTCAACCACTACCGAAAGTTTGCGCAAATTACCAAGTTATTTTTATCAAACTTTGCAACTTATTCGTTTGATAATTTTACACATGTGATCCAAGATAGCTTCTTCTGTTTCATGATTTCAGTATCAAAGACCACGAAATATTATTCCTCACGCAGAAACAAAAGACAAAATACTAACAACAGATGTTGTAACAGGTGTCAGAATTTAGCGGTAGCGAATTCTCCTGAAGAATTTAGAATGAATTGGGCACAAAAAGTACACAAGAATTCGTCATCAAGAGTCGACCCATCAGCTTTATACGCAAAAGTCAACAAAAAGAGAACTATGGATATTCCTTGTATGGATCCCAGTGTTGAGTATGAAAACTGTTACTTTACCAGCGAATTAACTCATTCAGGTTCTTCCCAGTTAGAAGAAGCTGGTATTTGTACTTGTAAGTTTTAACCCCTTTGTTTTATTTAGTCTAAAGAGAAGTACATTTTTATAATGTGTCAGCTCTTTAATACATGTATAATTTACTAATTTCATGACAGGTAAGAATTAGGTACGAAAGAAAAAGATATCTAGACCTTCTGGTGTTTTTGGCTTCCATAAGACCGTGTATCTTTCACTCTAGGTTTGTTAATATCGCTGGACCAAGTATACGTAGTCCAGCTGGTTTTCTGTTTGGCGTATTATCAGCCTGTAAACTCAAATTTCTCATTTGCAAGTCTTCAAATATCTCTGGACCCAATTAAACCAAATTTGATTGGAAACATATATTGGTTTGTTGGTTTATAATATTATGTGACGTTGCCGAAGCTCTTTAAACAACTCTTCATTAAATGTCTTAAGAACACATTGCACCAAAATCTAAAACTATCTTAGCACAAATGATATTTATCCTTAATCCAAAAATTTTACTTTCAAAGATTTTGTTCAGCATCAAAGCATAATTTTACTAAGTTGCACAAAGACCATTCATTTAATAAATACTTTCCGTATGCTACTAAAAATATAACATATGTGTCTTATTTAGATCATATTTGACTGAAAGCATCCTACTAACCCAAATGACCTGTTCAACAGCTCTTCATTCTAGCATGAAATCGATATCATTGATAAAAGCTATCTCATGAAAAAATATCAGTTCTTTTCTACTTCTTATATGCATAAAACAATAAGTCCGTTGTACTTATTTTCTGTTTACTGAAAATGTAAGCAATATATCTGGTAATTGATACAAAATATTGGAGACGCGCTAAAACATTTGCAATTTTTACTGTTTATTTATCTCTTTTGATTTCTTATTTTTCCGTCAACTAGCTTAAAACATCAAGATGAGTCAATGAATTATGAACTGGCTGGAAATGTGTGTGATGATTCATCTGCCATGGAAAGAGTACGTCATATGGTGTCTCAAAGGGAGATCTGATAGTTGCCGCTAGCGTCCTACAGTCAATGAGATGTTTGGATAGGACTTTCATGAATTAAGTTTACTATGATTAAATTTCTTGATCATAATTGTTTCAAAAGACTGCCTTACAAGTGAAATCAACCCTTATAATCTAGTTTGTTTAATTAGTTTTTGATTAACTCTAATTCTTCGGGCTAAGAAATGCATTATTTACAATCAAAAAAGTGGATATTTTAAAAAAGCTGATCATATTACACACATTGTACTTTTGGGCTGTGTTCAGATTAGTAATTGACCCTTTTTGGACCTGAAACTAATTTTCTTCGAAAAGAAAACCGACAATTACAAACTCTCAAGTCAAAAGGATGTTATAGATCTAGAGTGTATGGCTTTCTCTTGGGATATCAAAGCTATCAACATAAGCTGAATACATCTGACGTTTGTTGCTTATATCTGAGCATACTATTAGTGTATTCTGTCCACTTCATTATAACGTTTCTACTTTACTCTAAAAAGCATTATATTTGGTGCCTTCGATTAAGTAGTGTTTTTTTTCATATGCAATAAGTGTATACGTTTAAAATGCAGTAAACTAACCATAATCTTAATCATATACACTCACACGAGCTTCAACATACAAGAATGGTCCGTGATTTTCACATATATTATCATAGTATTTTTCTCCATAACAGCACGAGTGTATAATAATATAACATATTTTCATAGTATACTAGTTCTATTTTGTTTTGATTTTATGGTTTTTAAAAGCACTTGTACTATAACATTCACTATGTCAAGTTGAGTAAATGGAAGTAAATGTCTGTTCCATTGACACGTCGAAACTTCCTGCCTGGGATAGCATCGAAACCGCGACATTTCCATTCCGCTGCTTACTTTGACAATTGCATATGTATAGTTCAATTGAACATTACGTCTTCACGTAATACGTTATATCATATTCAAAATAAATTAAAATAATTTAATGTTAGCTCGCTAACAGTAGTTTACATGATTTATAAGTGACTGTTGATTACTTAATTTTACTTGACTTTATATGTGTGCAGTGATGACCTAATTTTGGATGGTTTGATCCATTTTCGTCTGTGCATAAATTATTTTCTTTGTATCATATTCAAATGCTTATAATGTAATTACAGCTGTCAAAATGATCCACTGTATAGGTGCCAGTCGATATTCCTTTCTTGTCATTCGATTAATCGCCATCGACAGCTGATCGATATTTATCAAACAATTTATGCAGCTTCAGAACGGTTTACAACTGAGCTAAGGGCGAGCCAGACAGGGTTTCATAAAATCTTCTGACTGAGTAGGAAAAATGTGCGATATGGCCCCTCATGCACGAAGGTTAGGTACCCCTGATTCAGATGCTACTTTGCTGAGAGAAGAATGTTTGTGCTGCGAAACATATATCAATCTGAATTTAATCCAGTTCAAGGTGTTCCACAAGTGTCAGATTTAAGACCCTTGGGTTTTCTCTATATTTGAACAATATTGCTGATATTTATTCTTGCGAGACTATTTTTAGGATGTCCTCACGGAGACAAGGTCTATGCATGTCTGTATCTGAAAATGATAAAATAAATTAGGAAACTAAACTTCATGATTAACGCTGCACCCTTTGGAAAATAATATACCCGTCATTTATACCTTCATCAGTAGAGTATACAGATGTTGCGTAAGATGTGTTTTTCATTGAAAATTTAGACAGAATAAAATAAATCCCAATCCGAAGCAAAAGCAATTGTTACTGGACTTACCGAAGGACCACAATTGAAAACTCGTTTGGAGAAACTGGTTGTTGAAGCCTGGTTGAAAGATTCCATATATTATATAACTTCTTTAAAATGATACATGGTTAATACCCATTCTATCTTTAGGATATATTTCTACATGCCTAACGTGTTATAACCTATTAATGCATTATATTTCAACATTCCATATTTGCGATTAACTTAAAAATATTAATTATGTACTTTTTCGGCCTTGTCTTTGTGGAACAACCCTCCTAAATATTAAGACTTTTAGAATTAAGATTACTTATCAGTTGCAAAACATGCAAATCACCAATATACATTGCATAAAATGAACTGTTGTTCCCTGCATACAAGAATTAAAAATAATTATTGTAATGTAATTATTTATTAACAAACGAATCCAATCATCTGTATATAAGACTCGCATAAACTCTATCTATACAGGAACTTATTTATGAGTTGTGTCACCTACTTTCCCCTACACGATTGCCATACTACTTCAAGGTTCATCTCAGCTACAGTATGATACACATTACTGTGCTTAAATTTAATTAATCTTTTATCAATTCATTGGGACGCTTTTTTCCGATTTTCTTCGTATTTTTGAAAATGATAAGTGACAAAACCTATGTAAATTATATTATCTGTACCATGCACATTCTCTCTCTCTCTCTCTCTCTCTCTCTCTCTCTCTCTCTCTCTCTCTCTCTCTCTCTCTCTCTCTCTCTCTCTCTCTCTCTCTCTCTCTCTCATGCTTTATGTTAAATAGTTTTATCTTGTAGGCCGTTTGCACCTATTTTGGAGAATTCGCTACTCAACCATAATTTCTTTGGTGTTATAGTAATACAATAAGAATACGTGTTCTATATCTTGCTTAGCTAGCCATCACTGAGTTATGCTTAATATAATTTTAGTGGCGCCTACTGAAATCTGTTTTGTGGTCACGTTTTCTTTCAAATATTTTCTCTAAGACTCACCCTGTTATTTTTCTTTTCCAGTGTAAATTTGTACAAATTGGACAGACATAGAATAATGCAATGCCCTTATTCTACGTCTCTGACTTTATGGAAATGAATCATCTTATTGTTCATGCATTTTAAAATATTTGAAAACTCTTTGCACATTCATATTTCATCTCTATGGACGAAAGGAAAGGTAGCCACACACAAACACACACACATACACACACACACACAAGCGCGCATAAAACCAACCTGAGGAATTTTTTGTGTGGCATACAGCGTGTAAATAATAGATTGTACAATAGAGTACATTTAAAGTGCATATACGTTTACAAAACATCAATTGTCCATTTAAATGAATTTTAAATCAATCTAGATTAAATCGTATTTAGTGTTAACACTAGCTTCTCATATGTACAATTATGTATACATTCATCTATTCATTTTGCCCTAAGATGCAGGTTTTCTGGTACATCAATGTCTTTTTTATGTCTCTGGGCCTACATTGTACAGTAGTTCCGTTTTTATCTTAAAGGATAGAGAAATGCATCAGCCTTGGATATCAAATCATACACTGAACATATATAACCTTCTAAATTGTAAATTACAATAAAAAGAAGAAAAAAATCAATTTTCAAACTTATACTGCTATTTTTTTGTTTCTTTTTACCGAGTGTGCATATTTCATCTAGTGTGTATCTGAATGACATTTGAGTACTATCAATAAATTTTAATATTTTTGACAGCCTTTGAGTTTTAATGCTATAACATTAAGGCTACTCTTGCGCAAATGGTCATTACAATCTTCATCAAAATATTACCTCTCTCTCTCTCTCTCTCTCTCTCACACACACACACACACACACACACACACACACACACACGATAGTTACGATTCCATTTATAGTTTCATTGGACGAATTAAGGAAAGACAGAAGAATAAAAATATTTACTATGGCTGAGTTCGTCTCCGTCTCTCTCAATGTGAAGCTAAACTGATTATTATGTACTTCATAGTTTATTGATGTTATAAAAATATTGCTTTAGAGATAACATTCATTCAGTTCGACCTCACATTATTCAGTTTTATATAATCTTTTTCCAGTAATGTGTAAATTATTACCAATGTAGAGTAAACGGCTTTCCATCACGGAAATCATTAGGATCAGCATTAAACGTTGCAGTGCAGCAAATTGTGTTGCAGAAGTAGAAGACAAAATTGTGCATGTAATTATAAATGTTAAGGAAATCGTTTTGCTGAACATCTACATATATGTTAATATTCTAAATTCTCTCTCTCTCTCTATCTCTCTCTCTCTCTCTTTTAAAACTATAACTGTATTATGTTAGCAAGACAAAAATATTTAAATTATGTAACGCTTTTTCCTCAGATGTAACCAATGTCAGCTAGGGTTAACCTACAGTTGACCAGAGTCTCTTGCAGTGGGCATACAGTTATGAAAATATCAACTAAAATGTTATAAATGAAAGCTACAATATGTGTATATATGTGTAAATCCCACTACAGCCAAACATTAAGTTCAAACATGTATTCTAAAAATAAACAGAAATACTTAGTCACTTTAAAATCTGATAGGTCATCTGACTATATATTCGATTTCGGTTTTCATTATAAACAGTTTTTGTGGCAATCGTGCTAATAAGGTTATGACTAACAGACTGAAGAATATAATGAGTCAGGGATGGACAAAATTACATACCACAATTTAATGGATGGAAACGATAAAACGATGATGCTATTAATGCGATCCATTTGCAATAATATGAACATAGCAGCAAATGAAAATGAATGCCAATTGATTCCAATAGTCACAAATATATAATGTTCTAGAAAATAATTATCGTACTAATAACACTGAAAACAATGTCGACACTATACATATGCAATCTTCTGAAACTGTTTACTAAACAATGAACTTCAAACAAAAGCTGGAAGTGAAATAGCACATTTATCATAAACAAGCGCTATTCTTTCCTATTATAAACAATACACCACACATCACATCCATGCTCTTCATCAACAAATTATCATGTTGGACGATTGCAAAAGCCACAAACATATCAAACTTTGTAGACGAAATACATGTAATACAACTTGCTGATATGGTAAGAGAATTTACCATCTCACTCTCTAACATTTTTCAGACCATACAAGAGATGCCAGAAGAAGAGACTATAGAAAACAAGTGGCCAGATGTGAATGAGGTATTAACATCAACTTGCAAAGAAGTCCTGGGGAACAGGAAACCAAACCAGAAGGACTGGCTGTCTGTACAATCCTTGCAAGAGATAGAGGGAAGGAAACATGAAGTCAGTGGTTAACAACTGTAGCACACTAGCTAGAAAGATCAAAGCTCAGGAAGAATACTCTCAAGTAAACCGGCTTGTGTAGAAACAGATCAAAGAAGACGATCGGAACTATATAAAGTCCCTAGCGAGAAAAACAGAGGAAGCAACCCACCAGGGAAATATGCGAGATCTGTATGCCACCATTATAAAGCTGTCCGGAAAGTTTAGCAGGCCAGAAAGACCTGTGAAAGACAAGGAAGGAATGATAATACGAGATGAAAAGGGACAGAGGAATCGATGGGTGGAGCACTTTGAAGCACTACTAAACAGACCAGCTCTTCAAGAACCACCAGATATCCATCCTGCTGAAGACAACCTGCCGATTAACTGCAGCTTACCAACCAAAGATGAGATCCGCACAGCCATTAAACAACTCAGAAATGGCAAATCGGCAGGATCAGACAGTATTCCAGCAGAGGCACTGAAATCAGACAAAGAGTCTAGTTTGAAGATGCTCTAACCTCTCTTCAACAAAACAAGTCCCTTCCGAATGGAAAAAAGGCGACCTCAACAAGCTCCCATCGAAATGTGTCCTCAGCTCATGCTGCAAATGTAGATGAATAATTCTGATATCCATTCCAGGCAAAGTGTTTAGCCGAATCCTAAAGGACGCCGTCGACCCATTGCTCCGAGACTGTAATCTTGGAGCAGTCACTGGAATGGAACTCGCCGATATATATCAACTGCAGCGACTACGAAAAGACCTTCGATATAATAGATAGACAGACCAATCTGGAAGCTGCTGAGGCATTATGGAGTACCAGAAAAAATCATAAACAGCATGGTGAACTCCTACGAGGAAATGACCTGTAGAGTGGTCCATGGCCGGCAACTTACCATCGCCTTCCAAGAAAAAACAGAAGGGAGAAAAGAGTGCCTGCAATCACCCTTTTTGTCTGCTTGTGATAGACTGGAAAATTAAGTCATGAACAGCTCACAAACACAATGGCATACAGTGGACCCTCTGGACATAACTGGACGAACTTGACTTTGCCGATGACCTGACTCTTCTCTCCCACACCCAGCAACAGATGCAAGAAAATACCGACATCATTGCAAAAACATCAAAAATCACTGGTCTTAATATAATAAAAAAGAGCAAGATCCTGAGGGTCAACACAACAAACTCGATACCCATCCAGCTGGAATGTGTGGAGTTGGAAGAGATGGAGAGCTTCTCCTAGCAAGGAAGCAGAGTTGACAAAAAGGGTGGAACTGCTGCTGATATAAGCCCGTATTGGCAAGACAAAATCAGCATTCTGCCAGCTGAAAAATGTCTTGTCATGCATAGAACTGACAACTAATCTCACGATCCGAATGTTCAACTCCATCGTAAAACTTGTCCTACTGAATGGAGCTGAGACCTGGAGAACCACCACAACCGATATGAAAAGGATCCACACATTCATCAACATCTTCCTCAGAAGAATCCTCCGAATTCGCTGGCCAGACAAAATCAATAACGAACAACTGTGGCAGCGAACACAACAACAGCCAGCCGAGGAAGAAATTCTCCAATGACACTGGAGATGAATATGCCACGCTCTCCATAAGTCTGCATCCAGTACCACAAGGCAAGCACTCACCTGGAACGCACAGGTGAAAAGAGAGAGAGACGGACCCAAAGAAGACAGGCTACACGTGGGGGCAGCTGGAGAGACTTGCTCAAGACCGAGATGGAGGGAGAGAGTTTGTTGGTGGCCAATGCCCCAGCAGGGTCACAGGCAAAGATAAGATGAGAGAGAGGAACACCACGGAAATTTGTTAGGAATATTAAATCCTTTGGACTGGTGATATAACTTTTAGGACCATATAGCATTTAATTCACAATACTATAAATGCTTTTAACATTTCACTTTGTATTCTATGAAAATAAATTATTTGTTGAATTTTGCAAAAATGTTTGGTTTTTGCTATTTTCAGATACTTTGTTTAAGACGATAGATTCGTAACAGATACACGTTTGTGAATGTCTGCATCCGCATGATTAATCAACTGAAGTTCGCATACTTGCATTAGCTGAGTCATCTCCAGCATACCAATTTCTGAGGCAAAGATAAATTATACAACCGTTAGGGACAGCCTCGTTGTATCATTCAGTCGCGCATTATTTCTTTTCTAGCTTAGCAATGACTATCAACTGAAAGTCTAGACACGGATTACACGATCCACATAAAGATGCTAGTCAATATCAGTGAGAAACATCAAATAAACCTTGTTTTTATACAACACTGCATTCCAAACAATTCCCTGTGATGAGAAGTAGTGTGTGTGATTGAGCCTGTAAACGTACGTCTTTATCAAGAAAGGTCTCGAAGGTATACGCGAACAGTAGCATGTACTATTTCAAGTAAAGATCATAAGAATCAACCATCTTTGTGTGAACAAATGCGCCCAGATATTTTGGAATCCTAGAGTCTATGATACCTATATTTTCAAACGTGCGTGTTAAATATAAATGCTACAGTGGCAATAAAGGTTCGTTGACTTTTATTAAAGAATACATGTATGGATATAAACCTTTAGGAAGGAATAAGGCGAACATCGGGATGGTCTGGACCGAATAGGTAACTTCCCTCGTGATGTGATGCTTTATTAAATGCACCACCGTAATGAGAAGTTATCTTGAATCTATCCTCATGCTTCGCTGGAAGGTTGTTCATTAGTTTGTCCAAGCGTTAACGTCATCTATTTTTTCATATTATTGGGAATGTTTGCATTAGTAAATGGTCAACAAACACAAACACAGGTTATGAGGTATTACGGGAATTCCTGATTTTGTTTGGACACATTTGCATTATAAGCAATACGTGCATATACTCTGCGAGCACCTGTGAAATGACAGTGTTAACACGAACGTTTCAAAAGTGCCATCAAATATCCAACAATGACTGGCCGCAAAATTCGTATGGTCGTAATCATATCTGTCAGCGAGGCAGCTGTTAATATATATGTTTCATTATAACTACAAGAAAAAAACACCTGTCATATGTTCGAGCCACTGAGTTTGCCAGTCGCATCTCATGACAACATAACAAGATCAACATTTGATTTTTCTCCACTTGCATCGTCTGTGATGGAACATATGGTTTAGGGATGGGCAACGGGATGTTTAGGCATTAAAAGCCTGCGTGAATATATTTTCTTTGGTGAATTTGAGTGTATTTGCTAGGCATATGATTGCGCTGCTTAATTTCATCTTCATTATCGTAAAAACTTGGTTGTTTGGTAAAAGCTTGGATACTTCAGAAATCATTTCTCGAGTTGCCAAAGTTTATCAATATATCTCGACTCTTTGTTGACCTAGACACAATTTACACGACAGAAAATATCTGGAATGGCATAACGTCACAGCGTATAATGGTGTGATTGTTTGGGTTGCGATGTACGGTGATTTAAAATTTGTCCAATGCCAAGCAATACCATTGGCTCGGACCTTGCACAGCCATCCTTCAAGAACACACGGTAATTATTTAATACAACGATCAGCTGTTAATATTATGTACTGCACAATGGTCCGTGAAGTGAACCAGTGAGTCTAATCACTATTATCCCTGATAATGCCAGTAGAAAATAATTATTCACACAGAGAGAATGGCACTTTCAGTCTAATCCACTGACAAAAGTTTCTCTTATCCAGCATATAAGACTTTCTGTGAAACAGAGTTGTGGTATATGGCCAGTCACAAACGATCAAACTGCCTTCCAAACCATGATAATTGGAGGATTTTAACGAATTCAGCTAACCTAGGAGTATTTCTTGCGCAGCTCTGAAAGATGCTGCCTGGCCGTGTTAAGTTATTTTTTAAGTACAGGACATTCTACAAATCATTCTGTAAATGATCTGTTGTAGCCAGTATCGCAGGAATCGTCATTTACACCCAGTTAAATGTTTTCTGTCACAATAGGACAAACTAAATTGGGACAATTCCTCTACGATCGCCATTGCTAATGACCACGAAATATGTATGGTCTTATTACAAAAAAATGAAATATGAATATACTGAGTATGCCATTTACATCAATCAATTGAAAAAAATAAATAATATTTTTCACGTCTACATAAATTTGTTCGAGTAGAAAATATTTCTGTTCAGTCCAGGAATGAACATATTTCTAAGTATCAAAGACGCTCTCAACATGCACTGAATACAATGTACTGTTTCTCTCTGAAATGTCTATTTCTGGAACAAGACAGAACTTAACATGTCCGCCTGCCATAGTAGATGCTGTACAGGAAGTTGACTATGCTCATATGACCGAAAGAAAGATTAGTTTTCATGGACATCATATCGTTAATGTGTATGTGTATCATTGTTTTAAATGCAAATGCATGCATAAACATGTGTGTGAGAGAGAGATATGTTCATGTCACTAACATACTTTTTAATTTATCAGAATAAATATTAGACGTCTATTAAACATTTTGGTTGCAATAGGAATATGCATGATTTGCAAAGGAAATAATGCTTCTATTCTAAACCAACACTCCTATAGACATGAACCAGTGAGAGATCTTTGAGCTAATTACTAGTCCTTGATAATTTGTGAAACGGATCAAGATCGTATCTTATGTACCATGTACATTATGCACCATGTACCTTATGTATCTTATCGTACCTTATGCACCGTCTAGATGATTTAAAATTAAAACGCAAGTAAGCACATGCCCAAAAGTAATTCTACTGAAGCCGGAAAGTAAGAAGATAGAAAAATATTTCTTTCAGTTTATTAACACTCGTCGAGTTGATTATTCACAGCATATAAAGATTTTATACGAAGGCATACATTGATTGCATGCTTCAATTATATACCTCTCATCTAAAAAGGAAACGTATTTATTTATTTTGTTCTGTATTTATTTTCTGAAAATACTATAATTCTGAAATTCTAATTAATTACCCAGAAATATCCTCTAATTGATTGTGGAAAATGTAACAGAGTTAAATCATATGGTTCTACACGAGTATTAAATTCTCTACAATAATCCTTAAGTATTATGACAGCGACAGGCATATTATTCACTCATTAATTTCACCGTTTTCAGTATATTTGCAGTGGCGTAGAAGCGCGGTTACGGGGAGCCAGCGGCCCTCCCAAATAAATGAGAGACAAACAACAAAAACGTCCCTGGAGAAACCTTCACCATTAGATTGTTAAAGTTATACCCTTGAAAAGGCTTTAACTGAAGGGTGTGTGTGAGCTTCATGGTTCTCTGACCCCTTGATAAGGTTTCAACCTACAAACTCTGGCCTACATGTCCCCCCACTTTATCCCTAAACGACAAATATATTTAAGATTTGTAACTGTTTCGCTCTCATATTCGTTTTCTAATGTTACAACCAGTTCTCTGATTTTTCTTAGAGTATTGACATTATATGCTGATCTTCATATACGACTAAGGGAAAACGTTTCATCTAAGACGTAAGGCATATAAAATACTAGCTATTGTTCACTGAATTGGTTTCCATTCTATCTCATCTTTAATTATCCTTACTAAAATTAGTATATACAGATTACTACATTCTCGTACAAACCTTAAATTTTCACTAAGATATGACATATTCATATATTAAACTAAAGGCAATAAATATATTAGTGTTTGAGAAATCATGCAGGAGATAGACCGACTGCCTATTTTTCACACACCACAAAATTTGTTAAGCAGTGGGAAAAAGGGTACCGAAATAATACTCTCCTGTCCAACGTGACTGAGATATTACAGTTTCTGTAAATAAATAAAAAAAATGTCATATATTTTCCTATGTCCTTCCGTTGTCCTAGTCACGTCGTTTTCTTCCATGTTGAAGCGTTTCAATTCTCACCCTTTCAAGAAATGTTCATTTGCGATTGTTTTGATAGGATATGGTGTGGTGGTGTTCGTTCCTCGCTCTGTTTCTCTGCGCCTCCCTCCAATTTATAACAAAATGATTTAGACACATAAACGTTTTATATCTTTCCCTGAAAAGCCGTAACATCTCTATATTTCTACAATATGTCATCCTGGATAAGAACTTTTTATGAGTCTATGTATTTGTGTATTTCATTAGGATTGAACAACGTGACAAATCTTTTTCGTACTCAGTTTTCAGTGGCAGTTAAAGTCTATGACAATCTAGAGAATATTTTACTCTTTTGTGGCGCCCTAACTGCTTGAAAAGTAATGGAAATTGTAACCAAAAAAAGCGTTTTAATTGTGTTCTTTGGAATAGATCTTACAAATGGTAAGTCAAGGTTTTTACTCGTGTTCTTTGGAATAGATCTTACAAATGGTAAGTCAAGGTTCTAATGTTAACGAACCTTCTAAAATCATACAATCTTTAAAGTGAAGACATCACAATATCTGATCTGCTGAATTAAATGTTGACGGTATGAAACGATAAAGATCTACAATGGGCATCATAGTGTACAGTCGAAATGATTATTTTATGAAAGTTATCTATGCAACTATCCACGAACAATAATAATTTTATTTTCGTTATTATATATGGATGAGTTGATACACATTATATATTTCATCATAAAATATCTGCAACATAAAGTGATAATTTTTACGTTATTTGTTTAGATTAGTATTTATATCCAAATGATCAGTATATATATATATATATATATATATATATATATATATATATATATATATATATAGGTTACTGCATTTATATGGGAAAATATGATCGAGTTTTTCTGATGGTTATACTGCACGACTTTGGGAGTGCAGTATAACCATCCGACAAAACGAGTTCATATTTTCCCATTCAAGTGCAGTAACCTTTATATTATATGCTCATTTTTTTATGCTCCCCAAGCTTAAATATATAAACAGAAATGCAGTGAACCAAACAAAGTAACTGAACTCCAAACTAAATACACAAGCGGAGCTGTATCATTGTACAACATCATTTTCAATGCGCATGTAACTTCGCCCAGACTCATTTGAAGTTGGTCGCGCTAGACGTAAGTTTCGAAATAAAATGACATTTGGACTACTTAGAATTGAAATATGGAGTAATAGTGTAAATT
This sequence comes from Potamilus streckersoni, assembly GCA_016746295.1. Lineage (NCBI taxonomy): Eukaryota > Metazoa > Mollusca > Bivalvia > Unionida > Unionidae > Potamilus > Potamilus streckersoni. The sequence goes on from JAEAOA010000251.1 coordinate 158,043, forward strand.
AATGCGCATTACAACATTTCCGTTCTATTTGGAAGGAATACGATCTGCTATTTGTGTCGATTCGACGCAATTTTGAGAATTATGGTCTGGATTTACCTACATTAAGTAATTTACATCGGGTTCCAGCAGTGTCTGCCGATTTAATCGTATTGAGGTGGGTTGACATCGCCATGTGTGTTTTTGCTGTCATTGAATATACTTGAAATTAGAGAACAATTTCGAAGTGTTTAGTCAGCCTTGAGAACACTTGACATGATTCATATAATTCAGATTTACAGAACTACAAAGTATACTTAGAGGAAATTTAAGATGTAAAATTGTAAGTATAATTTTGCCATTTTTCTACCAGATAACGAAGACAGTTTATGCCTTATATATTGTGTGTTATTCTCATGAACTAGTATGGCGTCTATAGCTAGACTAAATCTGAAGCATTATATCAAAACCGTTAACATGGAATGTGCCAACGCTAAAGGATATGTTGCAATCCATGAAACATCTGCTTTATGGTTCATTCAGAAACATATTTAATCAATCAAAGCGTAGAGTCTACCACGCGAGTGTACATTATTTGTTTACAAAGTAGTTCGTAATATACCGTTGGGCACGTGTCTGACGAGTGAGTAAAGTATGAAGTCGTGCAATATCGGGAAATAATGAACGATTCTGACAATGTAAAGTTTAAGGAGAAAAAATGAGCATTATATATATATGTGTATGTGTTTGTGTGTGTGTATATATATGTGTATGTATGTGTATATATATATATATATATATATATATATATATATATATATATACATATATATATATATATATATATATATATATATATATATATATATATATATATATATATATATATATATATATATATATATATATATATATATATAAAGAATACAAATCATATGGCGAATAACAACCCTTTCAAGCGTACTGGAACCATCAAAGGATCACGTGTGTCAGGAATTAATTAAAATAGATGCAATAAATGACGACGAACATTACGAAACTAGTAACTAACTAGCCTAAGCGCTTTCGACTCTTAATGAGCCCAGTCGCAGAACACTTCTCCTCCCCTGTCCACACTTTCAGTGATAGAATTCTTATCGCTATTGCTAACAACCACAGCTGGAGTTCCGAAACCAGGAAGGAAAAAGAATCATACTGGATACGCCGCCTTAGAACATTGAAACCAGGCGGTCTAAACCAAGAAGACTAGAAAATGAAAACTATGCACTAGTAAAATTTAACATTTTCTAAATCTTCTTATTATCCTTCAATTTTTACTATAAGAATAACCGGTATAGAATCAAATATCCGGGATATAATCTGCGTTACATATGTACAAAAAGTAAAAATAGATGTCGCTTTGGCTTGTAGACTTTTAGGGAATTATGCAACGTTTTCAGTTTCCGCATCTGGAATCAGTACACAATTAATAAAATCCGGTTCAGTACCCACGAATGTAGTCCCTGTCTATTTTTAGATCACTTTTTCCGGTCTAAATTTGGTGGTGATACTAGAGTTAGATTTTGGCATACTTGGTAAGGATTTAAAGGCAATTGATTATTCTTTAAAATGTGAGCTTATGGTGTGGTTGTCTGTGTGTATTTCGGCGACAGTGCACATTGAGTAATAAGGTAACGGTGATGGTCCGGTAGTGAAATCTGTGTTCCGTTGCCTGGCGTTTTGTTTACAATTCAGCCTCTCAAAAAAATGCAGGTCAACCCTTGACAATAACTAAACCGTAAAGTCATCTTTGAAGGTAGTTTAGATTAACATATGATTTGTATTGATTGTCACACAGTGGAAAGTTCAGTACTGAGAAACAAATGTAGAGACCATATAGTAAAATTAATTGTGTACTATGGCCATCTAGTCTATACAAGCTGGTTGTACTTATAGTTTTAGCACATGTGAAGACATCCATGTAGAGGTTTACAAACACAACGTTTTTGTGTCTATTTGTTTATCGTATATATGTTTTGTATTTGCCTTTGAAAAAGACTCATTAAGAGTCGAAAGCGCTTAGGCTAGTTAGTTACTAGTTTCGTACTGTTCGTCGTCAGTTTTTTGCATCTATATATATATATATATATATATATATATATATATATATATATATATATATATATATGTGTGTGTGTGTGTGTGTGTGTGTGTGTGTGTGTGTGTGTGTGTGTGTGTGTGTGTGTGTGTGTGTGAAAATAGTTAATACCTTACTAGTTTATCAGAACTCTGACAAAACGATACCATTTTAATATATTAATGTTTAGAGTTGATCCATGCAGGCAGGAAACCACCACTTGTTTTTTATCAGGTCATCGGAAGGAACATACTGACATGATTTGATAGGTCATATTATAGTACATGTGCTGCATTTTGAGTCATTATTGAACTGCTAGTTATTTCGTGTAACGCTAATTCACGTATTAGATTTGATCGTAATACACAAAGGAACTTTTCAAGAGAAGGCTGTGAAGAATTTCCCGAAATAACTGAATACTATCAAAGTTTAGGGATGATTAGTAGTACACAAGATTTTTAATATTAGATCTATGAAAAGTTGTGCATATCTCTATTTTCAAATCAAATCTAATATAGTTTCATTAATTGATGCTTTATCGGTAGAAATAAGTCAGATATTTTACAAATATAATGTTAAGCGTTTACACACTTCAAAACATTATATAATATTGTTGTTGTTGTGCTTAACGCCATTTTTCAGCACACGATAAGCTATTCATGACGGTAAGTATTAATGGTGGAGGAAGAAACTGGGAAATCACCGGAAGAACCACCGACCCACGAGAAGCTACTGGCAAGCTTTCTCACATATCCACATTCGCCGAATCCTAGACTCGAACCCACGCAGACAGAGGTGAGATCGCAGTGATCCGTAACGGTCAGCGCTTTAGACCACTAGGCCACTCGGGGCCCCCAAACATTACATAAGGAACCTACATATGATAGTATTATATATTAGCATAGTGTATGTGAAGCCCTTGTTATACCTTAACATTTTATGTTGGTATACTAAAACATACAACAATAATAATGAAAATATTTTTCCTTTATTTGTGTACACATACATGAAAACCACCCTAGCTTTCTGTATGTGTAAGGTCTTGTGAATGCGTGTAATTACTTCATCACGTCAAATTCTATTTGCACTACACACTAAACATTAAAACGTCTCACTTTTGAGGTTGATTTCAAGATTAAGAGGATTTTTTTTAAATTACATTTTAAATTATTTTATTGTTTTCCTTAAAGTCATGAAAATATTTCCTTTTTAGATATCTCACTGTACTAAAATTAGCAGTGCTTGAATTTGTGAACACTTGGATAAATATTAGACTGATTCAATTATTGCTATATGTACATGAAATTGTATCTGCAATACCGATAAAAACAACCGAAATATTACGATAATTGCAACCTTTTTTGTTTTTAAATTACGTTTTCAATACAATGAAAACCATTTTCCTTTTATTTTTATTATTATTATTATTATTATTAGTAGTAGTAGTAGTAGTAGTAGTAGTAGTAGTAGTAGTAGTAGTATTTTTATTTATTACTATTATTATTTAAGGAAATTTCATTACATCATATAATGACTGACTGGAAATAAAATGCTATGTATTCTCAAGTTCCTCGTTGGTTTTTGTGGACGTTTCCAGTCAGATTTTAAAACATTTGCTGAATTATTTTCAAATATTAATATGATAAAAGGGGAGAGGACGGACTATAAGCATTGCAATAAAACCAATATATATTTGACAAACAAATTATTCACCTGCTCTCATAATTAAGTTTCTAGTATATTTTGTACATTACGTTAGGAAGCATAAACTTTCTTTGTGTAATTAAAATTATTCTGGAATAAAATATTCCAAATCATATGGAAGTAGTCTGAAACAAAACACAGCACAGAAATTAAAGAACTATACTTGACGATTCAATAACAATGTACTTCCCATTACCTTTTGTTGTGAGAAGAACAGGTTTTCAAATTTCAAATTAATGTATTAGCACCCCTACCAATAGAATATAATTTATATTTTTCACAGACAAGGAATTGGCAATAGATAAATTAGATGAACATATACATGAAACTATATTATTTTGAACAGCTGTGTTTAAAAGTAATGTCATATGTTAACTTGGCTTGTTAACGTTTACTTATAATAAATACAGCCAAATAGTAATTAAGTCTTGTCGAAAGAGTAATTTTCTATTTTGCTATTAATATGTTTCGTAAAGGGTACCAGTAATTATAATGGAATCCTCACTATAAGATTTTATCAATTACTTAAAAATTTTAAGACATTCGGTAACTGTATAAGTCAGAAATTTCACGACTAACATACATCTCATGGAATTTTGGAGCAAATGCAAAAGGTAATATATTACTTTACATAGCAGTAACACATACAAATCATAACTGCTTTCTTTGAAATAAAGTCATGGAAAGAGTTTGAAAGAAATTGTTACTTGTACTGTTAATTTTTATTTTTAAATAGGCGTACTTAACTCACATGCAATTTAGCAGATAATACATGATATTCATTTTAAACAAAACAAAACAAAAGGTTTTGCTGCCGTTGTAATTTTTAAGGCCACTTATCAGCACCGGATATTCTATACATGGTGGCCAGTATAACTTGTGGAGGAAGAAGTTTGTAAATCCCAGAAAGAACCACCGACCCAAGTTAACAACAAGCTTACACAAATACCAACCTTAACCGAGCCTTAGACTCAATTCCAAGCAAACAGAGGTTAAATAACAGTGACTCATAAAGATGAGCGCTATAGATTACTCGGTTCCAAAATAAAAGTGCTCCTTGTATATAATAACCTTTCTAATATGTATGTATGTATGTATGTATGTATGTTTGAAGATAAACGCCTGTATATGCAGATTGACTTGAATTTTCAAAAAGAAATTGGAATAGCGTTAACACAATTAAAGAGTATTTTAATCGTTCATTCCCGCAGCTTTCAAGCGAAAGATATATGGTCGAGGAGATAATGCAACTGTGCGCATTAATAAACCTCATACTATTGGTAACACAACGCTGGAAATCAACTTCTCTGCTTACACCAGCAAGCTAATAGTCAATGCGATGATGGTGTTCGACCAACATAACATACAAATTTCCACAACATATTATGGTCGAATTCAGTTAATAGAAATTAACCGTGATAATATCATCAGTTTTCTGCTGCTAAATGTCACTTTTATGGATAGTGGAAATTTCACAGTATGTGTAAATGCCAAAGAGCAAGAGAAAACAAGCATTCTGGTTGCACGTATGTATTCTTTTCATTTACATAGAGAATTAAGTTTGTCAAGTTTCATTTATGGAGTATATATCTTGTATATGACTCCATAGCACCGTCAATGACAGAAGTACTTATAAATGTAGTCAGATATCTATTGAATGGCAATCTGCCTCAACGAAATTTTGATTCATAACTCCTAATGACTAATACTTATTAAATTCAATATTCTATGTAGTTCATACCATAAAGATTTTTAAAACTTTCTCTATGAGAATACTCTGATAACATTCGTTTATCATCCTAAATAGCTTGTAGATTTTCTTTGATCTTGGTATATAGTGAGTCCATGTCATTGCTGTCTGCGAGAGGGGTGTGGTTTTTGTGTATGGCATATATGACTCTGGGATGTCTAAGGTAAAATATGCAGTTAGGGTGAAATTTTAAATGTAAGCAACATTTAAAACTATTGTCAACGCCAGGACAGTTCATGTTCTTATGCATATTGAATTACTTTTGAAGTTTGGCTTTGGTCTTTATAAAATATATATATATATATATATTTTATATATATATATAAATATATATATATATATATATATATATATATATATATATATATATATATATATATATATATATATATATATATATATATTTAGATATATATATATATATATATATATATATATATATATATATATATATATATATATATATATATATATATATATATATATATATATATATATATGCATGCTATGGATACTTAATTTCTATTTAGTGATTAACCTTTGACCATGGTTAATAGTAGGAGTTTAAACTATATGCCTAATGTCTTTTAATAAGCAACACATGACATAGCTAATATTTGTCTTTGTAGATTAAAAGTTAAGATTATTATTATAAGTATTATTATAAGTAGGTAAATATGTTTACTTTGAGTTCAGGACATTGTTTTTTACCTTTGGAATTCTTTTTTTGGTGAACCTGCTGTTTGCCATGTTCTTTACTAACGTTTTAATAATTGACCTAGTATTATTGACAACTTTGACTGTTCTACAATTTAATTTTGACCTTTATCCTGGTCCTCATATTGCGACTTGCTTCTTATGTCCAGACATTCTTTATCTATCTTAATGTATGATGTGGAATCTGTCATTTAATTCGGTTCAGTTTAAAGTCGAGAGAACTGATTTATTTAAATCATTAATTGGATTTACAAAGTTCTCCCTGACAATTGTATTCATATTAATGTCGATACAACATAACTGTTAACAAATCAGCACTAGTCCAGCCTATTGCTACATCAGCACTTTCAAGATTGAGTTTCATTCGAAATAATCATTATTGTTGGTCTTGTGAAAGATATTTATGAATATTTTGGATTTAATTGATTTATCAACATTTATGATCTGAAAAGCAACCAGCAGTGGCTAAGGCGAGACTAGAAACCACAACCATATGAGCTTCATCTTGAAAGACATGACGGTTCGATCAATTCTTCTGCGGGAAAAACCAGAATTCACGAGAAATAAGTTTAACGTCTACAGAACGAAGAAATGTATCCGAATTGATACTTTAATTGTTTCTGATACCTATTTTGTTTCGTTGATACAAGCCTTCAAAAGTTCAGTGATATGTTCGCTATTATTGACCCAAATTATTTCACTCTATTGTTAGGTCGCCGATTAACTGGACGAGTCAATGAAATGATAATCGTCCCGCTCATGTGTAATATCTCTGAGATATCTTCGATTAAAATTTACGGGCCCGAATATTCCACTCCGTTCACAGTCTATGATGTAGCACAGAAGAGCTGCAATTATGACAGACAAAACATTGTATCAGGGAATCGCATTGAAAGATGTTTACTAAATGAATCGAACTGCTATCTCACCATTCGAGAATTATCGTGGTTTCAGAAGGGCGAATATACTACCTGGGATGAAAATGGAGTCCTTTTGGATTTGATATTTGTGGACGTTGAGGGTACATTTCAGTGCATGCACGTTTATATTACAATCACAATTGTTCAACTCCAGCTTTCATGACATACAGGGAACAAAGTTTCCGCGAAATGCTGATCGAGTCGAGTCTTTGTAAGTCAACCTGGGGTAACGCTTGCACACATAAGGGTTGCTACAGTCGAAGTCAGTGCGTTCCTTGGGGATACTTGCACATTAACCTCATCGAACGTGCAATTCATATTCTTCATATTTTAAAACCAGCGTGCGTAATTATATGCAGTTATTAGCACGATTATTTCTGTTAGGCCTCATTATGTTTTTGTTTTGTATGTGTATCGTAAAAAATATTACTGATTGCAAAGGTGAATCAACCAGAATTTTCATTTAGAGTTTCTTTTAGCTTGATCCTTTGTCTATACACGAGGACATTTCCCTACATGCATGGATATTAGGTTCAGTACATATTTGACCTGTGTGAATGGTTTTTCACTAAAATACTCAGCAAAACCCAAACAAATCATTCCAGTTCTAGACAAGGTTAGCAAATATGGGAAGGATTATATTGTAAATATTATCTGTATTATTAAAAACTCCCTAAACCATCGCATAAGTTATGATAATCTCTCTCTCTCTCTCTCTCTCTCTCTCTCTCTCTCTCTCTCTCTCTCTCTCTCTCTCTCTCTCTCTCTCTCTCTCTCTCTCTCTCTCTCTCTGTAGAGGACGGTTCTAGCGTCAACAACTCACCTCATCTAACGAAAGACATAGCTCATAGATGAAATGGTCAGAAAACTTTAACCGTTTAAGAACAATTACTGACCAGGTTAACAATTTATTTGGCACGTCTTACAAAAAGCTTGTTACATTGGTGAAATTATTAACTTTCCCAAATCAATATACAAATAATTCGGCACAGTTTATTGGAAATAATGACCATTGCTTAGTGTTTACAAATATTTTGCGCACTTCGTACGTAATGGAAATATTGTCAACTGGGTTTACAAATAATCTTGGCACCATTTAGTGGAAAGTATTCCTCTTGAAGATTGGATTTACAAATACTTTGTGCACTTTGCACATTGTGATGGCATTGTGTCCTTTACCAATTCGGTTTACAAATTACCTGACATTGTTTTGTGGAATTATTGACCTTGCTTTAGGGGTCTGTGAATACCTTTTGATGTAATTCTGACGGATCGAGTATTTTATATGCGTATCCATACAGATATTTTGGTCCCACCGAAGAAATATGCGTACGAACATTCAGCTTTTTGTTAACCGCTAGGGCTAGTGCATTTAGTAATAACCATGTCTGTCAGTCTGCTCGTCTGTGCGAAACTCGTTAGCTTAGCTAGTCACGGTTTTGATGGACTGCCATCAAACTTAGTAAATATGACCGCCATGACTTGAAGATGCACGGATTGAGAAATAACATTTCTCCAGAATTTTCGTTATAATGTTAGTGACGTTTTTGTATCGATGTATGACATTTCTAGCTGCTGGCACTAGAACATCGTTTCTGATGTATTTTGTTAAAAAAAAATTTAGTCAGTATTATTCTCATCACCTGAAGATCTGCATGTAAACAAAACACCCTGCAAATTTTGATCAAGTTATTATCCTGTGGTTCTATGCATAATATACGACACAATATCATGAGTTTATCGTCATTATTTGGGATGCAAAAAGTGATAAATACTTGTACGTTCGTGCATTTTGGAAATAGTTGTTGAGCATGTTAAACTGGATGAAATGTGTCATATAATTTTGACGATGTTAACGTAATTATGCTTTCCAAATACTTCTAGCAAATGTTTGTGAAACACTTACTACTAAAAGTAAAAAGCATTTCGTAAATTACTGCAACTATAGTTCATAAACCCATACAATACACTTGTAATGAAAACATATACACAATAGATAGTTGCAACACATTTCTGGATCTAATAAAAAATGTTATAATGACCTGTGCTAGGACTTACCGGGAGTTCATCTGAATCCTACCGTCACTAACTATATTCATTTTCGTTTATTCTGGTTTAAAAGTCGACAGCACATCAAGCCTGCCAAGTACAAGTGGTTATATAACTCCGACTTCAGATAAAGAGAGAGGTAGGTAGTAGTTAACCATAAATGCATATATAGATTATACATTCCAGCTGTGCTTTTGCGATAAGTAAATAAATGAATTAAATAACCATATTAATAAATTACCGTTTTATTCAAAGTATAACTAAAATATATTGCATGAATTCAGTATTTTATCCAACAATATTATGCTTTATATTATCATATCTCCAAATAGCACTTCTCTTATGTAATACATTTTATTTACTAACTAGATTTGTATTCTTTGATACATCCATAAATTATCAGGAAAGACATATTTGGGTTACTCATCCTAAACAGCGTCTATATCATGTAGGTATGTACGTTAGTGCATCGGAAAGCAAACAAAAAACCTGTATATTGTATATCTTTCACAATGTTGTAATTACTTTAAGCGCCATTTTGTATATCATTCATTAGTCTTAGGTAGTCTATAATAGTAGAACACCTTTATTCCTTGCAGAGAATGCAATATGGTATCTGGTCTCTTCGCTAGTGGTTGTACTTGCTTCTGCTTGCCTGGTTATCATTCTCATGCGGAAGCTTCAACAAAGGGAAGGTAGTATCAAACAATGATTATTAGCACATACAAGTATATATTCCGTAATAGGCAAGGAATCGGAAAATATTCATATGAATATTCTGTTGTCTTAATTTCGTGGAAGACATTTAGCATATTATTGACAGCAGGGGCGCAAGTCGCCTGATCTTTAATGCACATCTTTTCCATATTTAAGAGCCAATATATGCAATCTAGAATCAATTTATCTCTGAGTGATTCATGAATTTAGTGGTGTTGACGGTCACTTGAACACACGATAAGTTATGACTTGCCGAGAAATTGAAGTCAGGTGCCTTGCTTAGACACTCACCTTGACAGTCTATGCAGCCTAGTTCGGGCTCGATCTTTGCCCGTTTGTATTCAATCCACTGACCAACAGCTCTTTCAGAATTCTGCTGGACTTCAAAAACCAATGAAATTATATGAAAACATTAGATCTGACACAAAAGACAAAAATATATTTTGTATTAAAGGATGATCGAGATAAATAAGGATTTGTAAATTATATATATATATATATATATATATATATATATATATATATATATATATATATATATATATATATATATATATAAGCAAAAACAAATCAACGAAATCCAATTAAAATATACTACTTATTATTTTGTCATTCAACCATAACTTTCAGCTTTAATGGGAAAAAAACATTTAGTTTTACATTTTCAATCACAGTTTGCATGACATTTACAAAATTGTGTACATTAAACATTGAAAGATATTTATTTGATAATTGCATATATGTGATTCTTCACAAATTGTTGTTTTCAGTACGAATGACAACCACTACTACTCTGATTCAAAGGAATGGAAGACAAACAACTGCCAACAGTTCTTAAAATGGATGGAAGAACCTTCAGGAAGCTTTTCTTCTGATGAATCTCTAATTATGTCGACGAAAATCAATAATGTATATTAAAACAAAACTCAAAGTGAACCAAAATTACGATAATTACTCACGAGAGTTAAACAAGGTAAAATTACCCACGAAAACAGCAAGCTAATTACAAAAAGTCCACTTTATCGTTGGCTGAAAAGACTTCAGAAACTGTTCGTGGATACAACTATGCGCATAAATGTGTTCAACTCAATACTGAATGAACCATATCTGAGTTTGAAAGAAAGTACTGCGGAACCGCAGTTTGAACATGACTGCCTGCTTCAGCGCACTTATATGACATCACGAACACACGCACCAGATCCCGGTGTGAGAAAGTAAAACAAGGGACTAGTTGTGATTGCCGATTCGAGTTTGTGGCATTATAAGGCACACAAGAAGTCGCCATCTAGAGTTCACCCATCAAGTTTATTGGCTATTTCAACAAAAAGAGAACCATGGGGATTCACCATAAAGACTCCATAGCTGACAATAGAAGTCATGACGTCAGCGAGTTAGCTTCTCCATATTCCTTTGACTTAGAAGATTCTGGTATTTACGATTCAACGTTTTAACCCAATAGGTTTTATTCACGAAAAAGAAAACGAGAAATACAAATATATTCGAATGTGTCGTCTCAGTAACAATTGAAATTATTAGTTAGATCACAGGTACGAGATCGGTAAGTGAAATATCTTGAGTTCATTTGGTTTTCATTCTGGCGTGAAACTGTACCGTGTGAAAGTCAGTCTAGTTTTGTTATTATAAATCTTGAAACGTGTCTGGACAAAATATATGCCGTTCTCCTGGTTTCTGTTCTATATAAAGTTAGCGACACCAGTCTGTCCGTTCAAATGTGTCATTTGCGCGTAGAGATTTCTTCAAATGTGTAAATCAAATTTTACACGAAACACATATTGTTGCAAATTTTAATATTTTGTAACCAACTCTTCATTAAAACATCCTTATAGAATTTCACCAAATTTAACCAAAATTATTTTTGGCATAAATGATCCAACAATTGTTTACAGCTACGACATCAAGATTTACATTTACTGCATTTCCAAATGTTTGCACACGTAGGTTGGCACTTAATATACTGCTACTTTCAAGAAAGATAGAAGGTTAGGATCAAGTGCATAGAAATCACTAATCATATACACATATCAAATATATTCTGAATGATAAAATAAGAATTTACGGCAGAAATAGTGATGAAGTTCTCAACTGTCATAATTTCTACTATTTGCAAGCCATTATTTTGTTTCGTACTAAATCAGTCAAGATACAGTAAGCACAGTTGCATTTTAGCTACAGTAATAAATAAAATTTTGCTTTTTAATCATGTCATAATATTCCGAATCACATTCGGAAATTCAAGGTAATCTATATCTTCGACGCCATCGCATATGCAGGTGCTTATATGCTGACATACATTGAATAAAAATAAGGGTGTGAGTCCATGGTCCATTGAGGCCAATAATGGACTACAAGCCCTTCAACTATTCCTGCCCTCTTTGCTTAAATAAGAGTGTGAGGCCATGTGCAAAGCAAGCCTTTACTAACAAGGATGATCATAGAGCTAGCAGACGTAACATCTTCTAGGGCTAGAGAAACAGGCGAGCCAAACCACTGTGGCAGTTGTTCATAAAGAGGCCATCTCACAACCAACAGCAACATCTATTAATTTGCGTTTCTTCCATTAACTATATTCTCCTATATTTAACTTAAATGATTAAGATAATGATAACAGATATTTTTTTAGCACAAGCGCTCCTCTTCCGTTTGTGTTTATAAATCTTTGCGTTTAATTCAACATAAGTTATTGGTTTGGTAAACCATATTTATTTATATCACATTCGTTGAACATGTTTTTGTTCATGTTCAGAAAACTGCGTTAAATTTTCTTATTGCTCCTAACTATTTTGTGGGTTTATACAATATGCAGTTAAACTAATCTGGTCTAAATAGACTAATCGTATAATTCTAAAGACAAATATATGTATTCGATGACAATGTTTGGTCAGCCCAAAGGTCGTAAACAAAAATTACCAATCCGCAAGTCGGAACACACAATGAGCTCCAGCTGACTTCATTGTAGAAGATTGAAACAAAAAACATTCCTTAATAGCACGCCCAATCGAGATGCTAAAAAGCTGCAACTGACCGTTCGCAATAGTCCTGCTACCCATGGAAATTTGCGTTGTAACAGTCACGACTGTATCCTTTGCTAAAATCAACAACGCAACACTTGCGTTGTCAGTTAAATGAAAATCGTCTTATGTTTGGATTGTCACTACAAACGGGAGCGACGATTCGCTGACAGTTTTTTGTCTTGCCAGCGTTCAGAACATACGTCCCAACGGTGACAGGTTGCCATGTATTGACAGTTTTTCACCTTTCACCAGTCTTTCTATCAAACACACCAGCACTTTCAATGTTGCGAGATCCGGTTAGACTCAATAAAATTTCAATGACAATTGTGCTCTCAAGTATATTAACATCTGATTATTTCGACTCAAATACCTACCGTGATTTCCTCCATGTTGTTTACGCAGATATGTTTATTTGGCGTTGGACAATATAGATGACCGTATATCTCTACGCCAAGTTTCTAATTCCATCAAAATATTTTCACTTGTGTTAATTTTATCAAGGCGAATCCGTTTAGCGGCGTAATAGAGAGCGTAATGAAATTCTGTCAAACCCAAGTAAAGTTTGTGTTCTGGTGTGCGATAAAAATGATTGAAAAGACAGCACGAGATGCCACTTACTACCTGGTGCAAGTTTTCTGCAAAGCCTCAAAGATTTTACATGGTCATTTTCACTCAAATGCATTGTTCTATGCCTTGATACACTGTATGGGATGCACTGGAAAAGTGGCATTAGTATATGTATTTATTAGCAATTGTGCAATGAATTTGTCCTTGATAAATTAATCACCGATTGGCAAGACAATGTGATCTGCAAGCAAGCACTTAGAACCAAATATATTTTCAAGCACATGGAATAACAGAGATAATAAAAATAATAAATTTACCTTTCGCCAAAACAGATTATCCAACATGAGATAGAATTAGTGAGCTATTGGCTATGTGGATTTGCTGAAGATAATGGACAGTTCGCATTTGTACTAGACATATGATAGGGATTTATCAGAGTGGGAATGCAAAGAACGTTGTAGCGTGTAATGAGTGTGGAGATTAACCTCTGTCATTAAGCGTTGAATGCAGAATCTACCGAGACAATTATTGCGGCGGAAGCTTATGCCTCCGAACAAAATAAAATTCAAATTGTGTGTACCATGCGTTCTCGTGTGAAAATAAGGGAGGAAATTAAGTTTTATCTCCAGCTGATTTAGGCCAATTTTTGGATTTGGTGGCACTCACCAGTTATTGTGTACTTTTGAGAGAGTGATGTATATAAGGTGAAGTTGTTTGCATTTTAAACATGCATAATGGAGAGAATGTTGGCATACCTATATGCTACTTTCATGTAATGTGGCTGATATTTCTTTAGATATTGTACTTTTGAAAATTTTAAATGATCTTCGAACACTGCTAACTAAAATGGCTGCTCCCTTTTCTCCGAAAATCAACCTGAATTTGTCCAAAGTACACTATTCTTGGTAGCTTTTAAAATATGGAAAATGAATTTGGTCAAACTAGACAATACCAGTTTCTAAAAGTGCAATGAATGAATTACCAAATACATAAAATGTAAAAAAAAAGTTATCGGCTCTATTTTTTACAATTTGCCTCTGAAGTTCGAGAAGTGAAAATGAGCAAGTAGAGCTTGCACTTTTTTGAAAGGTGCACATCTGGAGTAAGGCCAAGCTGTATACTCTCTAACCCATATTATACCCATCAATCATACATCAAAATAAAGGGAATTAAAGGTTCTTTGAACAATACATATGATATACAAAGTCTCTTCTAAATAGCCAGTATAACTAGTGAGGAAACCCGGAGAAACTCTTTTTCTTTAAAATTCTAACCCTATTCTAAATACAAAACTGTAGAGCGCCACCTTAGTACACGTCGTACAAAAAAATACCTGCACCAGACGGGGAATCCATTCTGAAAGAGATCGAGTGGTTTTGCATGATTCACAGTTACCAGTTTGCTATCAAATACCTTTTTTGACTTGAATGCACGGTCGGCGATAAAACGGCACAGATTGTCCGTTTCGTCTTCCACTTCTGCTAAGGCCATCTTTACCTCTTTTTCAGATTCTATATGTTTTTGTGAATAAAAATATAAGTTTGATTAAGTCCTTCTCACACTGTGAAACGTTTTTGATTTTCAAATCAAATTTCAGGGGATTTAAGGCTACAATTCATACGCTTTGATCAAACTGCAACACTTGAACATTTGTAACGTGTATGTCAAATATGAACATATTTATAGCGGAGTACACAGTGCTTTTTCCGTACAGTGTCAGAATATACTTACGACCATGTATTCTGACTAAATCATTTTAGTGTCTGCTGAACCACTCTCGTTTTGCGCTTATTACTAAAGGCGTCTGGTTGAAGTCTATCCTAAGAATATAACGATTTGGTGAATCAGCAAGCATATTATTTTCTGACGCTTTGACCCACTTTATTTCCCAGCTGGTAGATGCGGACTTCTTGTTGAGCAATGTAGACAATTTGGATCAAAGCAGGTAATCCACCTACCACCTATTTAAAGTGTGTAGAACGGAATGGAGTAAATCCGCATAATGATGCTATACCCTGGAAAAATATCTTGAGATTTCACAATTATTACAAATGACTTCGTGGCCTGTCCTGTGCGTTGATATTTATTCACACGACAGAAGCCAAGATGAATGAAACTGGGTATGTGTTTAAGATCCTACAAAAATGGTCATGGATGCAACAGAACTAGAAATGTCTGCATCAGCGAAACCTCATTAATTACGGATAATAATGTTCGCGACGATTGAAACAATAAAGAAAGATATCGTTGCTCCGTCTACACGGAATGTGTACCCTTCAGATTTGCATTTACCTGAAGAGCATGTCATAAAAATATATATTAGATTTCGTTTTTCGCTATAAACAGGTTTTGTGCAGTCATGCTAATGCGGGCCGTTAACCGTATACGGACACATACAAACAGACAGATAGACGAACGTACATAGCACAATTCAACGGATGGATGGGAAATAACAATGACGCCAATCATGCGATAAATATGGGATAACATACAGCAAATGAAAATGAAAGCCAAACGATTATACTTTTCACATTCACCACTATCAATAAGCTATTGTACTCTGTTACAGAAAGTGAAAAGTGAAAATTAGCTCTACTAAACAATGAACCGGAAATCAAAGCGGGAAATAAAATATCACATTGATAATAAAACAAGCGTTATTGGGATATGAAAAGCATATGTATTTTCTTCTATTATAAACAATACACCATTCAGTTCTACCATGTTCTGCATTGATAAATTATCATGTTCAACGATATTAAAAACCCTCACAATTGAAGCTCTACGCCTTAGTTGAATCACAAGGAACATAACTGGCAATGTTTCGTTATTTTTCTTCATTTTATTTATGCATCGTTCTTCATGTTCTTATCAAAACTATTTATTTATTTCGAATGTACAGATGCGACATCCCCCTGCAGGTTCGGGGTTGTAGAATTGGCCCGACGTGCCTCGCTACGTGTCGTAAAAGGCGACTAAGTAGAGGCAACCTGTTTGCCGTGGGTTGCGACCCGTAACGGAGGAGGAAAGGATCCTGGTAGTTGCAACACACTACTTTGGCCACTACTTCTCCTAAGACGGGTGGTTGAGATGGGCCCGGTCTCGACAAATCGGCTGGTCACGCCGAGCCCTAGGAAGTCTTTATTAACTCTGTCACCTCCTTTTACTTTATTTTACTTTATTCTTGTATCTCGCTTGATACCACCGTTGCCCCTATATTATATTGCTATATCTTTTCCTTTCTTAAATCATAGAAGGCGGTTGCTTAACGGGTCAATCGGGGGGGTAATTTTTACTGACCTTCGAAATTGACGACTTCAGGGTCAACTAAAGGTAATTTTACCAACTGAGTATCGTATTTGTGTAGCTCTGGCACTTGAAAAGTGTCCTCTTGATGTGCTCCTTGGTGGGTGGGGAGCACGGGTGCTGAATTTTTCAAACTGCCATCATGGAGAATTCAAAAAAAAACTCCAAAACGAACCAAACCAGGATCTGACACAGATGATGAACCATGTGGCGTGGATTCATTTCCACGCTTCATGGTAATACAATCAAAAGATGCCACAAAAGCACTTACTACACTTTCTCCTTTCGTTATAGAAAAGACAATAACCGGATTGATTGGATCGCCAAAAAGTGTTAAAAAGTTGAAATCGGGTTGTCTACTTGTTGAATGTCAGCGACGAGGTCAAACAAAAAACCTCAAAAAAATAAAAACATTCTTCGATATTCCAGCGTCGTCGTTCGCCCACACAACATTGAATACCTCCAAAGGTGTTATTCGCTGTCGTGACTTGGCTGGAGTCACCGACACAGATATCATTGAAGGAATGAAAAATGAAGGTGTTACTGCAGTCCGCAGAATACGTATCAAACGTAACAACAATCTGCCGGACACCAACACCATTATACTCACCTTCAATAAACCAACAGCACCCAAAGTGGTCAAAGTTGGTTTTTTGCAAGTGAAGGTTGACGTATATATCCCCAACCCACTTCGATGCTACAAGTGTCAAAAATATGGACACCATGAAATCCGCTGTTCAAGAAACCAAATATGTGGTCGATGCGGAGACAACTCTCACCAGGAATCGGAATGCAAAGTAACTCCACATTGTATCAACTGTGGAAAAGAACACCACGCCAATTCCAAGGATTGTGATACCTGGAAACAAGAGAAGGAAATTCAGAGGATCAAATATACTTCCATCATTCCCTACCCAGAGGCTAGAAAGCTAGTACAGTCAAAAACATCTCTTTCTGGCCCATCCTTCTCTACTATAGTGAAAAATAATCCTAAGACATCGAAGGACGCTCAAACTCAAACAGATATACCCGATTCAACATTAAAACATAACACTCCACATTACCAAGCACAAAAAATCACGGCATCTACCCAAACGACCGTTAACAACAATCAGCAAACTAAGTCACCAAACAAAAGCAAATCCCATGGAAATAGACATCAAAAGGGGTCAGATGACCCCATCAAACTATTCAATAGGTTTGGGGACATTGAGAACATGGATGCAGAAGATACTGCTCCGTGTTCTCAAGGTAGCTCAAAACCTAACAAAAGAATCACACTCGTACTTCCCCCAGATAAATAACCCTATAGATGTTCCCTCGAAAAGTCTAACCTAAATCCAAAACCTCCATTCTAAATTTATAATGAAAAACACAATAATACAATGGAACTGTCGAGGACTTAAAGCTAATTACAAAGAGATTCTTCTTCTTTTAAATAAATATGATCCAGCTTTGTTATGACTTCAGGGAACCTTTTTAAAACATACGGACAATATCACATTCAAAAACTACTCCCTGTTTAACACATACTTACAAAAGGTTGACAGGGCCTCAGGAGGGGTGTCTATTGCTGTGAACAATAGAGCCCCACATAGAAACATCACTTTAAATACAAATCTACAAGCCATTGCTGTAAGTGTCACTCTACATCGGGTGATTACATTTTGTTCTGTCTACATACCACCAAATACTAAATTATCACCAAACGAATTAGACATACTTGTTCAACAACTTCCCACGCCATTTGTTTTACTTGGTGATTTTAATGCCCATAACATTTTATGGGGATCGAAATACATAAGTGACAGAGGGGAAAAAGTTGAAGATTTTGTTGCTAGATACGACTTGTGTCTATTTAATAACAAGTCTCCGACTTATCTGCACCCAGGAACGGGTACGTGCACTTGCATTGACTTAACAATATGTACTCCTTCACTTCTGTTGGATTTTAATTGGAAGGTCGCTGATGACCTTCATAGCAGTGATCATTTTCCAATATATCTTAAGAACACCAATACCAAAATTGATGACACAATTTCACAGTAGAACTTAAAGAAAGCTTACTGGGCCAAATTTGAAACACTTTGTACAATGAGATTTAACAGGAATACCATACTAAATGATGATAATCCAATTCGACAATTTACATCTATCGTAATCGAGATTGCAGAAGAGTCCATTCCTAAGTCCTCGACAAATTCTCAAAAAAAGCCCAAACCATGGTTCACTAATTAATGTGAAGAAGCCAAAAAACAACGCCGAGAAGCACTGAACAAATTCAATAATCGTCTAACGCCCGAAAATCTAACTTAATACCGTATTACGCGGGCTAAAACTCGCCGCACGATTAAAGAAAATAAACGAACATCATGGAAAAAATATGTTTCAACTTTAAACTCTCGTTCCTCTATAAACAAAGTTTGGGACACGATCCGCAAAATAAATGGTAAAGGAAAATACAATTGCCTCCAACACCTGAAGCTAAATAACATCAATTATAAAAGCAAGCATGAAAAAGCTAATGTACTTGCTGATTGTTTCTCCAAAAATTCCTCATCGTCTAATTATTCCGAAGCTTTCCGAAGACTTAAAATTCAAAAAGAAAAAATACGGTTGAAATTCACATCAAATAACTTAGAGAGTTATAACCAACCGTTTTCATTGTCGGAACTTATGGACTCCTTGAATAAGGCCAATGATACTTCCGCTGGGCCTGACGATATACATTACCAGTTTTTAAAACACCTTCCAGATCCATCCTTGAGAGTTCTTCTGGAAATCTTCAATGATTTATGGATTACTGGCAATGTGCCAAAAATTTGGAAAGGACCAATAATAATACCAATCCCCCAAACCAGGCAAAGATAGCACAGATCTTACCAACTACAGACCTATATCACTAACTAGCTGTGTATGTAAAACAATAAAATGAATGATCAATTCTCGGCTTGTATGGTATCTGGAAAGCAACAATTTAATTTCTCCTTTCCAAAGTGGCTTTCGTCATGGTCGTAGTACCAACGACCATCTGGTTAGACTCGAAATATTTATTCGTGATACTTTCGTAAAGAGGGAACATTTAGTAGCGGTTTTCTTTGATTTGGAAAAGGCCTATGACACAACATGGAAGTACGGGATACTAAATGACCTACACGATCTGGGTCTAAAAGGCCGACTGCCCTCATTCATATCAAACTTCCTCTCAGACAGGGAATTCAAAGTACGAGTGGGCTCCACCCTCTCTGATATACACGATCAAGAGACGGGTGTACCCCAAGGCAGTATTTTATCAGTGAAGCTTTTCAATATAAAGATTAATAGCATCACCAAGTGTCTGATGCCAGGTGTGGATTGCTCATTATATGTTGATGACTTTTTAATATGTTACCGATCCCAACACATGCATACAATTGAAAGACAATTACAACAAAACATAAACAAAATTCAAAATTGGGCCAATACTAATGGCTTCAAATTCTCGAAATCAAAAACTGTCTGTATGCATTTCTGTCAGTTACGAAGACATCACGATGGACCTAATCTCACGCTGGAAGGAACACCTATTCCAGTTGTTGAGGAAACAAAATTTTTAGGCATTATCTTCGATAGAAAACTGACTTTTATTTCACATCTGAAACATTTGAAAGCCAAATGTTTGAAATCTCTTAATTTACTTAAAGTAATAGTGCACACTGACTGGGGTGCTGATAGGAGAGTCATACTCAATTTATACAGAACGTTTATCCGCTCCAAATTAGACTATGGTTGCGTTGTTTATGGTTCAGCAAGGAAATCGTATTTAAAGATGCTTGACCCAATCCATCATCAGGGAATAAGACTTGCCCTGGGAGCATTTAAAACATCCCCGTGTGAAAGCCTCCTCGTCGAAGCGGATGAGCCACCCTTATCACAACGCAGAGAAATGCTTTCCGCACAATATGCTATCAAATTAAGATCCAGCCCTCTGAACCCAGCTTTTTCGGCAGTTTTTGAACCAAAATATAAATCCTTATATGACAATAAACCAAATGTCATACCTACATTTGGCATTAGAATATCACAATTTCTCGAAAGTACTCAAATTGATTTTTCAAATATTCTGAAAGCCAACATCTCCGACACACCCCCATGGCTACTTCAGCAACCAAGGGTAAATTTTACGTTACATGATGGAAAACAATCGGAGACAAACCCTTCCATTTTCCACAACTCTTACCATGAACTCCTCTCACAATTTGAAAAATATACAAAAATATATACCGATGGATCAAAAGATGAGGAAAAGGCTGCTGCAGCCTTCGTAAGTAGAAACCACACAACCAAAGTTCGCTTGCCAAATGGTACATCCATTTTTTCAGCCGAAATTAGAGCAATAGACCTTGCTTTGCAATACATTGCAAGCAAGCGTATTTCAAATAGCATAATATTCTCCGACTCACTATCAGTACTTCAGTCACTACATAACAGAAAACTGTAGAATCCATTATTAGCAAATATTTTCCTTAAGCATACTGAGCTGAGTACCTCCCACAATATAGTATACTGTTGGCTACCCAGCCATGTAGGAATTAAAGGCAATGATAAAGCAGATCGTGCTGCTAAAATGGCCCTATTACTAGAACCAACTGATTTTAAAGCACCCTATACTGATTTTAAACGTTGTATCAAAGACTGTTTACGCCAGAAATGGCAGGCATCATGGAATGATGCCGTGAATAACAAACTTCATGCCATCAAGCTAACCTTAGGAGAATGGACCCCTTCCTACAGATCCGTCCGTAGAGAGGAGGTAGTCATTGCAAGAATTCGACTCGGTCATACTTATTTAACACACTCCTACATATTAAAAGGAGAAGACTCACCAGAGTGCATAGCTTGTAATGAACCATTCACCGTTAAGCACTTTATGCTGGAATGCTTCGATCTTGAACCTACGCGTAATCATTACTACGTTGTGCAAGACATGAGGGAGCTCTTTGATACAGTTAACATTACCAACATTATAGACTTCCTTAATGAAGCAAACATTTATAGTAAGTTATAGCTTTTATTTAGTTTTGTGTTATATTTATGCAGTCGATAGATTTTAATTGCCAATCATATGTTTTCGTTATCCTACATTTGTACACCCCGTTGATCGGGAAACTTTTAATTATTTACAATCGTTCACATTTTTATCTGTTTACCTTTTAACTCTTTGGTCTCCAATCGCTGGTCGATAAAATTATTTTACCATTTATAAATGAAAAAGGATATAAACTAATGTTTGGCGCTAAATAGCCACATAGTGCTGATGCGCCGTAAAAATATAAATCAATCAATCAATCAACAGATGCGACAAAATAAATTTCTCTAATAACGAATTTAATTATCACCAGCTCAATCCATTCATATTTTCATATCATGGGAAGACACGACAAATTAAAATACTGCATTAAATGTTTGCTTGATATTGTAAAATGTTTAATCCTGGAACAAACATACAACACAATCTGCAAACTATATTGGTAGATGTAACCTTTGATTAGTTCATCTAAATGACGTTGATTTCCAGTACGATATGCCAATGAATTGGTTATTAAATCAATAAGTTTTGTTTCAAATAAAATTAAAACAGATTATAGACGAATTTATTAAGGGATGGTGCTATCTATGGTGGTTCTATCAACAGTGTCTTCTCTGATAAAGTACATAAAAGAAGCAAATTACTGAAAAATGGTGCTCTTCTTTGAAAAGCCGAGTATGATCGTAAAACGTGATTACACTGAAATCTAGAAATTATATTACATCAAACTCCATTTGTGCTTATAACATATTTCCACGCAACATTTATAAGAAAAAACATTCCTTTAGCGACATGTAAAACTATATGTATATACACAGATGCTTACACAATTTCGTTTACCAACATTATTAGCTGTTTGTGTAAGCATTCTAATGAGATTCTTGAGACGGATAAACCTATGGATACACAGACGATTTCAACGTTCACAGAGTAAACAAGCGTAGAATACAATTATCACAGTATAACCCCCAGAACAATAAGCACACACAATATCAGAGGAACACTCTTACAAATACACTTATAAAGAAGAAGTGTTCACTACAGCAAACAGTGCATCACATAAACTAGATATATACAGGGGGCTAAGTTATTATCAAGTGTTTTTTGTAAGATACAAAAAACCACAATTATCTCACTATAACTATACTAAATGTGACAGTTACCCAACGTGTACATAAATTCAACTGAAATAGAAGAGTCCAACGACACTGTATAGTTCTACACACGTGTTGTTTATTGTTTGGAGTAGTGTTGTTTTGTATTGTTTTGCTTTGTTTCGTTTCAAATCAGTGCTCAAAATGCAAACTTGATATATTTTCCTTTAATTTGTGTTAATAAAACTATATGCTACGAGTTACTTTACTTTTAGGACTATATGCGGTTTCATTCATAATACATTACTTTATTTCTACATTTTCACTTTCTTTTTAAGGTAAATAAATTATTTATTGAATTTAGAAATTTTGATCTAAGACATTAGAGTCGTAACAGTACTTTTGGGGCATATCTAGACACAGACTCCTGCAGTTGGATCAAATAGAAATCCGATTGTAGATGAAGATATTTACACAACAAAAAAGCCTATAATTGTAACAGCATGAGCTCAGATTTGTTCAACATAATGCAATACATTGAAACCACATAAGGAAATTAATCAACTAGAGAAGGATCAACTGTAAAAAAACAAACAAAGTCCTTAACTTTGATTGGATGACTGATAAATTTAAAATTAACCTCCAGGTTGGTACAATGAAAAAGAAGGGTAATCATATCAAACTTAATGTTAGTAAGGCTTGCCAAGGACAAGGATATAATTATTCTTCCTTCTGATAAGGGTCAGTGCACGGTTGTAGTAAACAAATTCACTTACAAAGAAAATTGTTTGAAAATTCGTCTGGACTCCAACACATGGAAGACATTATTACGTGACCCCACAACTAATATAATAATTTTAGGATTATATCAGATATTTACCTGGGCAAAAAAAAAAGATTTAATCTATAGGTCACTTTGTAGACTATTATATCCTATAACTGAAACAACTCCAAAATTATATGGTTAACCAAAGATTCATAAGCAGGATTTGCGTTGCGATCAACATTCGGCATTTTGGGCTTTGTGCGAAATGTTTAGCACCATTACATGGAAATCCTAAACGTGGTATTAAGAACTCACAACATTTTGCCAGCCTGATTAAGAATAAGAGTTTGTCGGAGGATGAAGTGTTGTTTTCATACCACGCAAGTGCCTTAGTTACTAGTGTTCCGGTTGATAAGGCTTTCTCAGTTATTAATAACCGATCATTTTCTGATGGTACCATTACACAAAGGAAACCATTGTCACCACAACAAATGCAAGACAGAATTATGCTTGAAGTGCACATATTTTGTGCATGATGGAATTTTCTACCATCAAATACAAGCAGCTGATTTGCGATCACCAGTTTCCCCTACAGTGTGTTATTTACATATGAGATACTTTGAGTTGTTACCACTTACCGCTGCACACCATCCCCCGTGGTGATGGTACAGATATGTTCACAATACACACTTAATACAAAGAAGAATATGCAAATTAATTCACAGATCACATCAACAGCATTGATCATGTTATCAAATTCACCATATAAAAGTAACAACATGGTGATTACTTTTTTTAGACA
Organism: Potamilus streckersoni; assembly: GCA_016746295.1. NCBI lineage: Eukaryota > Metazoa > Mollusca > Bivalvia > Unionida > Unionidae > Potamilus > Potamilus streckersoni. The sequence continues at coordinate 182,627 of JAEAOA010000251.1, forward strand.
CAAACACCGTCACAAACAACGACGGCACATTGAAAATTACGGTTTTTCGTAAAGCTACGCACACCGACCAGTACATTGATTGTACCAATCATTAGATCAGAAACTATATATATATATATATATATATATATATATATATATATATATATATATATATATATATATATATATATATATATATATATACATACATACATTTATATATATATATATATATATATATATATATATATATATATATATATGATTGATTGATATTTTACGGCGCATCAGCACTATGTGGCTATTTAGCGCCAAACATTAGTTCATATCCTTCCTCATTCACAAATGGTAAAATAATTCTATCGACCAGCGATTGGAGACCAAAGAGTCAAAAAGTAAACCGATAAAAATGTGAACGATTGTAAATAATTAAAAGTTTCCCGATCAACGGGGTGTGCAAATGTATGATAACAAAAACGTATGATTGGCAATTAAAATCTATCGACTGCATAAATATAACACAAAACTAAACAAGGTAATAAAACAAAAGCTATAACTTACTATAAATGTTTGCTTCCTTAAGGAAGTCTATAATGTTGGTAATGTTAACTGTATCAAAGAGCTCCCTTATGTCTTGCACAACATAGTAATGATTACGCGTAGGTTCAAGATCGAAGCATTCCAGCATAAAGTGCTTAACGGTGAATGGTTCATTACAAGCTATGCACTCTGGTGGGTCTTCTCCTTTTGAACCACCTTTATCGCATCGCAGAGAAATGCTTTCTGCACATTATGCTCTTAAGTTACGATCCAACCCTCTGAACCCTGCTTTTTCGGCCGTTTTTCATCCAAATTACAAAGCTTTATACGTAAATAAACCAAATGCTATACCTTCATTTGGTATTAGAATATCATCCTGCTTTGACCAAATCAAATGTAATCTATCTTTAATCCAGAAAACCTTTGCCTCGAAAACACCACCTTGGCTCATTAAGCAACCCCAAGTGAATTTTACGTTACACGATCGGAAAAAATCTGAGACAAACCCTATCCTATTCTTGAATTCTTATCATGATCTACTCGATGAATTTACACATTATGCTAGATTTTATACTGATGGATCAAAGGTTGCTGATAAGGCTGCTGCAGCCTTCGTCAGTGGCAAACACATAACCAAAGAGCGTTTGCCAAATGATGCATCCATATTTACAGCGGAAATCAGAGCAATAGACCTTGCTCTGACATTTATCGAAACTAATCATATTCTAAATAGTATTATCTTCTGTGACTCATTATCAGTGCTTCAGGCGCTACACAATATCAAACTAGATAATCCACTATTGATGAATGTTTTGATAAAAAACTCTGAACTTAGTGCCTCATGCAATATAGTATACTGTTGGCTACCTAGCCATATTGGTATTAGAGGTAACGAAGAAGCAGACCGGGCTGCTAAGATGGCCCTATCTTTAGAACCATCGGATTTTAAATTACCATTTTCTGATTTTAAACCTTGTATCAAAAAGTATCTACGTCAAAAGTGGCAGGTATCATGGGATGATGCAATCAATAACAAACTTCATGCCATCAAACCAATCTTGGGAGAATGGACTCCTTCCTACAGAACTATTCGTAGGGAGGAGGTTGTCATTGCAAGAATCAGAATCGGTCATACATACATTACCCACTCACACATACTAAAAGGTGAAGATCCACCAGAGTGCGTTCCTTGCAATGTACCATTTACTGTTAAACACTTTATGACCACGTGTTCCGACCTGCAACCTACGCGTGATAAATACTATAATGTACACGACATGCAGGAACTTTTTGATAATATTCAAATCACTAGTATTTTAGAGTACCTAAAGGAAGTAAATCTATATTTTAAACTGTAACTTTTTATGACCTTACCCAAACTAATTTTTAACTAATACCAATACCAACTATTATTTACATCTTTTCATCAAGATACATCATTTACATCTCCCGTTGATCGTGAACCAATATCTTTAACTGTTACCAACATTTACCATTTTATATTTATCTACTATGGATTTTTTACTATATCGCTGGTCGATATTGAACCTTTTTACAAATATGACCTACTGTATGGCGCTAAATAGCCTAAAAGTGCTGGTGCGCCGTTAAAATTCAATCAATCAATCAATCATTCTCCTTTTAATATGTAGGAGTGTGTTAAATAAGTATGACCGAGTCGAATTCTTGCAATGACTACCTCCTCTCTACGGACGGATCTGTAGGAAGGGGTCCATTCTCCTAAGGTTGGCTTGATGGCATGAAGTTTGTTATTCACGGCATCATTCCATGATGCCTGCCATTTCTGTCGTAAACAGTCTTTGATACAACGTTTAAAATCAGTATAGGGTGCTTTAAAATCAGTTGGTTCTAGTAATAGGGCCTTTTTAGCAGCACGATTTGCTTTTCATTACCTTTAATTCCTACATGGCTGGGTAACCAACAGTATACTATATTGTGGGAGGTACTCAGCTCAGTATGCTTAAGGAGAATATTAGCTAATAATGGATTCTCCAGTTTTCTGTTATGTAGTGACTGAAGTACTGATAGTGAGTCGGAGAATATTATGCTATTTGAAATACTCTTGCTAGCAATGTATTGCAAAGCAAGGTCTATTGCTCTAATTTCGGCTGAAAAAATGGATGTACCATTTGGTAAGCGAACTTTGGTTGTGTGGTTTCCACTTACGAAGGCTGCAGCAGCCTTTTCCTCATCTTTTGATCCATCGATATATATTTTTGTATATTTTTCAAATTGTGAGAGGAGTTCATGGTAAGAGTTGTGGAAAAAGGAAGGGTTTGTCTACGATTTTTTCCATCATGTAACGTAAATATTACTCTTGGTTGTTGAAGTAACCATGGGGGTGTTTCGGAGATGTTGGTTTTCAGAATATTCGAAAAATCAATTTGAGTACTTTCGAGAAATTGTGATATTCTAATGCCAAATGTAGGTATGACATTTGGTTTATTGTCATATAAGGATTTATATTTTGGTTCAAAAACTGCCGAAAAAGCTGGGTTCAGAGGGCTGGATCTTAATTTGATAGCATATTGTGCGGAAAGCATTTCTCTGCGTTGTGATAAGGGTGGCTCATCCGCTTCGACAAGGAGGCTTTCACACGGGGATGTTTTAAATGCTCCCAGGGCAAGTCTTATTCCCTGATGATGGATTGGGTCAAGCATCTTTAAATACGATTTCCTTGCTGAACCATAAACAACGCAACCATAGTCTAATTTGGAGCGGATAAACGTTCTGTATAAATTGAGTATGACTCTCCTATCAGCACCCCAGTCAGTGTGCGCTATTACTTTAAGTAAATTAAGAGATTTCAAACATTTGGCTTTCAAATATTTCAGATGTGGAATAATAGTCAGTTTTCTATCGAAGATAATGCCTAAAAATTTTGTTTCCTCAACAACTGGAATAGGTGTTCCTTCCAGCGTGAGATTAGGTCCATCATGATATCTTCGTAACTGACAGAAATGCATACAGACAGTTTTTGATTTCGAGAATTTGAAACCATTAGTATTGGCCCAATTTTGAATTTTGTTTATATTTTGTTGTAGTTGTCTTTCAATTGTATGCATGTGTTTGGATCGGTAACATATTAAAAAGTCATCAACATATAATGAGCAATCCACACCTGGCATCAGACACTTGGTGATGCTATTAATCTTTATATTGAAAACCGTCACTGATAAAATACTGCCCTGGGGTACACCCGTCTCTTGATCGTGTATATCAGAGAGGGTGGAGCCCACTCGTACTTTGAATTCCCTGTCTGAGAGAAAGTTTGATATGAATGTGGGCAGTCGGTCTTTTAGACCCAGATCGTGTAGGTCATTTAGTATCCCGTACTTCCATGTTGTGTCATAGGCCTTTTCCAAATCAAAGAAAACCGCTACTAAATGTTCCCTCTTTACGAAAGTATCATGAATAAATGTTTCAAGTCTAACCAGATGGTCGTTGGTACTACGACCATGACGAAAGCCACTTTGGAAAGGAGAAATTAAATTGTTGCTTTCCAGATACCATACAAGCCGAGAATTGATCATTCGTTCCATTGTTTTACATACACAGCTAGTTAGTGATATAGGTCTGTAGTTGGTAGGGTCTGTGCTATCTTTGCCTGGTTTGGGGATTGGTATTATTATTGCTTCTTTCCAAATTTTTGGTACATTGCCAGTAATCCATAAATTATTGAAGATTGCCAGAAGAACTCTCAAGGATGGATCTGGAAGGTGTTTTAAAAACTGGTAATGTATATCGTCAGGCCCAGCGGAAGTATCATTGGCCTTATTCAAGGATTCCATAAGTTCCGACAAAGAAAACGGTTGGTTATAACTCTCTAAGTTATTTGATGTGAATTTCAACCGTATTTTTTCTTTTTGAATTTTAAGTCTTCGGAAAGCTTCGGAATAATTAGACGATGAGGAATTTTTGGAGAAACAATCAGCAAGTATATTAGCTATTTCATGCTTGCTTTTATACTTGATGTTATTTAGCTTCAGGTGTTGGAAGCAATTGTATTTTCCTTTACCATTTATTTTGCGGATCGTGTCCCAAACTTTATTTATAGAGGAACGAGAGTTTAAAGTTGAAACATATTTTTTCCATGATGTTCGTTTATTTTCTTTAATCGTGCGGCGAGTTTTAGCCCGCGTAATACGGTATTGAGCTAGATTTTCGGGCGTTGGACGATTATGGAATTTGTTCAGTGCTTCTCGGCGTTGTGTTTTGGCTTCTTCACATTAATTAGTGAACCATGGTTTGGGCTTTTTTTGAGAATTTGTCGAGGACTTAGGAATGGACTCTTCTGCAATCTCGATTACGATAGTTGTAAATTGTCGAATTGGATTGTCATCATTTAGTATGGTATTCCTGTTAAGTCTCATTGTACAAAGTGTTTCAAATTTGGCCCAGTCAGCTTTCTTTAAGTTCCACTGTGGAATTGTGTCATCAATTTTGGTATTGGTGTTCTTAAGATATATTGGAAAATGATCACTGCTATGAAGGTCATCAGCGACCTTCCAATTAAAATCCAACAGAAGTGAAGGAGTACATATTGTTAAGTCAATGCAAGTGTATGTACCCGTTCCTGGGTGCAGATAAGTCGGAGACTTGTTATTAAATAGACACATGTCGTATCTAGCAACAAAATCTTCAACTTTTTTCCCTCTGTCACTTATGTTGATCCCCATAAAATGTTATGGGCATTAAAATCACCAAGTAAAACAAATGGCGTGGGAAGTTGTTGAACAAGTATGTCTAATTCGTTTGGTGATAATTTAGTATTTGGTGGTATGTAGACAGAACAAAATGTAATCACCCGATGTAGAGTGACACTTACAGCAATGGCTTGTAGATTTGTATTTAAAGTGATGTTTCTATGTGGGGCTCTATTGTTCACAGCAATAGACACCCCTCCTGAGGCCCTGTCAACGTTTTGTAGGTATGTGTTAAACAGGAAGTAGTTTTTGAATGTGATATTGTTCGTATCTTTTAAAAAGGTTTCCTGAAGACATAACAAAGCTGGATCATATTTATTTAAAAGCAGAAGAATCTCATTGTAATTAGCTTTAAGTCCTCGACAGTTCCATTGTATTATTGTGTTTTTCATTATAAATTTAGAATGGAGGTTTTGGATTTAGGTTAGACTTTTCGAGGGGAACATCTATAGTGTTATTTATCTGGGGGAAGTACAGGTGTGATTCTTTTGTTAGGTTTTGAGCTACCCTGAGAACACGGAGCAGTATCTTCTGCATCCATGTTCTCAATGTCCCCAAACCTAATGAATAGTTTGATGGGGTCATCTGACCCCTTTTGTTGTCTATTTCCATGGGATTTGGATTTCTTTGGTGACTTAGTTTGCTGATTGTTGTTAAAGGTCGTTTGGGTAGATGCCGTGGTTTTTTGTGCTTGGTAATGTGGGGTGTTATGTTTTAATGTAAAATCGGGTATATCTGTTTGAGTTTGTGCGTCTTTCGTTGCTTTCTGGCTGCTCTTTACTACAGTTCAGAAGGATGGGCCGGGGAATGATCTAGCTTGAACAAGCTTCCTGAACTCTGGATAGGGAATATTATTAGTGTATTTAATCCTCTGGATTTCCTTCTCCTGTCTCCAAGTGTCGCATTCCTTGGAACTAGCATGATGTTCTTTGCCGCAGTTTACGCAGTGCGGAGTGGCCTTGCACTCTGATTCCCGGTGGGAGGAGTCGCCACACCGGCCACAGATTTGGCTTCTAGAGCATCTGTCTTCATGATGGCCGTATTTTTGGCATTTGTAACATCGGAGGGGATTTGGTATATATACCTCAACCTTAACTTGTAAGAAGCCAACCTTGACCACTTTAGGAAATATGGGCTTATTAAAGGTGAGTATAATAGTGTTGGTGTCCTGCAGATTGTTGTTTCGTTTGATACGAATTCTACGGACTGCAGTGACACCTTCAGTTTTCATGCCCTCGACGATGTCCTTGTCGCAGACTCCAGCAAGGTCACGGCAACGAATGATGCCTTTTGATGTATTAAGTGTAGAGTGGGCGGAGCAGGTTACTGGAATATCGTGAAAGGATTTAATTTTCAGTATATTTTCAGTTTGAGCTTTGCGCTCACACTCTACAAGTAGGTCACCTGATCTTAGCTTCTTCACACTTTTTGGCTTGCCGACTAATCCAAGTATAGTCTTTTCGACTATAAATGGTGACAATGTGGCAAGTTGTTTAGCTTCGTCTTTTGAATGGATGACTATGAAGCGAGGAAAGGATTCCACACTACATGGTTCATCATCCGACTCTGATGACACAGTTTTGGTACGTTTGGGAGTTTTTTTAAATTCTCCATGATGGCAGTTTGAAAGATTCAGCACCCGTGCTCCCCACCCACCAAGGAGCCCAACAAGGGGACACTTTTAAAGTGCCAGGGATACACAAACACCATACTCAGTTGGTAAAATTACCTTTGGTTGACCCTGAAGTTGCCAATTTCGAAGGTCAGTAAAATTACCCCCCGATTGACCCGTTAAGCCACCGCCTTCTAGGAAGTCTTCTAAGATTTAAGAAAGGGAAAGATATAGGAATAGAATATAGGGGCAACGGTGGTATCAAGCGAGATACAAGAATAAAGTAAAAGGAGGTGAGAGAGATAAGTAAGACTTCCTAGGGCTCGGCGTGACCAGCCGATTTGTCGAGACCGGGCCCATCTCAACCACCCGTCTTAGGAGAAGTAGAGGCCAAAGTAGTGTGTTGCAACTACCAGGATCCTTTCCTCCTCCGTTACGGGTCGCAACCCACGGCAAACAGGTTGCCTCTACTTAGTCGCCTTTTACGACACGTGGCGAGGCACGGCGGGCCATTTCTACAACCCCGGACCCGCAGGGGGAATATATATATATATATATATATATATATATATATATATATATATATATATATATATATATATATATATATATATATATATATATATATATATATATTGCAAATGAGACGGCCAGACAGGCAGAATCTCAAATCCAGACAGGCAGGGCCATGCAGCGAAAGTTGTAAATCTGCCAGGTAAATTTGTTAGCTGAACAAGCAGCCAAATCTGAAAATCCAAGTTTAAGAAAGTTATGGAAGTGGCATATAAAAGTGTTTCCAAATTCGAATTTAAAAATTTAACCAAGGAAGACTAAATTAAAGGATATTCACTTTGTAAAACGATAATCAAAAGTATCAGTATTGACATCTAAGGTTCTCCCCTTTGATGGGTAAATTCCTTGATAGGAACTTGCATCTTATTTTTCATTTTTTGCATATCTTTCAACTGTTCTCTTGTATCTTGCAGAAGCTTTATGTTTTCATTTTAGGCGGTCCGGGGCACTCGCCGTACAAATTAATAACATATGACCTTTGTCCTCGTGGAGTTTAAGTCTCTGGCTTGGCCAACGTAAGTATGTGAGAAAAATAATTTACAATTGCTTCTCATAGTTCGGTGGTTCTTCTCTGAGTTTTCACGAATTCTTTATATATATATATATATATATATATATATATATATATATATATATATATATATATATATATATATATATATATATATATATATATATATATATATATATATATATATATATCCTATAAAATGGCGTTAAATTTATAAACCACCATTTGCTTGGAAATGAACATCTTCATAAAGTATTCTGCACAATTATTTATTTTATATTTTCCAGATACGTACGAGATATTTTGTAACTTTGTTCAAAGGTCAAAAAGATACTCTCTCTCTCTCTCTCTCTCTCTCTCTCTCTCTCTCTCTCTCTCTCTCTCTCTCTCTCTCTCTCTCTCTCTCTCTCTCTCTCTCTCTCTCCTAATGAATGGCACATATGTGAGGGTTCAAGGTGGGGTAAGTTTATTTGATATACTTTATCTAACATTTAATAAATCTTCACTCACTGAAAAAGGTGAATTACTGACGAACGACTAATGTCTTGCTGTCTGGCAAATTATCACAACTTTCCTTCGTAGCTACCGATGATATGTTTAATTATCCGAGAAAATAAACTTATCAAACGAATTTCTACACTTCTCTACATGTGATAAATTTAACGAGTTGTAAAACATGTCATACTGATTCATCTCTTCAACAACATCAAGCCAGAAAACATCAATTGTCGTCACTCCATTGTCATTGACATTTTCCACCAATTACATTTCAAGCCCAGCGATAGAAAGATGCAAACAGTAAATCTAATTTTGTTTTATTTTGTTATCGTTTTGGGGTTGGCGGGCCTGTTTTGTGAGTAGTCTTGTTTGGATGGTGGGGGGACCTTTGACAAACATGATTCATGATTTCTACAGAATAAAGTAGAAATGTAAATTATTTTTTTCATATTAGAATAAAATTGGTTTGTGTGGTTTTCCCATTCAATCAATTTGATGTTAAGGAAGCTGTGTAATTTCTCGACATTGTTGGAGATCCATTGTGTAATGTTTTCAAATCCTTTCTATAACGGTTTAATTAGAATGTCCAACATCATGTGGTAAATGCACTATCTGTCAAGGACAATATCTGATTATTATGCTCCACAACTATATGCATTAGCCACGATTGTAACAAATTGTTATTTATTTTCATTTGCTGCTTCTACTTATTCACCCCTTTCTAGCCAAGTATAGTATAAGCGTCTTGATACAGTCATATCATTTTCCTTCTTTGATCCGTACGTTCCTATATTGGTCCAAATATCCGTCTGAATATTCGTTCGTCCTTATCGATATTGCAAAACAAAACATTTCATAGAGAAATTATATTTTATCACAGCTGTCATTGATTACTTTGTTAGTTTCATTCAGTTAATCGAATTATTGTAAAATATTTTTTAGAAAATATTTTCCAATTCTTTTGGACATAGAATTTAAGTTTAAATTCAAAATATACCAATATTTTGAAACATTCCTTTAGATTATTTTAATATGTGATTTCGTAATATTTTAATGAACACCTAGGGATTAATGAAGGAAGTAACACTGTTGTAAATAATATACAATATCTACATGCATTCTTCAGTCAAAACGTTTGAAAATTATCTCATTCTTTGTTAATTTGTGTTGAGTATAAATATCTGATCATATAGAGCATGCTAACAAGTAAATGTAGTTAACATTAAAAAGCGAGTTACTACGTTCCTGAAAGATATTTGTTTGAGTCAGATAATCACACTATATTTTTGAAAATATATTTCTATGAGTTCATTACCACTGTTAGAATCTATAGATTATCACACAAAACATTATTTGTATCAAAGCACTAGTGTATTTCTGGTTCTAATTGTCACCTATTATTGAGAAGGATATTTATTTGGTTATTCATTTAATTTTCCAGAAACAAGGCCAAACTGGTCACTCAGAACAATTCGCTAATTGTTTGTAGGAACTGAAAAGGAGTGAAATAATTCGGTCTCTAAAAGCATTGCAATAGCAATATGTCGTAAAGATCTGTATGTAATGTAAATGCTACAACGTGTATATTGTCTTTTATTAATTGAGCTATTTTCAACTTGTAATAATTTTCATTGTCTTCTTCGCCAAAGCAATGTAAGTACATTTATAAAAAAAATATATATTTCGGTCAATGTACCAGACTAGATCATATTCCCATATTTAACACAAGTGATATAATGTCAATAGCTTTAAAAGTATCTGCTACAGTTTTTCATTCAGTTGCCATTTTGTCAATGTCTCGCAATGTCGTAGCCACTATAAGACAAATTTGATTTTCCTCCCAAATCGTTTTGCTAAGCATTATTTTCAAAACTGTTCATTTGCTTTTAGATGTGCTGTGGTCTTAATTTTGCGCGTATCTCTCTCTCTCTCTCTCTCTCTCTCTCTCTCTCTCTCTCTCTCTCTCTCTCTCTCTCTCTCTCTCTCTCTCTCTCTCCATTTTTCAGTTTGGAGAGAAAGTGCTTTAAGAAATTTTCATTAAAAGCAGCAATATGTGTAAACGTTTCTATAATTTATGAACTTGGAATGAAACTAAGTATGATTGTTTTTGTGCCAGAATTTTATCAGGACTATATAATGTAAAACGTAACATTTGTCATGCTATCTTTTCTCCCGTTGGTAGTGAATGTTTATTATGAGTTTTATAGTCTAAAGATCGAAATGAATAATAGTAATTTCAGTGTTGGTGTAAACCTTACAGTTAGTGGAATATTGTGATAACTTTCGGTTATACTCCACGGCCTCGGCCCCAACAGACGGCAACGATTTATAAATGATGGTTTCTTCTTACACAGGCATCTGATACAGATGCAGATGTAGACAAAAATGACTGCAATAGATATGAAGGAAATGAATCATTAAAACTTTCTCTTCTAGGATCATCAACACTAAATGTTTATGTGCACATGCATGATTACACAGGACCTGCTTTAAGGATAACTAGCAAGGTAAATAAATGTGAACAAACTTGCACAGTGCAAGTAAAAGATAGTTCTACCCAAACTGACTTCCCAGTAACATGCAATACAAAACCAGAAACTGGATGTTGGGATACAGTGCAATAAGCCTGATATTGCAGTGGAGGATATCAAGGGTAACGACTATGAAGTACAATATTACACAGGCATTCCAACATCTGTCACACTAATGTTACTTTTCAATACCATCAAAGTGAAAGCCCGGAACATGTATTGGAAAGGCGAAAATTCAGGTGCTGGGAAAGAGTACCAACTAAATAGAACAAATAAACCAGGGCCAACAAGAAAGCTGCGTTTGATAGAGGAATTTTTGTTGGTGCTTATGAGACTTAGACTGGGGTTATGTGAAGAGGATCTGGCACATAGATTTCATATTTCAACTGCTCTATGTAGTAGTATTTGGAGGACATGGGTGAGGTTTTGTCCAATAAGCTAGTACCATTACTTTTGGTATGGCCATGGAGAAACGTAGTATCGGAAAACATGCCAGAATTTTTCAAGAGGCGTTATCCAAATACAAGAGTTATTCTTGATTGCACTGAAATTTGGACGGAGACCCCGGGGTCACTACAAGCGAAATCTCTTATTTATTCTAACTACAAATCTCACATGACGTGCAAGATTTTGGTTGGTGTGAGTCCTTAAGGTGTTATTAGTTTTGTATCTGATTGCTATGCAGGAAAAATTTCGGACAAGACAATTACAGAGCTGTCTGGAGTGGTGGATCTATCTCTGTGGGCCAGATGATTCAATAATGGTTGACAAGGGTTTTTTAATAAATGACCTGACAACTCCCAAAGAAATTGAACTTGTCATTCCTCATTTCAAGTCAAAAAATAAAAGTTTACGCGTAGGCAGATTGAGAAGACACGGCGGATAGCCAATCTGAGGATACATCTGGAAAGGGAGATGCACAGAATTAAAGTTTTTAAAATCCTACATGGGGTGATGCCGGTCAAATGCCATTTAACAGCATCAGATGTTTTCAAACTTTGTGCTGCACTAACAACACTCCAGCTATCACTTGTGCAGAACTGACTTTACAGCCATGTCAACTTGTGCAAAGCAGTTTATTCTGCATACAAATGATGAAAAGAATCTAATTTTATTTGTTTTGACAGTAGTATTGCTGATCAATAATTCTTTATATGTACAGTTCTGTGCAAGTTAAAACAATTGTATCTTGCCCAGAAAAAAATGTAAACTAGATAGATAGATAGATAGATAGATAGATAGATAGATAGATAGATAGATAGATAGATAGATAGATAGATAGATAGATAGATAGATAGATAGATAGATAATCCCATGAACTAGTCTATGTGTGACCAAGCAGGAAATAAATCTGATCAACTAAAGCAATTACTGATTAGGGCAAGTAGGTACAATGTACTCTTTTCATGATGCAAACTGTAGTGGTTCATTTTATGTTTCAATCAAACTTTAATTGAATCATTACATGTTAAAAAATTATTAATATTACTATAATAATATTATATTTCATCTTTCCTGACACCTAAGCTTTAAATGATCACAGTAATTGAAATTGTCCCAATAATGAATGGAGTCAGTCTTCATTACTGAATTCATTTCTTGGTATAAAGAGGAAGGCTTCTTTTAAATCTCCTTAAGAACATTTCTGGCAGAATGCTCTTCATGAAAAAGGTCTTCAACTTGGGCGACATTTTCTCCTCCCACAGTTTGTTATCAAACCAAATCCTCTCCACATGTATACCTTTGGGTGTCCATACAACAAAGTCACACCACTTACGATTAGTCAAAGCTAGCTGTCCTTGTACCTGGTAGTAGTAAGCGTGATTGAACTTTAATTTTATCTCGCCATTTCTAACACCACAGAAGAAATCGATTTGCTGTGCTGCTTCAAGGGGTGTCAAATGTCTGTATTTAAATGGGCATTTCACTTCAATAATGCCATTCGTTTCTTTACAATGTTCACAATGAACCAGGGAATCTGGACTAGCTGATAAAAAAGGATAATTAACAGACACTATAAGACCACAGTCTTTTGTACTGATTTTATGTTCATTTTTATTACTAAACTTTACATAGCTAACTAATGCCTTCTTTTCATTTATATTTCCATATTCCAATGAATCAGAATATGGGTCCTGACTGTATCCAGCAAAGCACTTCACAAGATTATATGGCTGTGTTATGTCTTTCCTAGTCATGACACTATCAAATATTTAGGCTGGAATTCTGTTCTCCCTTGCCTTCTTCCAAACAATATTTTGGCTCTGTCATCTAGTGTGTTCCTCTATAATCACAGAATTAAAAACAGACTTGAAACATAATCATGAAACTTTTCTGTACAAATTTTGTTGTTCAGATTGACAGTATCTCTGAACATAATATTTGGGAGTGGCATAAAACATTCCTTGAGTACCTCCTCTGGAATATTTGGTTTGGGGAAATGTTTATGATATCCTTCTAAAGGGTTTACAGCAAGCAACTGTTTCTGGAATTTTTCCCTCTTTAATGGACCGCCCTCTCCAGATGGGCAATACTCTTTGTATGCCGAAGTTTCAAGAGTACCAGAGTATTGTTTCAGCTTCATTTCCTCTGCCTTTTTCTGGATAGTTTCCGAGGCCGTGGTGTATTCCATTTACACCCCAACTATGTAGCTGAAATTTCACCTGCCCTCCTTTTCTCTGTGATGTCGATAAGGGCATACAACAAAGAAGCAATGTGATTGCATGTGCAAAAAAAAATATTTGTACTTCCTGTATGCACAAACCAGGAAGTCCGTTGTACTTACTTTTTCTTACGTGACAATTGAACAAACAATATTTATTAATAGTTGCTATGCGAAACTTGTGGAAAATTTACAAAACGCGCTATAGCATTTACAACTTTCATTGTTTATTTTTTCTTTTTTTCTTTCTTTTTTTTCATTTTGCTTCAGTACACTTGAAAAGACATGGTGCGTCGCAAAATTTGAATTATGAATTGGCTAGAAATGTTTGTGGCTATTTATCTGCAATGGAAAAATAGCGTCGGAAAAATCAGTCATCTGGTGTCTTAAACTGGGATCTGATGGTTGACTCAGCGTCTGACGGCCGAGGGGAAAATTCTTTAGGACTTTCATTAATGAAGATTCTTGTGATTCTCTTTATAGCTCTTAACTATCTCAAAAGATTGCTTTACAAGCAATATCCTCCCGATCGTCTAGTTTGTTGTTTAGTTTTTAGCTGAATTCCATGCTAAGAATTATATTCATTAGAATCGACGATGTCGAGGTTTAACCCTGATCGTACATATGTGCTGTGTGCAGATGAATGATTGATTCGTCTTGAACAAGAGAATCGATGATCTTTTTTTCGAAATGAATAAGAACTAATAAAAAGAAATTCTCAAGTCAAAAGGTTCAAATAGATCAATACCCTCTGGATTTTCTGTTCGGATATCAACAATATCAATCTCATCTAAACACATCGTTTGGGGATTACTATTGAATTTTGTTGATTAGGTCTGTATATATGATTACTGACTTCTGTGTCCTTGACCCTAATTTGTTAACTTTCCTCCAAAAAGCTTTATACTTAGTAATGCCCCCTCCCCGTTAAATAGTCAAGTTGCATTAGCAATTAGCAATGAGTGCATGACTTTGAAAATGCAGTAAACTTACCTGACTGACAGAGAAACAAGCCTATACTCTTACACAATCTTCAACATACATGATGTTTTATTCTTCCAAGTATTTTCCGTGTTATTCACATATATTCTGATAGTAATTTTCTCCAACATAACATCAGTACACAATAATTTAATATATTTTTTCAGTTCATAATATATATGTTTATTTCGTTTCCTTTTTAAGGTTAATTTTATGACATGATTGGCGTTGTCATGTCGAGAAAATGGGAAGTGCCTTTCCCAAGGGCACACAGAGGCACCTTACCCAGGCTGGTCTGGGCAGGTATCAAACAAGAAACATTTAGATTACACTGTTGACTTTGACAATTGCTTTTGTATAGTTCAATTCCACATCTCAGTCGCCAGGAGGCAGCCACAGAACTACTTTTACTGTACAAATACGTCATCTCACATTCAGCAGGACGCTTGGCTTCAATACATCCAGATTTGGTTAAGACCGTTTCCGGAGGATATAACGCTATTTAGGCATGGAATAATGGAGTGGTATTCCACAGATGTTGTAAACAACTCCCTCGTATCTCAGTCATCTGTCTGCACTCCTGGATTCAACCTTACACGTAGGTCAACCACCCTGTACCGTTTCCGGACAGGACAGGGTCATTGTGCAGTCAACCTCGTCCGATGGGGCCAGGCCACTAAATCTTCCCGTAGCTATGGAGCTCTACAAACCATTGTCATACATTGTGAACAACTCTCACTGACTGACAAAGTTTCCTGGTGGGATGCAGGCTCTGCACCTTGCTGATGATGACGCTGTTAAATGGCTAGGCATGCACTGCAACTAAATAGTTGAAGTCAATATTACACGTAATACGTTATATCATGTTGAAATTGAACTAGGTTGTTTTTTATGTTATCTGGCTACTCGAACTTCAACTTGATTTATATGTGTATGAGGGTTATGTAATTTTGTCTGACTTGATTCATAGATGTGAAGAGTGATTACTTCATTTCCTCTGTCTTGATCCATATTGGTCTGTTGATAACTTCGTTTTGTCTCCTTTGATTCATATGTGTATATCGATGACTTAATTTTGTCCTTTTTGGATCATATATGTTATTGATGTCTTTAGTATGCCAGACTTGATCCGTATGTTGATTTAATTTTGAGGGCCATGGGTGATTGAGTGGTATAAAAAGCTCTGTATCACGCATATTCTTCTCTGTTCTCTCTTTAATCCATTATCTTAAGTGTGGGGTCTTTTAATCTTGGGAGGGAAGAGTTGTACCTAAGTTTGAGAATTTGTTGCTCAACCCTAACTGTTTCGTTATTAAGGCAATACAGTGAGAGAGCGTGAAATACATCTTTCACTGCCAGCTCTTAGTGAATTATGCTTATTATATTTAGTGGCATGTACCATGTTCATTTTTTGTATCTGTATGTTTCACGATGACTCGACCTAATTCATTTATTTCAGGGTAAATTTGCACGAAATTATTTCAAAAATTCTTCATAGACAAACGCAGAATGGTGCACTGCAATTATTGTAAATTTTCTTCTTTACACCATGGAAACGGAAGTTGGTACTGTTCAGTCATTTAAAATATTTGTACACTACATACAAATTAATATTTTATCTTTATGGAGAGGATGAAAGATAGCTTTACGCTCGCACACACACGCACACACACACACATGAAAAACACCCTGAGGAAATTCGTCTCGCTTACGCCATGTAAATAATAAATTGCACAACTGAGTAGCCTACATATAATATATATATACGTTTTCAAAACTTAAATTGTCCATTTTAATGAATTAAATTTAAATATAGATTAAACCATCTTTAGTGTTAGACATACATTGTTTATCTACATCGTACGTACAAGTATGTCAACTTTTTATATTTCGTTGTACACTATGTGGCATAATGATCCATAAAACTCTTACTGAAATCTCGGAAGATGTGGATCTATATAACAAAGTGAAATGCGGCATGTTTTATTGAAATCTTAAAGGACAGACAAATGTCTGCGACCTTGAACTTCAAAATTACACAATGAAAATGTATATAAATGTATGTCCACTCTTACACTGTTCTTTTTCGTTTGTTTGGGGGGGGGTCCCTAAATAAGCCTAACAGATCTGGTACAGTAAATCAATCAATCTTTTTACCCAGCTTGTACTTTTCACAATGAGTGTATTTGAATGACATTTAAGTATTTTCAATGAATTATATCATAACATTATTAATAACATTTACGTATTTAATTAAGGCTATTCTTTTGCAGATTATCATTAATCATGATTTCACATCTCTCTCTCTCTCTCTCTCTCTCTCTCTCTCTCTCTCTCTCTCTCTCTCTCTCTCTCTCTCTCTCTCTCTCTCTCTCTCAATAGAAGTATCGTCAGTGTCGCAAGAAAAACGTGAGGTGTAAATCGAATCACTTTTCAGAACAAAACAACTTACCATAACCTTGGTAGCACTTAACCCATTTGTAAGGAATTTCTTCCCTTTAAGAAAATAGTACTCGATAGACAGTATTCGAGTATTTTTAAAAAAAAAATAAAATAATAAAATAGATTCGATGCAGAATTCTGAACATTTGCCATTTAAAACTGGGGGAGAAAGAAAAAAAGTTCTTTAAAAAAAAGAAATCTTATGGAGATGCCGGGTCTCGAACCCGGGGCCTTTCGCATGCAAAGCGAACGCGATACCGCTGAGCTACATCCCCACTCTTACATAGGTTGTGAAGGACTAACTAATATAGAATAATTTTTTTTTACAATTCGAGTAAATATGTTGTACTCCAAGACAGATATTGACAACTATTTTTGTAAGAGTTATTGACCTTTTCTCTGGATGCAGTGACTGACGGACTTTGTGCATTTAGTGTTACACTTTTTCGTTATCTACGTAAATATTTCATGTAATTGATAATTTCTTTATTTATAGAATTTTAATGTTAATGGTCACCATATAACCATTTTACTGCCCCGCTGATGTAAGTATATATATATATATATATATATATATATATATATATATATATATATATATATATATATATTACTGTGAAACTTGGCACATTTATAGGCATCAGAAAAAGTTATGGATGTTGACAACAAACTATATTCGAACTATTTTCAGAAAACTAATGCCCTTCTTTACTATATTTTCATCTACATTGTGGAGTTGCGAGGGAGGAGGGGATGTATTTGTGTGAGCCCATTGCACTCTATATATCTAGTTTGTTTAATTATTTTCACTGTAAATGTTCATAAAGTTAGCATTTGTATGCAGTATTCTGTCTTTCAATTAACCAAATTGGTATGCGCTATGGAGATATTGTACAATTCAATTTACAACAACCCTAACAAAGAGTCGTTAATTATTCAGTTCTAACAGACGCACTGAAATAATGGACTTTCAGGAGTTCATCATAATACTTACCTACTCTTCGATTCATTTTTGTTTCTTTTTCTTTAAAAGACAGCAACATATGCAGCCCGCGAAGTACAAATATCCCTGACTCCTCAAGCCCTAAGGAAAATGGTAATACGTGATAGACAAAGATAAATGAAAAAGATAAACGATTCTTTTTAGCTATGCATTTGAAATAAATA
The DNA here is from genome assembly GCA_016746295.1 of Potamilus streckersoni. Lineage (NCBI taxonomy): Eukaryota > Metazoa > Mollusca > Bivalvia > Unionida > Unionidae > Potamilus > Potamilus streckersoni. Next base: position 200,853 of record JAEAOA010000251.1, read on the forward strand.
AATAAATAAATAAATAAATAAATAAATAAAATTTTACGTCAAATGTACCGTTTTAGTATTTTCTTCTTTTTAATATTCAAGCAAGATAATGTATCTCCAAATCTAATGACATGATGTGTTTGGTATTATTTCTAATGGAATTGAATGAGTATAATTCATATCTCCAAATAGCATTTATATTATATAAAATGCTACCAGTATAGCGTGTACCAAAAATTGTATTCTTTGATACGTTCACTTACATGTATATTTAAATTTAGCTACACCACCCAAAACAGCATCTGTAAAAAGGTAATTTGAATATATATATATATATATATATATATATATATATATATATATATATATATATATATATATATATATATATATATATATACATATGCATTATGTAGGTAAGAAACTCACCCAGTTGGTAGATATGCATATATTCCTATATATCTTTCATCGATCTTATGTAGCCTGTTTGTAAGATCAGGACGCATTTATTCCCTTGCAGGGATCACAATATGGATTCTGGCCTCTTAAGTAGTGGTCGTATTTATGGTTGCTTTCCTGGATATCATGACCATGAGTAAGCTTCGACAAAGAAAAGGTATAATTTTTCCACTGCCTACCATTTATTTGTACCCCGTATCGATTTTAAAAATAAAAGACGTGAAATATCTTAAAAGATGCACACATCTTAACAATTTCATTCATCAACTTATAATTTTAACTTGATTGCAGCCAGACAGTCCCTTATTTGTGTGGTTTCAGTCTGGTTCCCGAGTTTATTTATTTAAGTGACCTTTCCATATATCTATCAACACATGATACATTATATCTTTTGAGAAAATGAGAGTAATGTCTCAAGCTCAAAAACACACCTCTACGCCCTCATCTTTATGATATAGAACCTGGCTGGTTAAGCACTGAGACACAACGGTTTCTGACTTCTGCTGGTGGAAAATAACGAGAAAAATGTATGAAAATTTTTGCATTAAAACAAGTTAATAATATATATTTTGCATATCAATGGGTGATTTAGGAAAACAACGATTTTTACAAGTATAATAAACCACAAGAAAACGAGAGGAAATTAAATAATATTGCCCAATGGTCCGTTGATTAAACCATAACTTTCATCGTCTGTGTAAAAATATATTATTTGTTTTCAACTTCAATCGAATATTTTAAAACAAAATACCAAGTTGTGTTCATTAAACATAGTGGAATGTTCGTTTGACTTGTAATTCTCCATAACTCTTTTTCTTTAATCGTTTTAAGTACCAAAGACAACAACTAATAATCTCATAGACAGGAATGGAAGTCCAAATACCGTCTGCAGATCTTGTAATAGGTACCGGAATTTCAAGGAATCAACTTTTCGCAAAGAGTCTAGAATAATTTTTACTAAAATCAAAAATACAGATGATCCGACCGATTTCACAAACAACAGAGGACTGGGTAAAATCAAACAAAACGAGAAATATTATTATGCACGAGGGTTAATTTCAAAATCACCCACAATAACTACAAGCAAACTGCAGGTTCACTACAATGTATCGTGGGCTGAAACTTTCAAACAGAAACTGCTCATGGATTCAACTTTACCGAAAAATGTGCAAAACTGAAAGCTGAATATCGGTCGGATGAACAACATTTCAATTTGACCGAAAATATTGCGGTTCGTAATTTCAATATAATTACGTGGTTCAGGGCGCTTATCTGACATCACGAGCACGAGAACTGGATCATGTTGTAACCAAACAAAACAAAACAAAAGTTATGATGGACGATTCAATTTAATGGCATAAAAATGTAGACAAGTATTCGTCATCAAGAGTCGACCCATCAACTTTATACACGAAGGTCAGCAATAAAAGATCTATGGAGACTCGTTGTATGGACTCCAGAGCTGAGTAAGGCTACAATACTATGACTATTAATATTTTAACGTCAAACGTAGAGTTTTACCAAGTTGCACAGAGACCGTTCATGTACGGGGTCCTTTGAGTATATATCTACAATAATAGATATGCTGGCCGATGCTAGAACTAAAAATGAACATTAATCGTACTTCTCTTATTTAGACCAAATCTGTCTGAAAGCATCCTACTAACCCTGATGACCCTGTGCAACAGCTCTTGAATATGAAATGAAGGCGATATCAAGTATAAAAGCGATCTCAGGTAAGGTCTCGGCTCTTTGTACTTCCTGTATGCACAAACCAGGAAGTCCGTTGTACTTACTTTTTCTTACGTGACAATTGAACAAACAATATTTAGTAATAGTTGCTATGCAAAACTTGTGGAAAATTTACAAAACGCGCTATAACATTTGCAACTTTAATTGTTTATTTTTTCTTTTTGCTTCAGTACACTTGAAAAGTCATGGTGTGTCGCAAAATTTGAATTATGAATTGGATAGAAATGTTTGTGGCTATTTATCTGCTATAAAAAAGAGCGTCGGAAACGTCAGTCATATGGTGTCTTAAACTGGGACTGATGGTTGACTCAGCGTCTGACGGCCCAGGTGGAACTTCTTTAGGACTCTCATTAATGAAGATTCTTCTGAATGTCTTTATAGCTCGTAACTATTTCAAAAGATTGCTTTACAAGCAATATCCTCCCGATCGTCCAATTTGTTGTTTTGTTTTTAGCTGAATTCCATGATAAGAATTGTATTCATTACAATCGACGATGTCGAGGATTTACCCTGATCGTAGTTATGTACTATGTGCAGATGAGTGATTGATTCTTCTTGGACAAGAGAGTCTATAATTTTCTTCGAAAGGAATAAGACCTCGCAAAAAGAAATTCTCAAGTCAAAAGGATAAAATAGATCAAGACCCTCTGGCTTTTCTGTTCGGACATCAACAATATCAATGTCATCTAAACACATCCTTTGGGGATTACTATTGAATTTTGTTGATGACCTAATCAAAACTACTTTTACTGTACAAATACGTCACCTCGCATTAAGCAGGATGCTTGGCTTCGATACATCCAGATTTGGTTAAGACCGTTTCCGGAGGATAAAACGCTATTTAGGCATGGAATAATGGAGTGGTATTCCACAGATGTTGTAAACAACTCCCTCGTATCTCAGTCATCTGTCTGCACTCCTGGATTCAACCTTACACGTAGGTCAACCACCCTGTACCGTTTCTGGACAGGAGAGGGTCATTGTGCAGTCAACCTCGTCCGATGGGGCCAGACCGCTAACTCTTCCCGTAGCTATGGAGCTCTACAAACCATTGTCATACATTGTGAACAACTCTCACTGACTGACAAAGTTTTCTGGTGGACTGCAGGCTCTGCACCTTGCTGATGATGACGCTGTTAAATGGCTAGGCATGCACTGCAACTAAATAGTTGAAGTCAATATTACACGTAATACGTTATATCATGTTGAAATTGAACTAGGTTGTTTTTTATGTTATCTGGCTACTCGAAGTTCAACTTGATTTATATATGTATGAGGGTTACGTAATTTTGTCTGACTTGATTCATAGATGTGAAGAGTGATTACTTCATTTCCTGTCTTGACCCATATTGGTCTGTTGATAACTTCGTTTTGTCTCCTTTGATTCATATATGTATATCGATGACTTAATTTTGTCCTTTTTGGATCATATATGTTATTGATGTCTTTAGTATGCCAGACTTGATCCGTATGTTGATTTAATTTTGAGGGCCATGGGTGATTGAGTGGTATAAAAAGCTCTGTATCACGCATATTCTTCTCTGTTCTCTCTTTCATCCATTATCTTAAGTGTGGGGTCTTTTATCTTGGGAGGGAAGAGTTGTACCTAAGTTGGAGAAATTGTTGCTCAACCCTAACTGTTACGTTAATAAGGCAATACATTGAGAGAGCGTGAAATACATCTTCCACTGCTAGCTCTTAGTGAATTATGCTTATTATTTTTAGTGGCATGTACCATGCTCATTTTTCGTCTCTGCAGGTTACACGATGACTCGACCTAATTCATTTATTTCAGTGTAAATTTGCACAAAATTATTTCAAATATTCTTCATAGACAGACGCAGAATGTTGCACTACCCTTATTGTAAATTTTCATCTTTACACCATGGAAACGGAAGTTGGTACTGTTCAGTCATTTAAAATATTTGTACACTACATACAAATTACTATTTTATCTTTATGGAGTATGGAGAGAAAGAAAGATAGCTTTACGCTCGCACACACACGCACACACACACACACACACATACATGAAAAACACCCTGAGGAAATTTCGTGTCGCTTACACCATGTAAATAATAAATTGCACAACTGAGTAGCCTACAAAAAAAATTTATATACGTTTTCAAAACTTCAATTGTCCATTTTAATTAATTAAATTTAAATATAGATTAAACCATCTTTAGTGTTAGACATACATTGTTTATCTACATCGTACGTACAAGTATGTCACCATTTTGTTTTTCGTTGTTCACTATGTGGCATAATGATCCATAAAACTCTTACTGAAATCTCGGAAGATGTGGATCTATATCACAAAGTAAAATGCGGCATGTTTTATTGAAATCTTAAATGTCTGCGACCTTGAATTTCAAGATTACACAATGAAAATGTATATAAATGTATGTCCAATCTTACACTGTTCTTTTTCGTTTGTTTTGGGGGGTCCCTAAATAAGCCTAACAGATCTGGTACAGTAAATCAATCAATCTTTTTACCCAGCTTGTACTTTTCACAATGAGTGTATTTGAATGACATTGAAGCACTTTCAATGAATTGTATCATAACATTATTAATAACACTTACGTATTTAATTAAGGCTATTCTTTTGCAGATATCATTAATCATGATTTCACATATCTCTCTCTCTCTCTCTCTCTCTCTCTCTCTCTCTCTCTCTCTCTCTCTCTCTCTCTCTCTCTCTCTCTCTCTGAATAGAACTATCGTCAGTGTCGCAAGAAAAACGTGAGGTGTAAATCGAATCCCTATTCAGAACAAAACAACTTACCATAACCTTGGTAGCACTTAACCCATTTGTAACGAATTTCTTCCCTTTAAGAAAATAGTACTCGATACAGTATTCGAGTATTTAAAACAAAAAAAATAAATAAAAAAGAATCGAGGCAGACTTCTGAACATTTGCCATTTATAACTAGAGAAGAAAGAAAAAAAAAGTTCTCTAAAAAAAAAGAAATCTTATGGAGATGCCGGGTCTCGAACCCGGGGCCTTTCGCATGCAAAGCGAACGCTCTACCGCTGAGCTACATCCCCACTCTTACATAGGTTGTGTAGGACTAATATAGAATAATTTTATTAATAATTCTAGTAAAAATGTCGTAGTCCAAGACAGATATTGACAACTATTTTTATAAGAGTTATTGACCTTTACTCTGGATGCAGTGACTGACGGACTTTGTGCATTTAGTGTTACACTTTTTCGTTATCTACGTAAGTATTTCGTGTAATTGTTAATTTTTATATTTATAGAATTTTAATGTTAATGGTCACCATATAACCATTATACTGCCCCGCTGATGTGTATATATATATATTACTGTGAAACTTGCCACATGTTATAGGCATCAGAAAAAGTTATGGATGTTGACAACACACTATATTCGAACTATTATCAGAAAACTAATGCCCTTCTTTACTATATTTTCATCTACAATATGGCGTTGCGAGGGAGCAGGGGATGTATTTGTGTGAGCACATTGCACTCCATATCTCTAGTTTGTTTAATTATTTTCACTGTCAATGTTCATAAAGTTAGCATTTGTATGCAGTATTCTGTCTTTCAATTAATCAAATTGGTATGCGCTATGGAGTTCTTGTACAATTCAATTTACAAAAACCCTAACAAAGAGTCGTTAATTATTAAGTTCTAACAGACGCACTTAAAAAAAAAGGACTTTCAGGAGTTCATCATAATACTAACCTACTCTTCGATTCATTTTTGTTTCTTTTTCTTTAAAAGACAGCAACATATGAAGCCCGCGAAGTACAAATATCCCTGACCCCTCAAGCCCTAAGGAAAATGGTAATACGTGATAGACAAAGATTAATGAAGGAGTTAAACGATTCTTTCTAGCTATGCGTTTGAAATAAATAAATAAATAAATAATGAAAGTTTACGTCAAATGTACCGTTTTTTTAGTATTTTCTTCTTTTTAATTTTCAAGCAAGATAATTTATCTCCAAATCTAATGACATGATGTGTTTGGTATTATTTCTAATGGAATTGAATGAGTATAATTCATATCTCCAAATAGCATTTATATTATATAAAATGCTACCAGTATAGCGTGTTGCCACAATTGTATTCTTTGATACGTTCAGTTACATGTATATTCAAATTTAGCTACACCACCCAAAACAGCATCTGTAAAAAGGTAATTTGAATATATATATATATATATATATATATATATATATATATATATATATATATATATGCATTATGCAGGTAGGAAACTCACCCAGTCGGTAGATATGCATATATTCCTATACATCTTTCATCGATCTTATGTAGCCTGTTTGTAAGATCAGGACACATTTATTCCCTTGCAGGGATCACAATATGGATTCTGGCTTCTCTTAAGTAGTCGTCGTAGTTATGGTTGCTTTCCTGGATAGCATGACCATGAGTAAGCTTCGACAAAGAAAAGGTATAATTTTTCCACTGCCTACCATTTATTTGTACCCCGTATCGATTTTAAAAAAAAAAGACGTGAAATATATTAAAAGATGCACACATCTTAACAATTTCATTCATCAATTTATAATTTTAACTTGATTGCAGCCAGACAGTCCCGTATTTGTGTGGTTTGAGTCTGGTTCCCGAGTTTATTTATTTAAATGACCTTTCCATATATCTATCAACACATGATACATTATATCTTTTGAGAAAATGAGAGTAATGTATCAAGCCCAAAAACACACCTCTACGCCCTCATCTTTATGATAGAGAACCTGGCTGGATAAGCACTGAGACACAACGGTTTCTGACTTCTGCTGGTGGAAAATAACGAGAAAAATGTATGAAAATTTTTGCATTAAAACAAATTAATAATATATATTTTGCATATCAATGGATGATTTAGGAAAAAAACGATTTTTACAAGTATAATAAACCACAAGAAAACGAGAGGAAATTAAATAATATTGCCCAATGGTCCGTTGATTAAACCATAACTTTCATCGTCTGTGTAAAAATATATTATTTTTTTCAACTTCAATCGAATGTTTTAAAAAAATACCATGCTGTGTTCATTAAACATAGTGGAATGTTTGTTTGACTTGTAATTCTCCATAACTCTTTATCTTTAATCGTTTTCAGTACCAAAGACAACAACTAATAATCTCACTGACAGGAATGGAAGTCCAAATACCGTCTGCAGATCTTGTAATAGGTACCGGAATTTCAAGGAATCGATTTTCCCAAAGAGTCTAGAATAATTTTTACTAAATTCAACAATACAGATGATCCGACCGATTTCACAAACAACAGAGGACTGGGTAACATCAAACCAAACGAGAAATATTATTATCCACGAGGGTTAATTTCAAAATCACCCACAATAACTACAAGCAAACTGCAGGCTCACTCCAATGTATGGTGGGCTGAAACTTTCAGTCAGCAACTGCTCGTGGATACAACTCTACGGACAAATGTGCAAAACTGAAAGCTGAATATCGGTCGGATGAACAACATTTCAATTTGACCGAAAATATTGTGGGTTCGTAATTTCAATATAATTACGTGATTCATTTCGCTTATCTGACATCACGAGCACGAGAACTTGATCATGTTGTAACCAAACAAAACAAAACAAAAGTTATGATGGACGATTCAATTTAATGGCATAAAAATGTAGACAAGTATTCGTCATCAAGAGTCGACCCATCAACTTTATACACGAAGGTCAGCAATAAAAGATCTATGGAGACTCGTTGTATGGACTCCAGAGCTGAGTAAGGCTACAATACTATGACTATTAATATTTTTAACGTCAAACATAGAATTTTACCAAGTCGAACAGAGACCATTCATGTACGGGGTCCTTTGAGTATATATCTACAATAATAAATATGCTGGCTGATGCTAGAACTAAAAAAAAACATTAATCGGACTTGTCTTATTTAGACCAAATCTGTCTGAACGCATCCTACTAACCCTGATGACCCTGTGCAACAGCTCTTGAATACGACATGAAGGCGATATCAAGTATAAAAGCGATGTCAGGCAAGGTCTCGGCTCTTTGTACTTCCTGTATGCACAAACCAGGAAGTCCGTTGTACTTACTTTTTCTTACGTGACAATTGAACATACAATATTTAGTAATAGTTGCTATGCAAAACTTGTGGAAAATTTACAAAACGCGCTATAACATTTGCAACTTTAATTGTTTATTTTTTCTTTTTGCTTCAGTACACTTGAAAAGTCATGGTGTGTCGCAAAATTTGAATTATGAATTGGCTAGAAATGTTTATGGCTATTTATCTGCTTTAAAAAAGAGCGTCGGAAAAGTCAGTCATATGGTGTCTTAAACTGGGACTGATGGTTGACTCAGCGTCTGACGGCCGAGGAGAAAAATTCTTTAGGACTTTCATTAATGAAGATTCTTCTGATTTTCTTTATAGCTCGTAACTATTTCAAAAGATTGCTTTACAAGCAATATCCTCCCGATCGTCCAGTTTGTTGTTTTGTTTTTAGCTGAATTTCGTGCTAAGAATTGTATTCATTACAATCGACGATGTCGAGGATTTACCCTGATCGTAGTTATGTGCTGTGTGCATCTGAATGATTAATTCTTCTTGGACAAGAGAGTCTATAATTTTCTTCGAAAGGAATAAGACCTCGCAAAAAGAAATTCTCAAGTCAAAAGGATAAAACAGATCAAGACCCTCTGGCTTTTCTGCTCGGACATCAACAATATCAATGTCATCTAAACACATCCTTTGGGGATTACTATTGAATTTTGTTGATTAGGTCTGTGTATATGATTACTGACTTCTGTGTCCTTGACCGTAACTTGCTAACTTTCCTCCAGTGAGCATTATACTTAGTACTGCCCACTCTTCCGTTAAATAGTCAAGTGGCATTAGCAATTAGCAATGAGTGCATGACTTCGAAAATGAAATAAACTTACCTGACTTACAGAGAAACAAGCCTATACTCTCACACAATCATCAACATAAATAATGTTTTATTCTTCCAAGTATTTTCCGTGCTATTGGCATATATTCTGATAGAAATTTTCTCCAACATAACATCAGTACACAATATTTTAATATATTGTTCAGTTCATAATAGTTATGTTTATTTCGTTTCACTCCTTTTTAAGGTTAATTTTATGACATGATCGGCGTTGACATGCCGAGGAAGTGCCTTTCCCAATGACAAACAGAGGCACCCTACCCAGTTTGGTCTGGGCAGGTATCGAACCAGCGACATTTAGATTACGCTGTTGACTTTGACAATTGCTTTTGTATAGTTCAATTCCACATCCCCGTCGCCAGGAGGCAACCACAAAACTACTTTTACTGTACAAATACGTCACCTCGCATTCAGCAGGACGCTTGGCTTCGATACATCCAGATTTGGTTAAGACCGTTTCCGGAGGATATAACGCTATTTAGGCATGGAATAATGGAGTGGTATTCCACAGATGTTGTAAACAACTCCCTCGTATCTCAGTCATCTGTCTGCACTCCTGGATTCAACCTTACACGTATGTCAACCACCCTGAACCGTTTCCGGACAGGACAGGGTCATTGTGCAGTCAACCTCGTCCGATGGAGCCAGGCCGCTAAATCTTCCCGTAGCTATGGAGCTCTACAAACCATTGTCATACATGGTGAACAACTCTCACTGACTGACAAAGTTTCCTGGTGGAGTGCAGGCTCTGCACCTTGCTGATGATGACGCTGTTAAATGGCTAGGCATGCTCTGCACACGATAACTAAATAGTTGAAGTCAATATTACACGTAATACGTTATATCATGTTGAAATTGAACTAAATTGTTTTTTATGTTATCTGGCTACTCGAAGTTCAACTTGATTTATACGTGTATGAGGGTTACGTAATTTTGTCTGACTTGATTCCTAGATGTGAAGAGTGGTTACTTCATTTCCTCTGTCTTGATCCATATTGGTCTGTTGATAACTTCGTTTTGTCTCCTTTGATTCATATGTGTATTTCGATGACTTAATTTTGTCCTTTTTGGATCATATATGTTATTGATGTCTTTAGTATGCCAGACTTGATCCTTATGTTGATTTAATTTTGAGGGCCATGGGTGATTGAGTGGTCTAAAAAGCTCTGTATCACGCATATTCTTCTCTGTTCTCTCTTTCATCCATTATCTTAAATGTGGGGTCTTTTTATCTTGGGAGGGAAGAGTTGTACCTAAGTTGGAGAAATTGTTGCTCAACCCTAACTGTTACGTTAGTAAGGCAATAAAGTGAGAGAGCGTGAAATACATCTTCCACTGCCAGCTCTTATTGAATTATACTTATTATTTTTAGTGGCATGTACCATGCTCATTTTTCGTCTCTGCATGCTTCACGATGACTCGACCTAATTCATTCATTTCAGTGTAAATTTGCACAAAATTATTTCAAATATTCTTCATAGACAGACGCAGAATGGTGCACTGCTCTTATTGTAAATTTTCATCTTTGCACCATGGAAACGGAAGTTGGTACTGTTCAGTCATTTAAAATATTTGTACACTACATACAAATTAATATTTTATCTGTATGGAGAGAAAGAAAGATAGCTTTATGCTCGCACACACACGCACACACACACACACACACACACACACATGAAAAACACCCTGAGGAAATTTCTTGTCGCTTACACCATGTAAATAATAAATTGCACAACTGAGTAGCCTACATATAAAATGTATATACGTTTTCAAAACTTAAATTGTCCATTTTAATGATTTAAATTTAAATATAGATTAAACCATCTTTAGTGTTAGACATACTTTGTTTATCTACCTCGTACGTACAAGTATGTCACCATTTTGTTTTTCGTTGTTCACTATGTGGCGTAATGATCCATAAAACTCTTACTGAAATCTCGGAAGATGTGGATCTATATCACAAAGTAAAATGCGGCATGTTTTATTGAAATCTTAAATGTCTGCGACCTTGAATTTCAAGATTACACAATGAAAATATATATAAATGTATGTCCAATCTTACACTGTTCTTTTTCGTTTGTTTGGGGGTTATTTTTACCCTAAATAAGCCTAACAGAGCTGGTACAGTAAGTCAATCAATCCTTTTATCCAGCTTGTACTTTTCGCAATGAATGTATTATTTGAATGACATTGAAGCACTTTCAATGAATTGTATCATAACATTATTAATAACACTTACGTATTTAATTAAGGCTATTCTTTTGCAGATTATCAGTAATCATGATTTCACATCTCTCTCTCTCTCTCTCTCTCTCTCTCTCTCTCTCTCTCTCTCTCTCTCTCTCTCTCTCTCTCTCTCTCTCTTAAAAGAAGTATCATCAGTGTCGCAAGAAAAACGTGAGGTGTAAATTGAATCCCTTTTCAGAACAAAACAACTTACCATAACCTTGGTAGCACTTAACCCATTTGTAAGGAATTTCTTCCCTTCAAGAAAATAGTACTCGATAGACAGTATTTGATTATTTTATTTATTAACTGTGTATATGATTACTGGCTTCTGTGTCCTTGACCCTAACTTGCAAACTTTCCTCAAATGAGCGTTATACTTAGTACGGCCCCCTCCAGCGTTAAATAGTCAAGTTGCATTAGCAATTACTAATGAGCGCATGACTTTGAAAATGCAGTAAACTTACCTGACTGACTATACTCTCATACAATTTTCAACATACATAATGACTCTCCACTGACTCTTTCCGTAGCTATGGAGCTCTACAAACCATTGTCATACATTGTGAACAACTCTCACTGACTGACAAAGTTTCCTGGTGGGATGCAGGCTCTGCACCTTGCTGATGATGACGCTGTTAAATGGCTAGGCATGCACTGCACACGATAACTAAATAGTTGAATTGAATATTACCGGTAATACGTTATATCATGTTGAAATTGAACTATGTTGTTGTTTTATGTTATCTGGCTACACGAAGTTCAACTTGATTTATATGTGTATGATGGTAAATCTGTCTGAATTCATTCTAGATGTGAGGAGTGATTACATCATTTTGAGGATTACTATTGAATTTTGTTGATTAGGTCTGTGTATATGATTACTGACTTCTGTGTCCTTGACCCTAATTTGTTAACTTTCCTCCAAAAAGCTTTATACTTAGTACTGCCCCATCCCCAGTTAAATAGTCAAGTTGCATTAGCAATTAGCAATGAGTGCATGACTTTGAAAATGCAGTATACTTACCTGACTTACCGAGAAACAAGCCTATACTCTCACACAATCATCAACATAGATAATGTTTTATTCTTCCAAGTATTTTCCGTGCTATTGACATATATTCTGATAGAAATTTTCTCCAACATAACATCAGTACACAATATTTTAATATATTTTTCAGTTCATAATAGTTATGTTTATTTCGTTTCCATCCTTTTTAAGGTTAATTTTATGACATGATTGGCTTTGTCATGCCGAGGAAGTGCCTTTCCCAACGACAAACAGAGGCACCCTACCCAGGTAGCTCTGAGCAGGTATCGAACCAGAAACATTTACATTACGCTGTTGACTTTGACAATTCCTTTTGTATTGTTCAATTCCACATCTCCGTCGCCAGGAGGCGGCCACAAAACTACTTTTACTGTACAAATACATCACCTCGCATTCAGCATGACGCTTGGCTTCGATACATCCAGATTTGGTTAAGACCGTTTCCGGAGGATATAACGCTATTTAGGCATGGAATAATGGAGTGGTATTCCACAGATGTTGTAAACAACTCCCTCGTATCTCAGTCATTTGTCTGCACTCCTGGATTCAACCTTACCTGTATGTCAACCACCCTGTACCGTTTCCGGACAGGACAGGGTCATTGTGCAGTCAACCTCGTCCGATGGGGCCAGGCCGCTAACTCTTCCCGTAGCTATGGAGCTCTACAAACCATTGTCATACATTGTGAACAACTCTCACTGACTGACAAAGTTTCCTGGTGGAGTGCAGGCTCTGCACCTTGCTGATGATGACGCTGTTAAATGGCAAGGCATACACTGCACACGATAACTAAATAGTTGAAGTCAATATTACAATTAATACGTTATATCATGTTGAAATTGAACTAGGTTTTTTCTTTATGTTATCTGGCTACTCGAAGTTCAACTTGATTTATATGTGTATGAGGGTTACGTAATTTTGTCTGACTTGATTCATAGATGTGAAGAGTGGTTACTTCATTTCCTCTGTCTTGATCCATATTGGTCTGTTGATAACTTCGTTTTGTCTCCTTTGATTCATATGTGTATTTCGATGACTTAATTTTGTCCTTTTGGATCATATATGTTATTGATGTCTTTAGTATGCCAGACTTGATCCTTATGTTGATTTAATTTTGAGGGCCATGGGTGATTGAGTGGTCTAAAGAGCTCTGTATCACGCATATTCTTCTCTGTTCTCTCTTTCATCCATTATCTTAAGTGTGGGGTCTTTTTATCTTGGGAGGGGAGAGTTGTACCTAAGTTGGAGTTTTTGTTGCTCAACCCTAACTGTTTCGTTATTAAGGCAATACAGTGAGAGAGCGTGAAATACATCTTCCACTGTCAGCTCTTAGTGAATTATACTTATTATTTTTAGTGGCATGTACCATGCTCATTTTTCGTCTCTGCAGGTTACACGATGACTCGACCTAATTCATTTATTTCAGTGTAAATTTGCACAAAATTATTTCAAATATTCTTCATAGACAGACGCAGAATGGTGCACTGCTCTTATTGTAAATTTTCACTTTACACCATGGAAACGGAAGTTGATACTGTTCAGTGATTTAAAATATTTGTACACTACATACAGATTACTATTTTCTCTTTATGGAGTATGGAGAGAAAGAAAGATAGCTTTACGCTCACACACACGCACACATACACACATACATGAAAAACACCCTGAGGAAATTTCGTGTCGCTTACACCATGTAAATAATAAATTGCACAACTGAGTAACCTACAAATAAAATTTATATACGTTTTCAAAACTTAAATTATTCATTTTAATGAATTAAATTTAAATATAGATTAAACCATCTTTAATATTAGACATACTTTGTTTATCTACATCGTACGTACAAGTATGTCACCATTTTGGTTTTCGATGTTCACTATGTGGCGTAATGATCCATAAAACTCTTACTCAAATCTCGTAAGATGTGGATCTATATCACAAAGTAAAATGCGGCATGTTTTATTGAAATCTTAAAGGACAGACAAATGTCTGCGACCTTGAACATCAAGATTACACAATGAAAATGTATATAAATGTATGTCCACTCTTACACTGTTCTTTTCCGTTTGTTGTGGGGGGTACCCTAAATAAGCCTAACAGAGCTGGTACAGTAAATCAATCAATCTTTTTACCCAGCTTGTACTTTTCACAATGAGTGTATTTGAATGACATTGAAGCACTTTCAATGAATTGTATCATAACATTATTAATAACACTTACGTATTTAATTAAGGCTATTCTTTTGCAGATTATCATTAATCATGATTTCACATCTCTCTCTCTCTCTCTCTCTCTCTCTCTCTCTCTCTCTCTCTCTCTCTCTCTCTCTCTCTCTCTCTCTGAATAGAAGTATCGTCAGTGTCGCAAGAAAAACGTGAGGTGTAAATCGAATCCCTTTTCAGAACAAAACAACTTACCATAACCTTGGTAGTACTTAACCCATTTGTAACGAATTTCTTCCGTTTAAGAAAATAGTACTCGATACAGTATTCGAGTATTTAAAAAAAAAAAATAAAAAGAATCGAGGCAGACTTCTGAACATTTGCCTTTAATAACTGGGGAAGAAAGAAAAAAGTTCTTTAAAAAAGAAATCTTATGGAGATGCCGGGTCTCGAACCCGGGGCCTTTCGCATGCAAAGCGAACGCTCTACCGCTGAGCTACATCCCCACTCTTACATAGGTTGTGTAGGACTAATATAGCATAATTTTATTAATAATTCTAGTAAATATGTTGTAGTCCAAGACAGATATTGACAACTATTTTTGTAAGAGTTATTGACCTTTACTCTGGATGCAGTGTCTGACGAACTTTGCGCATTTAGTGTTACACTTTTTCGTTATCTTCGTAAATATTTCGTGTAATTGTTAATTTTTATATTTATAGAATTTTAATGTTAATGGTCACCATATAACCATTATACTGCCCCGCTGATGTATATATATATATATATATATATATATATATATATATATATATATATATATATATATATATATATATATATATATATATATATATATATATTACTATGAAACTTGGCACATGTTATAGGCATCAGAAAAAGTTATGGATGTTGACAACACACTATATTCGAACTATTATCAGAAAACTAATGCCCTTCTTTACTATATTTTCATCTACAATATGGAGTTGCGAGGGAGCAGGGGATGTATTTGTGTGAGCACATTGCACTCCATATCTCTAGTTTGTTTAATTATTTTCACTGTCAATGTTCCTAAAGTTAGCATTTGTATTCAGTATTCTGTCTTTCAATTAATCAAATTGGTATGCGCTATGGAGTTCTTGTACAATTCAATTTACAAACACCCTAACAAAGAGTCGTTAATTATTCAGTTCTAACAGACGCACTTTAAAAAAAAGGACTTTCAGGAGTTCATCATAATACTAACCTACTCTTCGATTCATTTTTGTTTCTTTTTCTTTAAAAGACAGCAACATATGAAGCCCGCGAAGTACAAATACACCTGACTCCTCAAGCCCTAAGAAAAATGGTAATACGTGATAGACAAAGATAAATGAAGGAGTTAAACGATTCTTTCTAGCTATGCGTTTGAAATAAATAAATAAATAAATAATGAAAGTTTACGTCAAATGTACCGTTTTTTTTAGTATTTTCTTCTTTTTAATATTCAAGCAAGATAATGTATTTCCAAATCTAATGACATGATGTGTTTGGTATTATTTCTAATGGAATTGAATGAGTATAATTCATATCTCCAAATAGCATTTATATTATATAAAATGCTACCAGTATAGCGTGTTGCCACAATTGTATTCTTTGATACGTTCAGTTACATGTATATTCAAATTTAGCTACACCACCCAAAACAGCATCTGTAAAAAGGTAATTTGAATATATATATATATATATATATATATATATATATATATATATATATATATATATATATATATATATATATATATGTGTGTGTGTGTGTGCATTATGAAGGTAGGAAACTCACCCAGTCGGTAGATATGCATATATTCCTATATATCTTTCATCGATCTTATGTAGACTGTTTGTAAGATCAGGACGCATTTATTCCCTTGCAGGGATCACAATATGGATTCTGGCCTCTCTTAAGTAGTGGTCGTACTTATGGTTGCTTTCCTGGCTATCATGACCATGAGTAAGCTTCGACAAAGAAAAGGTATAATTTTTCCACTGCCTACCATTTATTTGTACCCCGTATCGATTTTAAAAATAAAAGACGTGAAATATATTAAACGATGCACACA
Organism: Potamilus streckersoni; assembly: GCA_016746295.1. Lineage (NCBI taxonomy): Eukaryota > Metazoa > Mollusca > Bivalvia > Unionida > Unionidae > Potamilus > Potamilus streckersoni. The sequence goes on from JAEAOA010000251.1 coordinate 217,524, forward strand.
TCTTAACAATTTCATTCATCAATTTATAATTTAACTTGATTGCAGCCAGACAGTTCCTTATTTGTGTGGTTTCAGTCTGGTTCCCGAGTTTATTTATTTAAGTGACTTTTCCATATATCTATCAGCACATGATACATTATATCTTTTGAGAAAATGAGAGTAATGTATCAAGCCCAAAAACACACCTCTACGCCCTCATCTTTATGATATAGAACCTGGCTGGATAAGCACTGAGACACAACGGTTTCTGACTTCTGCTGGTGGAAAATAACGAGAAAAATGTATGAAACTTTTTGCATTAAAACAAATTAATAATATATATTTTGCATATCAATGGATGATTTAGGAAAAAAACGATTTTTACAAGTATAATAAACCACAAGAAAACGAGAGGAAATTAAATAATATTGCCCAATGGTCCGTTGATTAAACCATAACTTTCATCGTCTGTGTAAAAATATATTATTTTTTCAACTTCAATCGAATGTTTTAAAAAAAAAATACCAAGCTGTGTTCATTAAACATAGTGGAATGTTCGTTTGACTTGTAATTCTCCATAACTCTTTATCTTTAATCGTTTTCAGTACCAAAGACAACAACTAATAATCTCACTGACAGGAATGGAAGTCCAAATACCGTCTGCAGATCTTGTAATAGGTACCGGAATTTCAAGAGTCTAGAATAATTTTTACTAAATTCAACAATACAGATGATCCGACCGATTTCACAAACAACAGAGGACTGGGTAAAATCAAACCAAACGAGAAATATTATTATGCACGAGGGTTAATTTCAAAATCACTCACAATAACTACAAGCAAACTGCAGGTTCACTCCAATGTATGGTGGGCTGAAACTTTCAGTCAGAAACTGCTCGTGGATACAACTCTACGGACAAATATGCAAAACTGAAAGCTGAATATCGGTCGGATGAACAACATTTCAATTTGACCGAAAATATTGTGTATTCGTAATTTCAATATAATTACTTGGTTCATTTCGCTTATCTGACATCACGAGCACGATAACTGGATGATGTTGTAACCAAACAAAACAAAACAAAAGTTATGATGGACGATTCAATTTAATGGCATAAAAATATAGACAAGTATTCGTCATCAAGAGTCGACCCATCAACTTTATATACGAAGGTCAGCAATAAAAGATCTATGGAGACTCGTTGTATGGACTCCAGAGCTGAGTAAGGCTACAATACTATGACTATTAATATTTTTAACGTCAAACGTAGAATTTTACCAAGTTGCACAGAGACCATTCATGTACGGGGTCCTTTGAGTATATATCTACAATAATAAATATGCTGGCTGATGCTAGAACTAAAAAAAGAACATTAATCGGACTTGTCTTATTTAGACCAAATCTGTCTGAACGCATCCTACTAACCCTGATGACCCTGTGCAACAGCTCTTGAATACGACATGAAGGCGATATCAAGTATAAAAGCGATGTCAGGCAAGGTCTCGGCTCTTTGTACTTCCTGTATGCACAAACCAGGAAGTCCGTTGTACTTACTTTTTCTTACGTGACAATTTAACAAACAATATTTAGTAATAGTTGCTATGCAAAACTTGTGGAAAATTTACAAGCCGCGCTATAACATTTGCAACTTTAATTGTTTATTTTTTTTTTTTTTTCTTTTTTTCTTTTTGCTTCAGCAGACTTGAAAAGTCGTGGTGCGTCGCAAAGTTTGAATTATGAATTGTCTAGAAATGTTTGTGGCTATTTATCTACCATAAAAAAGAGCGTCACAAAAGACAGTTATATGGAGTTTTAAACTGGGATCTGATGGTTGACTCAGCGTCTGACGGCCGAGGGGAAAATTCTTTAGGACTTTCATTAATGAAGATTCTTGTGATTCTCTTTATAGCTCGTAACTATTTCAAAAGATTGCTTTACAAGCAATATCCTCCCGATCGTCCAATTTGTTGTTTTGTTTGTAGCTGAATTTCGTGCTAAGAATTGTATTCATTACAATCGACGATGTCGAGGTTGTACCCTGATGGTACTTTTGTGTTGTGTGCAGATGAGTGATTGATTCGTCTTGGACAAGAGAGTCGATAATTTTCTTCGAAAGGAATAAGACCTAACAAAAAGAAATTCTCAAGTCGAAAAGATAAAATAGATCAAGACCCTCTGGCTCTTTTGTTCGGATATCAACAATATCAATGTCATCTAAACACATCCTTTGGGGATTACTATTGAATTTTGTTGATTAAGTCTGTGTATATGATTACTGACTTCTGTGTTCTTCAACCTAACTTGCAAACGTTCCTCCAATGAGAATTATACTTAGTACTGCCCACTCACCCGTTAAATAGTCAAGTTGCATTAGCAATTAGCAATGAGTGCATGACTTTGACGATGCAGTAAACTTACCTGACTGACTATAATCTCACACAATCTTCAACATACATAATGTTTTATTCTTCCAAATATTTTCCGTGTTATTGACATATATTCTGATACTAATTTTCTCCACCATAACATCAGTACACAATAATTTAATATATTTCTCAGTTCATGATAGCTATGTTCATTTCGTTTCCATCCTTTTTAAGGGAAATTTTATGACACGATTGGCTTAGTCATGCCGAAGAATTGGGAAGTACCTTTCCCAAGGGCACACAGTGGCCAGGAAGGTTTGGGCAAGTATCGAACAAGCGACATTTAGATTACGCTGTTGACTTTGACAATTGCTTTTGTATAGTTCAATTCCACATCTCCGTCGCCAGGAGGCAGCCACAAAACTACTTTTACTGTACAAATACGTCACCTCGCATTCAGCAGTCCGCTTTGCTTCGATACATCCAGATTTGGTTAAGTCCGTTGCCGGAGGATATAACGCTATTTAGGCATGGATTAATGAGTGGTATTCCGCAGATGTTGTAAACAACTCCCTCGAAGCTCAATCATCTGTCTGCCCTCCTGGATTCAAACTTACATATATGTCAACCACCCTGAACCGTTTCCGGACAAAACTGGGTCATTGTGCAGTCAACTTCATCCGATGGGGCCAGGCAACTTACCCTTCCTGTAGCTATGGTGCTCTACAAACCATTGTCATACATTGTGAACAACTCTCCAATGACAAAGTTTCTTGGTGGACTGCAGGCTCTGCAACCTGCTGATGGTGACGCTATTAAATGGCTAGGCATTCACTTCAAATGATAACTAAATAGTTGAATTTAATATTATACACGTAATAAGTTATATCATGTTGAAATTGAACTACGTTGTTGTTATGTTATCTGGCTACTCGAAGTTCAACTTGATTTATATGTGTATGAGGGTTACGTAATTCTGTCTGACTTGTTTGTTTGTTTGTTTGTTTGTTTGTTTGTTTGTTTTTGTTTGTTTTTTGTTTGGGAGGGGGCGGTTTTGTTATCTGGCTACCCGAAGTTCAACTTGATTTATATGTGTATGATGGTAAATCTGTCTGACTTCATTCATAGATGTGAAGAGTGATTACTTCAATTCCTGTCTTGATCCATATAGGTCTGTTGATAACTTCGGTTTGTCTCGCTTGATTCATATATGTATATCGATGACTTAATTTTGTCCTTTTTGGATCATATATGTTATTGATGTCTTTAGTATGCCAGACTTGATTTGTTTGTTGATTTAATTTTGAGGGCCATGGGTGATTGAGTGGTCTAAAGAGCTCTGTATCACGCATATTTTTCTCTGTTCTCTCTTTCATCCATTATATTAAATGTGGAGTCTTTTTATCTTGGGAGGGAAGAGTTGTACCTATGTTGGAAAATGTGATGCTCAACCCTAACTGTTTCGTTTTTAATGCAATACAGTGAGAGAGCGTGAAATACATCTTCCACTGTCAGCTCTTAGTGAATTATGCTTAATAAGTTTCTAGTGGCATGTAACATGCTAATATTTCGTCTCTGCGTGTTTCACGAAGACTCGACTATATTCCTTTATTCCATTGTAATTTTGCACAAAATTATTTCAAATATTCTTCATAGACAGACGCAGAATGGTGCACTGCCCTTATTGTACATTTTCATCTTTCTGCCAAGAAAATGGAAGTTGGTACTGTTCAGTCGTTTACAATATTTGTACACTACACGCAAATTCATATCTTATTTTAAGGAAAGAAAGGAAGATAGTCATACGCTCACACACACACACACACACACACACACACACACACACACACACACACACACACACACACACACATCAAAAAACACCGAGGAAATTTCGTGTCGCTTACACCATGTAAAAAATAAATTGCACAATTCAGTAGCCTACATATAAAATGTATATACGTTTTCAAAACTTCAATTGTCCATTTTAATTAATTAAATTTAAATATAGATTAAACCATCTTTAATGTTAGACATACTTTGTTTATCTACATCGTACGTACAAGTATGTCACCATTTTGTTTTTCGTTGTTCACTATGTGGCGTAATGATCCATAAAACTCTTACTGAAATCTCGGAAGATGTGGATCTATATCACAAAGTAAAATGCGGCATGTTTTATTGAAATCTTAAATGTCTGCGACCTTGAATTTCAAGATTACACAATGAAAATGTATATAAATGTATGTCCAATCTTACACTGTTCTTTTTCGTTTGTTGGCGGGGGGGGGGTACCCTAAATAAGCCTAACAGAGCTGTTTGATTAAATCAATCAATCTTTTTACCCAGCGTGTACATTTCACAATGTGTGTGTTTGAATGACCTTTAAGCACTTTCAATGAATTATATCATAACATTATTAATAACACGTTTTTAAGCAACAAAATTAAGGCTATTCTTTTGCAGATTATCATTAATCTGTCTTCATAATTTCACTCTCGTTAGATAGATAGATAGATAGATAGATAGATAGATAGATAGATAGATAGATGGATGGATGGATGGATGGATGGATGGATGGATGGATGGATGGATGGATGGATGGATGGGTGGGTGGTTGAGTAGTTAGGTAGGTAGATATATAGATAGATAAATAGATAAATAGATAGATAGATAGATAGATCGTCCGAGTCACAAGAAAAACGTGAGGTGTAAAAAGAAACCCTTTTCAGAGCAAAACAACTTACCATAACCTTGGTAGCACTTAACTTATTTGTAACGAATTTCTTCCCTTTAAGAAAATGGTACTTGATAGACAGTATGCGAGTATTTTTTTTTAAAAAATTATATAACAAAAATTTTAAAAATAAAAATTATCGAGGCAGACTTCTGAACATTTGCCATGTAAAACTGGGAAAGAAAAAAAAAAGTTCTTTGTATCAAAAAAAAAAAAAAAATATCTTATGGAGATGCCGGGTCTCGAACCCGGGGCCTTTCGCATGCAAAGCGAACGCTCTACCGCTGAGCTACATCCCCACTGTTACATTATGAAGTGTATGACTAAACTGATATAGAATAATTTTATTAACAATTCTAGTAAATATGTTGTATTCCAATACTTTGTATTTTAATAATTTTCTATTAGATTATATTTTCTTCGATACTTATTATATTTCCGTTTCGCACTATTAATGCAAAGTTATTAGTTCCTATATATTGGTAATGATAGTATAATAATTGATAGCATCATACATTTATTTTGTTGCTGATATGTTGAGAATATTGTACCATTCAACGCATGACAGATCTATCGCATAAATATTCATTTTGACACTATACATTTTTACGAACACCTCGCGTTGTAATTATTTGTTACAATGTAATATCGTGCGTAATATGTTCAATTTAAAGGTCACCGACTTGTTATCCTGGATTACCTCCCATACAATGAATCTTCACGAGTTGCTTCTCTTGCATTAGTAAGTCCATCAAAATGACGTTTGTTATTAGGTATAGCAATACGACTTCTGTAGTTTACCCACCAAAGACACGCACACAAGTTACAGCCGTCAAATAACCAATTTTTGCAGAAAACCTCGTATACTGGACTTGTTTATTTAGTATTCTCTCTTTTAAACACCCTAAAAAATGTAACATGGTTTAAGCAGTTCTGTAGTTTTTAAAGACATTCCGAAACTTAAGTTTGCGATCAAATGCATTATTTAACTGCAAACACGTTTAAACTCAGAAGTCGTTTCTTAAAAATATTCCCGAAAACTTTGTAAGCTTTTGTTTCAACGTAACTAAGAATGTAAGTAAAAGTCTCGATCATTAGTGAAAAAGTATTTTTAAGTTCATTGTTAAAAAGGAAAACTTTTGACCATAATGCATTTTTAAGAGATAGAAACTTGTATATGCATACAGAATATTAATATATTAATACAGAAATTATTTGCTTGATTTTTAAGTATATATTTTTTAAGTTCCAGACTCAAGTCCGCTATATTCTGGATCTAACAATTTTTCTGAAAATGTCTATGCATTTGATCTCATCCATTTAAGAATAGACATCAATCCAACAATGTATTTTTCATTTATAAAGAGTGATATTATTTTGCGACCTTGATCATACACGTGATGCTTTCAATAACTTTCAGGAAATAAAGTAGCCATTTTATTTATCTAAATTATGTCCACATCACTATCAAAATTTACGGAAACCAATGAATAACTGATACAACGATTTGGCTGAATGTTGTCTTGTCTTTTTCTGTGTTATAGAGATGCACATAAGCTTTAAGATTGGCTTGCACAACAACAATAACATGTTAGAGTGTCTGCGTTGCCGCCAAGACGACAACATTAGCTTTGCCACGTCTCACATTGTTCTTCGATAAAGAAACCGAAACAGAACGATATGTGTATATCAAATATACACATGTTTAGACGAACGTAATTGATAACGTACATCATTTGAATAACCGATCTGAGATAGTCAGCTTATTAACAGAGCAGGATTGAAGAATTACCTCAGATCAAATGTAAATGACCTGTTTTGCTGATTGCCCGTACAGGAATCGAACCCGCACCTATCTGATCGCGAAGCTAACACACTAACTAGTAAACTTTAAATGGAGTCATGTTCGAAATAAATGGAGTCCTGCGGGAAGGCAACTTTTAAATAGTTGCAAAACTTGTCGAATAAACTAGCGTGATACTCAAGAAAAAGTCTGAAAAGAAACAATTTAACTAATGCTGGACAAAAATCTTGACCATAGTTTCTCATTACTCTTATGTTCCATAGAAAAATATAACACTCATGTTATGGAGATGACTAATCCTCTTCACACCATGACGAAGCTACTATATTTTTAATGTTAACATCTATTTTAGTACATTTTCAAATTTGGTTTTGCGAGCCACTTGAACTGTAACTTCACTTTTTTCATTCCAAAATCAGTTTATATACACAAGGTTAGATTACAGCGTAAAATCTTTTCATTTATTAATGTGCGCACGCGAATGTGTGCGTGTGCGCGCGCGTGCGTGTGTGTGTGTGTGTATGTGTGTGTGTGTGTTTAGGCCCATACAATTTTCACACTGTTCATGAATCTCATTGGACAACAAGTAATTAACGACAAGGAGATATGAACAGGTAGCTGTGAATTTAGTATGAATTGAATAAAAACTAAAATAAAAAGGAGCAAGCGAATTAAGACCCATATAAGGAAATGGAATATTTACCACAATACAGTAAGGATGAAAATGGAGAAATCATGGGTGTGTAGTGATGAGAAACCTGAACTTACTGCGATAAAAAGTTATAGATGCGTAGAAGCTTAAATATCACAATGACTATATTATTTTATGCTGCAGTAAATGCTGGCAATTACAGAAGAATGTGACGATTTGACATTTTAGAGATGTCATGGGTTAATATTCAATCAAGTGGAAATAACTGTCGCCAAGCAAATTATCTGGATGAGAAAGAGTTCTCAACAAAAACAAAACTATATGTTTTGGCAGTGCTCTCTCTCTCTCTCTCTCTCTCTCTCTCTCTCTCTCTCTCTCTCTCTCTCTCTCTCTCTCTCTCTCTCTCTCTCTCTCACACACACACACACACACACACACACACACACACACACACACACAAACACACACAGAGAAATTGTAATCCACGACATGCGTAATCGTGTTAATTGCAATTCATTGGTTTCACACTTAAGGTAATCAGTCACGAAACCAATACCTTAACAAAACCAAAATGACAAATATTCACAATAAAATTGTACCAACAAGCGGTTTGCCAAATATTTCATTTTGACCTGTCGCTCAGTTTCTGCCTTAAAACCTGCTCGAGAACAAGAGGTAATAGGAGATATTGAGATACCATCCGTCTGTCTGTAGACTCCTCCGAAACCGCTGGATGTAATTTATCACACGCATACACGGCATATAGATTACCCACGTGGTAACCATCTTCTGAAGTCCCCGAGAGGGGAAAAAATATATAATGAACACCAAACTGCAACTAAAGACACAATTTTTCAAATATTATTTTATCCACGCTATATGCGTAAGCTCACAGCAGGATGACCAAACAAATGTAACGGATTTAGAGTTACAATCCATGAGTCTCGGATGTGAGAATGGTGCTTGTGCTGGAACCTATGTAATACCAATGGCAGTTGAATTTGAAATGGGGAGATATCAAAAATAGCATTCGTTATTTCTTAACCTCATTTCTTCTACTTGTATGTCCATATTGATTCCAGCACTGAAACACGCTGAGAACATTTTAGACTTTTTTAATTAAATAAATATGTATCTAAACCCGTCCAATTCAACCTGCAAACTTATTTATTTAAGACACGAAAATCAATAATAATTTATTCATCCGAGCTTACAATGTTAAACATCAGTTGAAAATAGAACGATTAAACATAGACATTATCTGCATCATGTCACAGCGAGAATGTGAAGAAAGTTTTACAAATGACTATATTACAAGAGTAAAGCTGCAGGGGAAATAAAATGTTTAGCAAATTTTTCCTGTACAACCCTAATGCAGATCATTTGAGTGAACTAGTCTTACAACGTAAGACACATCACGCGATTTTTTTTATTGGGGGATGAGTCTTACAGCCTAACTAACGGCGCTGTTTAGTGTTTTGATGTCGACTAACAGTGTAACGAAAGTCAAATTTTCAGGAATATCACACACAACTGAACTGACAACCAGTAAAGAAGCTTTTCTACAAAGTAAAGTTATAATGTTTATATCAGACTTTACTTACTCTGGAGTCTTTTCTCTAATAAATTCAGATCCTCAGAAAAGAAACAGGCCTGTTTTAAAGTTTCGTTGGTCTACATTTCAGTTGGCTGGAAAGCGATGAAAGCCGAAATGCCGAAATCGGATTAGGTTGAAATATTATTCTCTCTCGAAAGGAATAAAAATATATTATGCCTTTTGGAACTGTAAGCAAAGTTTCGTTTTTTCAAGACACATTGTTGTTGTCATCGTCGTCTTCGTCGTCGTTGTCGTTGTTGTTGGTGGTGGTGGTCCTTCGGTCTCGAAGACGACCATGATTTCAGATCTGAGTTGATTTGTGAATGCGCAGATGTCTGGTGAAGCCAGTCCGCGCTCTGAAACATGTCCACCACATGAACCTACTTGAACACACTTCGGCGTACCTCGAATACAGTCGGCTTGCAACAAAATCAAATGTATGTCAATGGAACATAAAAATGCATCCAGTTGTTATGATCTTATTTTGACTCCATCAGGATAAAGACAGCACAGAAGAATATTAATTACACATAAATTAGTGGAAGAGTGTCGATATAGGTTGCCAAGTGTGTGAGATATTCCTAAAACTTTGATTTCTCGTTCCGATATCAACCGACATAGGAACACGTTATACCATGCCATTATTTGGGTAGTAAGAAATAGCATTCAAACAAAAATATGTGCCATATCTTACATTGTAGGACTAGAGAGCGAACGCGCCAAACAAAATACATTCTTGTGTGTGTGTGTGTGCGTGTGTGTGTGTGTGTAATTTGCATGTTTAATGTAGCTTTAAAACAATTTCAGTCATATCGCTAAGATCTCGGCAGTGTAGCAGTTTTATAGTGATGACAAGTGCCACACAAATGTAGCATCATGTCTCACCCAGTCACAGTATCCTGACATCAGGCTGACCTGTCCAAATACTAACTTCTTAGTGCTGAGAGCCAACTCAGGCAACTGCTAGTATCATTTTTGTAAGTCTTTGGTATGACTCGGCCGGAGTCTGAACCCGCGAGCTCCCACATCCGAGGCGGACACTCTAACAAGTAAGGCCACCGTAGCAATTCTACTGTTCCGTAGAAGAGATTAGAGATTAGAAATATAGATTTATGTTTCAGAAGCTAACCTCAGTGTTAAAATTATATCCAGAACGTATTCTCAAATTTAATAATGTGTCAATTTGTTTGTGTTCTTCCATTATCAATATTATATGCTAAAACTTTGTATGGGATCATTTGGAAATATGAGATTTATAGAATATCTCATATCTCTTTCCGTTTATCTATACATCGATATGTCAAACAATTAAGAAGCTTTCCGAATGCATATAAATCAAAACGTTCCAGCAAGAATCTGGTTTATTCAATAAATATGGACCATACAATTCAAGTGTTTTGCTTTTGTAACTTTTAGATTTTGTTGTTGCTTTTAATATAAATCTGAAATAATATTTATATCCTTACCTTTTATCTCGTAGGAGAACATGCTTACGTTTATTCTGAAGAGTTTCTGTTATTACATATTTTAGAAATTTTGCAACTTTACACTTTTACAACAAACATTTTAATTTACACTTTATTGCCATGATTGTGCCGATGTACAACGCATACAATGTCTATCTGTCTGTAATATGGGACTGATGATTGGGATCATATACGTCATTAGTTGAGGTCAAAATTAGTTACTTTATTACATACTTTATACCCAACCCCGCGAGATGTCAAGATCACGTGGATTATTCGTCTTCACTCATCCTTAAATAATCACCGGAAAATTACGATATTTTAGGTTCAGTAGTAAATATTTTGACGCAAAGGAAGTGTAAACCCTTACGTACTTTTCTGATAGCTTTTGTTTGGACTCGCCAAACACATACGACAGCATTGCCCAAATTAAGTTATTTGTGGTAAATAAATCCAAACTAGGTCATATTTATTACCACCTTTGTTTTGATATGGTTTCATTATTATAACTCTACATTATTTCATTCCTTTTCTAGGTCGCATATTAATTGGACAAGTTTATAAACCGATGATCCTGTCCTTCATGTGTAATAACACCAACACATCTTCAATTCAAATTCGCCGCTTTCATGCTTTTGATTTCGCTCCCTATAAAAACCATGATGTGGCACGTAATAGCTGTACATATATGAATGTTTCGATAGACTATAAGGGTCGCATTGAAAGCTGTGTGTAAAAGGATACGAACTTTCATCTCACCTTAAAGGAACTTACTAACATGGTCAGACAAGGGCGCCTATACTGCCTGGGATAGCCAGGGGTTCCATTTAGATTCCATATTTGTTGGTGTCTCAGGTAAATATGTTTTGCTAACTCATTGAAACACGCATACCTTACTTAAACATTTTAGCCGCTACTGATTTTACAGAATTAATCTTGCAAATTAATAGTATTATTTAAAAATCATTTTGAAAATAGTTGAATGCCTTTGCATGCGTACACGGTTATACTAAGGTCATACCTTTGCATGGTTGTAGAATGTTACGATTATACATTTCACAGCCAAAGAATGTTTCAATACATTTGCATATAACTACTTTCATGGCATAAAGAGCACATGGTTTCCTCATAATGGGACGTAAGTCCATTGCATATCAATGACGATGGTACTCGTAGGGAGTCAGTAGTAATCGAACCACTGCATGAATATGAGGCAATGGGCAATTACACGGGATTCGAACTCATAATCAAAGTGTTGTAAAACCAACTCCTGCAATCTTAAATAGTCTCACGGACTATAATTTATTTAAGACATATTTTTTTGTTTGCTTGATTTCGTGATTATGTTCTTTCGAAAGATAAGACCAAGATTTAACTTTTAACAGTTGGACATGCATATTAACTAAATGTTGCCACTTGCCAACGTTAATTCGAAAGATTATTAATTTTGGGGTAATTTATCAGTATATGATCACAAACCTTGTTATAAATGTGGACATGAGGGATTCAGTCGTTTTCGGATTGTTGAAAATGTTCGGATACTCAGGAAACCCGGAAGAAATCGCCCATATCGATTGTCAAAACTGATAATGGTTTAACTTTAAATGACTTTAAATATTGCAGACATTATTAAACATAAATTAACTATCGTATCATTGTATATATATATATATATATATATATATATATATATATATATATATATATATATATATATATATATATGCAAAAAACTGACGACGAACAGTACGAAACTAACTAGTAACTAACTAGCCTAAGCGCTTTCGACTCTTAACGAGTCTTTTTCAAGGGCAAATACAAAACATATATACGACAAACAAATAAACACAAAAACGTTGTGTTTGTAAACCTCTACATGGCTATCTCCAAATGTGTTAAAACTATAAATACAACCAGCTTGTATAGACTAGTTGCGGGAACTGTTTCGTACTGTTCGTCGTCAGTTTATTGCATCTATTTTAATCAATCCCTGACACACGTGATCCCTTGGTGGATCCAGTACGCTTGAATGGGTTGTTAATCGCTATATGATTTATATTCTATTTCTATATATATATATATATATATATATATATATATATATATATATATATATATATATATATATATCTATATATATATATATATATATGTATATATGTATATATATATATATATATATATATATATACATATATATATATATATATATATATATATATATATATATATATATATATATATATATATATATATGTGTGTGTATATATATATATATATATATATATATATATATATATATATATATATATATATATATATATATATATATATATATATATATATATATAACTGGTGTACGACAGCTCATTGCAAGTGAGAACATTTTCAAATTGCATTTTATTTCAATTTATTGAATGCTGACTCAAATAGTATACGTACATCCGGGCATGTAACGCTTGTTTTGTCTCTATGGATGTGTGTATCCCTTTGTCTTCTCCATTAATTGTATATGAGTGTCCAGAACTCACCTTCGCTAATGAAAGAAATATTCAAACTTAGATCACGTTAAGAAGATAACTGTTTACCAAAAAAAAACTTGGCACATTGAGTGCCTTTAAGACCCGTATCGGTTGGATTTACATATAATTTTACTAATTGTAGTGAAATTATGACCCAGACTGATTGAGTGTACAAATAATTTGGCACTTTGGGTTGAATTATTACTCTTGTTGATTGGGTTTATAAAAGCATTGTTTTACTTCGTGCATTTTGGTGGTATTAAGACTCATGCCAATTGCGCTTACAAATGACTTGGCACAATTTTTGTAGAGTTAACAGCCATATGATGGTTTCGGTGCAACCGTGGAAAACCTTTGCTTTCAAGAAGAAAAAAAACTTTGATTTTTATACAGTCGTTTATAATCATTTTTATGTCCGTCAGCAAGTCTTTCCATGGGTTTCTCAACTGAATAATAAGTCTCTCAATATGTGAAGGATTGTCTTCAAAAAAGATAAATATTACGGTCATCGCCTGACAACGGACATAGCGAATATTCACTTTCCTCTGGCAATTTATAGTCTGAGCTACTAACCCGTTTTGCTTTTATTTTAGCAACTTGTCTAATAGTTTCTGAAGAATTGCTGTGAAATTCAGTAAACAGTATGGTTTTCATACGAAAAAGCGAATATCAAGAAAATAAGCCGCAATCGCGATTTTTGTTTTGAGTTATTGCTTTCTTGTTTTGTAGTTTAATGGAGGGTATAACACAATATCATTAACGCAACGAGTCACACGCTGTTCGTGCTGGATTTAGGGATAGCTTTAAAATTAAAAACTTAATATGACAATCATAAAAAGATGCTAATATTTTTAAGAGTTATGGATATTGTCTCTGGCAGACTTTTGTAAATATAGTTACATACATAGATGGATTGATAGATACATAGATATATACATAGATAATTCGATAGACTCATTAGATACGTAGATTAGATACATAGATACTAAAATAGACTCATTAGATACGTAGATAGATACATAGATACCAATGAAGACTCATTAGATACGTAGATAGATACATAGATACCAATATAGACTCATTAGATACGTAGATAGATACATAGATACCAATATAGACTCATTAGATACGTAGACAGATGCATATATACCAATATAGACTCATTAGATACGTAGATAGATACCATACCTGCATTAGATACGTATATACATAGCATAAATATGATATGGATAACTTTAAAACTTAATACTTAATATGACCAACATAACAAGATGTAAATATTGACAAATAAGAGTTATTGATATTTTCTGTTGCAGATTTTTGTAAATTCAGTTATATATATGGAATGATAGATAGATACATAGATATATGCATAGATACAAAGATTGATACGTTAGATACGAAGATAGATGACATAGATATGTTGTTGTTGTTGTGCTTAACGCCATTTTTCAGCACACGATAGGCTATTCATGGCGGCCAGTATTAATGGTGGAGGAAGAAACCGGGAAATCACCGGAAAGAACCACCGACCCACGAGAAGCTACTGGCAGGCTTTCTCACATATCCACATTCGCCGAATCCTAGACTCGAACCCACGCAGACAGAGGTGAGATGGCAGTGATCCATAACGGATAGCGCTTTAGACCACTCGTTATGGATAGCTTTAAAACTTAATACTTAATATGACCTACATAACAAGATGCAAATATTGACAAATGAGAATTATTAATATTTTCTCTGGAAGTAATGACAGACAGGTTTTTGTGAATTTAGTTTTATAATTAGTGAATTTAGATTTATAATTTTTCGTTTTCTACATAAAGGTTCGATCAATTGTCCATTTTCACAATTTTAAAATTTAACCATTGATCTGTCCAGCAGATATTAACTGCCATTTTATATATAAGTTAGTTAATGTGAATATGGCATGTTATAGGCATCAGAAGTAGTGAATGCTGACAAAACACTATACTCGAACTATTGTCAGAAAACTAATGTCCTTTCTTTCTATACATTTAGTAACAGTATGGAGTTTGGTGGAATGCGGGGGAAACAAGGACGCATTTATGTGAGCACATTGCACATCATAAATGTTTTATCATTTTCTCTGTTAATGTACATAACGTTAGCATTTGTATAAAGTACTCTGTCTTTCCATTAATCATGCTGGTATGAGCTATGGGATTCTTATGTAATTTTAATTTATAATATATCTAACAAAGGGTAATAAATCCTTCACGTGTAAAAGATGGACTTCAATAAAGACCTTCAAAAGTTCATCTGAATCCTTCCCTGCTCTTCAATTCATTTTTGTTTCTTTTTCTGTTAAAGACAACAACAGATCATGTAGGGAAGGTACATCTAGCTCTGATTCCTCAAGCACTAGGGAGGAAAATGGTAAGACGTTATAGACAAAGATAAATGAAGAAGCTAAATGGTTATGTTCAGCCATGTATTTAAGATAAAAGAGTTAAGTAAAAGTTTATGTTAAATGTACCTTCTTAGTGTTTTCTTCGTTTTTATTACCAGACGTGATAATATACCTCCAAATCTATTGACAAATTGTTTTTGTATTATTTGTAATGGAACTAAATGAGTATATTTGATATATCCGAATAGCATTTATAGTATGCAATATACTGCCATTATAGAGTGTAGCCGCACTTTTATTTTTAATACGTTCATGACTTATATGTATAAACATATTCAGCTGCAGCAGCCAAAACAGAATCTGAAATAATTTGCGTATACTAGGAATAATTTGATCGACCAGGAGTACATATGAATCCTACCCGACAATTCGATTCATTTTTCTTTCTTCAATCCTTCACTTTAAAAGACAGTTACATATCAAGTACGCCATGTACATCTAGCCCTGATTTAACCCCTCCGGTGGTCTAGTAGTTAGATCGTCCACCTCAGATGCGGGAGGTCGTGGGTACGATCCCCGGTCGAGTCATACCAAATACTTACAAAAATGGTAATAACAACTGCCTCGCTTGACGCTCAGCATTAAGAGGTTAGTGCTAGGGCTGGTCGGCCTGGTGTCAAGATAATGTGACTGGGTGGGACATCATGCTACATGTCTGCCGCATGATGTCCCAGTGCTAGACATCACTATAAACTGGCAAACTGCAGACGTAGCTATATGACTGAAAAATTATTAAAACTAAGTTTAAAATCATAATCACATCACATCACATCTAGCCCTGAGTACTCTATTCCTAAATAAGAAAATGGTAAGAACTCATAGACAAAGATAAAAAAGGAGCTGAATGATTATTTCCAGCTATGCGTTTAAGATGAATAAAGAAATAAAAACATAAATAACAGCTTATGTTTAATGTACCGTTTAGTATTTTGTTCTTTCTTATTTTTAAACATGATAACGTACCTCCAAATCGAATGACATAATGTATTTTGTATTAAATGTAATGGAATTAAATGAGTAGATTTCATATTTCCAAATAGCACTTATATTATATAATACACTGCCATTATAGCGTGTAGTTACATTTTTATTCTTTAATACGTGCATGACTTATATGTAAAAACAGATTTTGCTGCACCACCCAAAACAGCATCTGTAACAATTTGCTAATACTAGGAATAATTTGAATTTCATATAAACTGTACTGCCTGGGATAACCATGGGTTTCTTGTAGATTCCATATTTGTTGTCATTTCAGGTAAATCTTACTTGAACATTCACTAAAACACCAAGTCTACTTCCTACTATTAGCCGTGACTGACTTCAGCAAGTTAATCTTGTAAATGAATAGTATTATTTTTGTAAATTCATTTTGAAAATGGTTGAATATCTTTGCATGCCTACACGGTTTTATTAGGATAACAAAATGCCTGAATACAGAATTTTAAGATTTCAAATTTCGCAGCCTAAAATGGTTCAATAATTGAGATTATTACTGCTTTCATGGCATAATGGACACATGATTGCCTTATGATGGAAAGTCAGTTCATTTTAGATCAACCCTGTGTGAAGATTGTACTCTTAAAAAGACCGTAGTGATCGAAGCCTTGGCATTACTTAGAGGACACATGGCAATAGCAACGTCTGGCTTCGAACTCATAATCTACGTGTTGTTAAACCAAGTCCTTCAATCTTTAATAGTCTGGCGGACGATAATTTATTTCAGACACAGTTTTTTGTTTGCTTGATTTCGTGATTATATGCTTTCTACAGACAAGACCATGAATAAACTTCATGAAGTCTCACAAGCATAGTAAATAAACGTTACCCCTTACAAACGTTAATCAGAAAGATTTTTAAATTGGGAGTTTTTTGGTCTAAAAGTTTCAATATGTGCTCAGAATGTTTACTAAAAACGTGGTCATGAGGCCTCCATACTTTTCAGCCTCTTGAAAACTGTCGATTACTCCGCAAGTTTTGAGAAATAGCTTCTATCCGGGAAACATTGTTAAAAATGAGAATAATTTAACTTTAAATATTGCTAGTATTATCAAACGTACCTTAGCTATCATATCAATGATAATCTCTCTCTCTCTCTCTCTCTCTCTCTCTCTCTCTCTCTCTCTCTCTCTCTCTCTCTCTCTCTCTCTCTCTCTCTCTCTCTCTCTCTCTCTGAGTTCTAATGTTTACAGCTCATGGCAAGTGTTATATATTTGGAGATCAAGGAAACAGGAGAAGCTAAGCCAATTTATCCATCAAGGCCCATATTAAAGCTAAACCAGTTTAACCAACAAGGTCGACTGTTGACGCTAAACTAGCTTACCCATCAAAGTCCATTCTTCAAGCTAATTCATTTTACCCACGGAAATCCACTAATAACAATAAACAACCAATCCAGCAATATAAAGGATAACTGATATCACACTTGTAACGTTCCCTCTCCTTTGGGAAACAAACACGAAAAATTCGAAACCTGACAAGGGACAAACGAAAGATACGCAAGAAAATCATGATATGGAGACGTTTGCCGTTTATGTATCAGTACCAGGCAGCAACATAAAGCAACGTAATAGTGAACAGTAAGACAACCATTATCCTCTTGATGTTAAGTATGCTATATCATTTATGCTTTCATTTGAGATTCATTCTTTCATTCAACTTTTATTTTAAACATCAGCTTTTCTTAGCCAAAATCATTCATACTTCTGAGCGCAAGAATGGCACAATTGAAACGTTTAATTCATGCGGTACAAAGATTAGCATCTCTACTTACTTAATTTAAAATTAAATATTCAAAGCTCATATTGAAAAAGTCTTAATTATGGGAAGACGATTTTAGATATTGTTGTGCAACCGATACTGGCACTTGTAATAAATAAGCATCTTAAGCATGATTATTTTTTGGGACTTTCTCAAAAGTAAGGTCAGTCATTCCAGTCACAATAGGTGAAGATTAAGAAACGATACCACAAGGATTGGTCGTGAATATAGAGCTCCTATCTATCAATCTATCTATCTATCTATCTATCTATCTATCTATCTATCTATCTATCTATCTATCTATCTATCTATATATATATATATATATATATATATATATATATATATATATATATATATATATATATATATATATATTGTATGAATACCTTAATTCCATGAAACTAAGTTTTCACAAGTTTTCTCTTCACATATGTTTGTTCCATTGATGTATTATTCTCCGAAAGCTACATCAGTGTATATAAATGGTGTGATATATCGTGAGTATTTTCTGACTCAAAATTAGTAGAGTATGTTTATCCAATCATTAAACGCAACTACTCAACAGATTTTTTATAATTTAAATTTTAGAATATGTTTCGTATATTTAGTCAGTGTAATGCAATTCCAGAGGCACTCGAATCTATTCATGATTTGCAAACATTAGCTATGGTGAGGTGTGGTGCATTCTTTCATTTCCAATAATTCTGTATACAAAGTGTAATAAGCGTTCGCTCGCTAAAATATTGTAAACGACGGACTATCGACTGAGGAATTTGTCACAGAATTCTATATTCTTAATTTTGCTGCAATACTCTTAAACTAAAATATTCTGTTTTCTGAGCGGGGTGTACTTGCTACTAACATTATTTCAAAACAATGAGTTAGTTTCACGTCATGCTTAAGGAGTGGAAACCTTCCTTTATAAAACCGATAACCTTAGGCTCTCACATATCCAACATATAAAAATATCCCTTTACAACAGAGTCAACTGGGTCCAGCCAGTGTAAGAGCCAAGAGGATGCCGGTACAAGTTTACAGCTGGGACGATTCGGTACAGAAAAATAAACTTCCAAGCGGATTAAGGTAACTCTAGCTGGAATGATAGGACACAGCAAAGCTACTGGCCCAGCTGATGCTGGTTTCCATCTACATCTGGAACGATATTATATAGCAAAGCTAACTACCCAACAGATAATGGATTTCATTTACAGCAGAGTCGACCTAATACAGAATTGTTAACTGCAAAACGGATGCTATTACCAGTTTACAGCATGGAAGACGTTCGTAACCTATACGTACGCAGCTAAAAATGCAAACATTATACGGCGGAACTGACACGAATAAAGATTTGATTCTGATTTTGTTGCCTCTGAATCCTCGCAAAACCTTGATGGTTTGATCAGATCTGCTAACAAAAACGTAAATTAAAGACATATATGAACCGATAATCTGAGACCAGGTTTTTTCTACTAATGCTAGCACTGAACTTTGGTTATGTTTTCCTTTTTATAACTATATGGTAAGACATGATCGACAAAGATACATCAAAGAGCTAAATGATTCTCTCCAACTATTATTTGAGATAAGCAAAGAAATAAATAAACCTTAACGACAAATGCACCGTTTTAGTATATTCGTCTCGTTCATTTTCAAATATGATAATGTTTGTTCAATTCTAATAACAGAGTGTGTGTGTTGTATTATTTGTAATGGAATTAAATTAATATATCTAAAATCTCCAAAAAGCACTTATTTTATGTTCAGGACTACAATTACAGCTTCTAGCCACATTTTAATTCTTTACTACATTCATGTTTTATCTGCATAAACAAGTTTAACTGCGTAACACAAAACAGCATCTGTAAATATGTACTAATATTCGGAATAACTTTAATTTTATCTAGTTATCAATCTCCTTATATATATATATATATATATATATATATATATATATATATATATATATATATATATATATATATATATATGTATATATATATGTGTGTGTGTGTGTGTGTGTATGTATGTATGTATGTATGTATGTATGTATGTATGTATGTATGTAGGTAGGTAGGTAGGTAGGTAGGTAGGTAGGTAGGTAGGTAGGTAGGTATGCATACATGTATATATATATATATATATATATATATATATATATATATATATATATATATATATATATATATATATATATATATACATTTTCAAAACCTGAATCGTCTATTTCAATGACTTAATTTTAAAAATAGATTAAATCATCTGAAGCGTTAGAATTTGTTTCTATAGATCGTAAGTAAAAGTATGTCAACATTTTTACATTTTACATTAAAATATAGGTATCATAATGATCCATTAAGATCTTACTAAAGTCCCTGAAGATGTGCATCTTTATTGTAGAGTGAAATATAGCCTTTTCTTGTTTTCTTGAAATCTCAAAGGACAGGCCAATAGATGGAGCCTTGAATTTAATGATAACACAATGCAGATATATATAAATGTATGGCCAACCTTACCCTATTCTTTCTCGTTTGTATTTGTCGTACATTTCATGATGCGTGCATTTGAATGACATTTGCGTATTTTAAATAAATTATTATATTTATTATTATTATTATTATTATTATTATTATTATTATTATTATTATTATTATTATTATTATTATTATTGATATAATTTGTTGTTCTAAGCTGCAACATTAAGGCTACTCTTTTGCAGATTTTCATTAGGTTTTTCATCATGATTTCACATCTATGTGTGTGTGTGTGTGTGTGTGTGTGTGTGTGTGTGTGTGTGTGTGTGTGTGTGTGTGTGTGTAATAGTATTGTCCGCGTAATGACAATAATGTGTGGTGTAAACGGAAACCGTTTTAAAGAACGAAACAGATTTATTTAGTTACTATCACCGCTGATGCATTAAACTTATCTGAAACCCCTTATGTGGACTATTGGTTAGAACGTCCGAATCGGTTTAGGGATGACACGAATCCGAACCCCTGCCGAGTCATACCAAAGATATAATAATGGTTCTAGCAGTTAGAGCTCTGCAATAAGAGGTTAGTGTTAGGACTGGTCATCCTGGTGTCAGGATTATACAAATGTGTGGAACATGATGCTACAGTGGTGAACATCACTATAAACACTGCAGACATCGTAGTGAAATGACTGAAAAAATTGTAAACGCTATGTTAAAAGTACAAACCACACACACACGCACATGCGCGCGCGCACGTACACACTGCAACTAATGAAACCGTGCCATTAAGAAAATGGTCTTCGATTGAGGGTTATTTATTGGAGTTCTTTTTGAAAACAAAAAAGAATCGCAACGAATACATGATGGGCAGACTACTGAACATTTTCCTAGCTAAATAAAAACAAAAAAAGGAAAGAGATCTTAAGAAATAAAACCTTAGTGTAGATGTCCCATCTTGAACCTGGCGCCTTTTGCCTGCAAAGCGAACGCTCTACCTCTCAGCTACATCCTAGCTGTTGTAAACATAAAACTGCATAAATTGGTATACGTGTTCTTTGTATTGTTTATTTAACAATGAAATCAATATTATCTTCCTGCCAAAACAGTTCAATCTCTTCCATTTCATTTTTTTTCCATTTTAGGTTATTTTTTTTTTAAAAATCATTGTTTAATATAAATTGTATGTCTATCATTGTCCCAGTGCACTAGGACAAATGACTTGATGAATTCATTTTTTTCATTGACATTGTGCGATAATTGTATTTTATAATATACTTTCATGAAGATTGTAATCGATTGAGTTGCATTTTCATTTCCTGCTGTTAAGTGTTAACCACAAATTTTCCAATTACTCACTGCTTGGTGCATAACAACTTTGGCTGTATCCTTTCATTTCTTTCCCTTTGCTCCGTGCGTGCGTATGTTTGTCAATCTATATACATCCATGCGTTCGTCTTGAGTCACTTAGCACGACTGCATAAACTCGATTTCACAAAACAAATTAATTTTGTATATATGTTTGTATTTATTGATAAATTAAGTAGCTTTTATGACACCAAAGTATTTTTATATTTCTTTCAAAAATATTGGACTTGTATTATTTGCGTTACTTACAAAATATATTGTTTATTTCATTTATATCATTAAAATATAAGTTTCATAGATTTATATTGATCACTCGCATCTCCATAAAGGAACTGAAAGTTGTTATTATTGTAAAACTTCCATGTATATTTTATAGGTCAGAAATTGTGTTAGAATATGTTACTCCTTAATAATTTGCGTAGGGAAGAAAGTTCGTATCATGAATACCATTAAATTACAGAAAGAATAAAATATTAAAAAGCAAGTAAATACTTGCCTGAAAGTAAATTTATAGACGCTTTTCAAGCAAAGTATATAAACATGTTTCCGTGAATTTATTCGCACTCTCACACGTAATAAACAATGGAACAAATCGGAAGCATATGTGGATTGCCTGAATCAATTCACGCAACTCTTGTTTTTGAAAGTAAAGCATTATTTACTTAGTTCTTTATTTAGTTTCGGAAAATATGAATTGATCACACAAAAATATCCTTTAATTGCTTTTTGGAAAAGGTACAGGAGTTTACTCAATGGAACTGCACGAGCATTACAGTAACTAAATCATATTCTCCTAATTAATGCGACTTATATATTTCAATTTCTATCAAATTATATGTCATTGTTTTTCATCCAGTTGTCGTTTGCTTTTCTCCCCACTCTATCTCCTATACAATTGTTCTTGCCTTCCAAGGCGAAACGTGATGATCATAACTATTTCCAATCTGAAACGTTTCGATCCTCGCTGCTTCCTCAAATTTTTATTTCCTATTGTTCTGATATGCTGTTGTGTTGTATTCGAATCTCGCTCCGTTACTCAATATCGCCAGTTATGAACAATTGGATTTAGCAACAGAATCGCCTGACATAATTTCGTGAACAGCTGTACCATTTCTGCATACACTCAATCTGTGATCCTTGGGAGAAACTGACTTTGTGTGTCTCGGTGTTTTATTAGGCAATTAGATTGTAACAAATATTGTATCTAACTCTGTCTCGCTAATCCCAAAACTTGACTGCAATACAACAGAAAAGAGAGCTCTTTTGGCTTCTTCAATACATGTTTATACTTTGGAACTCTTTTAGAGACACGACTGTTTGCAAAATAATGGAAAGTGTAATCACGATATGCGTTTTTCTGGTGATGTTTGGAACAGGACAAACAAATGGTAAGTCAAGGTCCAAATGTTTAACGAAACCTTTAAATTTACAAAATATTGAGAAGAGGTCATCACTATTACTTCTGCATTAAATGTTGACGGTATGCCATGATCAAGACCTTCAATGGAAATTATAATGTAGAGTTGCTGTTTGGGATTGGGGCTGTGGTTGGTGGTTCTTTTTTGTGTTTTTTATATATTGTTTATTTTTCTAAGCATTGTTCAATTTCTTTAGCAAGCCATATGTTGTTTCCTAATGTCATTTGCACAAATATCCGACATAATTTGTCAGAATGCATACTTTTCGGTCACATGACTAGGATTTTATTGAATCATATTAGTAATAGTAGCAACAGTAGTAGTAGTAGTAGTAGTAGTAGTAGTAGTAGTAGTAGTAGTAGTAGTAACAACAGCAGCAAGCGCATTAGACAAATACATCAAATAACCCTTGCACATACGGCTGAATGCAATTAAAATGTTAACACTGTTAGATATTGCATAATTTCACGTTGTTTTAAGTTTTTCTTTGTCTTTGAGGCTCTCGTAAATTTAATGAAACTGCCGAATTAATCCAGACTTTATTGTGATAAAAGGGTAAGAGAAGGGATAGTAACTAATCACTTTCTATTCAGATATAGCGTGTTTACCACAAAAGCCA
The DNA here is from genome assembly GCA_016746295.1 of Potamilus streckersoni. Taxonomy (NCBI): domain Eukaryota; kingdom Metazoa; phylum Mollusca; class Bivalvia; order Unionida; family Unionidae; genus Potamilus; species Potamilus streckersoni. Next base: position 241,719 of record JAEAOA010000251.1, read on the forward strand.
CCAGAAAGCTAATCTCATTTTAGTCTCAAATTTCAGTGATTACCTGAAATTCTTATATATTTCAACGGGTTCGTTAAACCTTAAGTGAATGAGGGATTCAAAGACTTAACTAAATATTTAGCTATTTCTGAAACCATGGTTTCACACTTTTACTATAGCATGCGTACAATACGTATATTGGTGACTTGTACAAAATGATTATAAATGCACAATATGTCTCTACGTTAGCGAGCTAAAAGGTTGAAAGAAGAGAAAACATTTAATTTAAAAGGTGCTTTAAACTATGTAGATTTTAATCAGGTACATTTGTTCAGATAATAAAAGGTACTCATTTCAAAGAATACAAAATTAATGCTTGTACATCGATAACATTTCTGATATGCATGAATGGATGGATGGATCAATGGATTTATCATTATAAGAATAGATGATTCTATGCAACTACGCAATTACATGTGAGCGTACATATAAAATTTAGATTACCTCCAATATCCAGTTTATTTTAAAGAAGTATTATTTATTCCACAGATTTCAAACTGAGGATATACAGTCATGGAGATAATGCAACTGTTCTCATCGAAAAACTTCAGAACGATGAAAGAAAGATTTTGGATATATACTTCAATGGTTTTACAAAAAAGCTACATTATTATCATGTGATGCTCATTGGGCCAAATACTAACAATGATAAACACATTAGTAGAACTTACGCTGGTAGAATAAACAATATAAAACTGGAGAATGACAGTCTCAGTTTTCTCTTATTAAATGTCAATTTTATGGACAGTGGAAATTACACAGTTTTCGACAGTTCTTGGGAGAAAGGAAAACAAAGTATTGTTGTTCCACGTATGTATTCTGTTCACCTTCCCTTAATGCCGAGAAAAAAAATGAATCAAGACTCATGTATGATTTGTAGATTTTTAGTTGGAGGACGTTCGGATAAATACATCCCAATCTTATTGTCAGTCTGCTTTTACTTTTAATTCACAATTCATTAACCAATCGCCTCAGCTTCCAAATCATATCTATAATTTGTATTTTAATGAATTTCGTTTGACGACTATTCAAGCTTCTTTCATCTAGATAAACATAATATCGGCCCTAAAGTTATTAGAAGGGAGGTGACAGATTTGAATTGGGTTATGGTACATGAATCTGTACTAAAATAGAATGGGATTTACCATGCCTAGGAGTGTAACTAGATCAAGTTTATGTTTAAACATCGACAAGTTTTCTACAATGAACAAATTTAACAAATGTCTCAATCTCACTGTGTCAAAACATATCATTTTGAAACCTATGCTAACCATATAGTATTTCCGGATTCAGCCTTATGTTAGGTCACAATTCAGTTTGTTCGTTTCTTCCTGTATCTAATATTTTCTTTCTCAAAATGGCTGTTAACGCGCATAACACATATAATTTGTGCATTCTCTTGATGCATACTTATAGAAGAATTTACCCTAAGCAAATCAAGCATCTATTTTACCCATATGAGAGTTTTAGATGTTATGGTTGTATTATTCCCTTTCTAAACGGCAGAATGTTATCGCAGGTTCTGTGGAGTGTAATGAGTGCTCAACTCACGTTAAATGTGACACAAATCCACAATATGTAGACGGCCTACAAGATATTACTAACCATTTATACCTGGAACGACAAGGTACAGCAAGGTTTCCTAACCAGCATATGATGATATCCATTTACAGCTGAAACGACTGAATCTAGCATATTTAATTACCCACAAAAGAGTCACGTAGATCCAACCAGTGTAAGAGCCTAGATAATGCTGGTTCAACTTAGACTATTCGGTACAGCACATTAAATTTCCAAGGTAACTAAAGCCGGGATGACAGGACACAGCCAACCTACTGGTTCAGCTGATGCTGGCGTAAATCTACATCTGGGACGATCTTATATACCAAAGCTAGCTACCCAATCGATGCTGGATTCTATTTACAACCAATAAATAAGTACGCACCTCAAAATCGCAAACATTAGTGGCTAGAACGAAACTGAAACGAATAAAGGTTTAATCTTAATTCTGCAGTGTCTACCAACAGATCATGTTGCTTCGGAAAACCTTAATGGTTTCATCAGATTTGCTAGCAAAAACAGAGAATATTATTTTCGCAAAAATGAAGATATATATATATATATATATATATATATATATATATATATATATATATATATATATATATATATATATATATATATATATATGAACCGATAAACCGATAATTTTTATTCATACTTGCACTGAATTTAAGTTATTTTTTCCTTATTATAAATCTACTTTATTTCATTCCTTTTCTAGGTCGCATATTAACTGGACAAGTTAATAAACCGATGATCCTGTCCTTCATGTGTAACAACACCAACACATCTTCAATTCGAATTCGCCGCTTTCATGCTTTCGAACTGGCTCCCTATATAAACCATGATGTGGCACGAAATAGCTGTACACATACGAATGTTTCGATAGACTATATGGGTCGCATTGAAAGCTGTGTGTTAAATGATACAAATTTTCATCTTACCTTAAAGGAACTAACATGGACAGACAAGGGTGCCTATACTGCCTGGGATGACCAGGGGTTCCTTTTAGATTCCATATATGTTTCTGTCTCAGGTAAATATTTATTGATACTTCAGCGAATCGCGCATACTTTGCTTAAACATTTTTAGCGGTTACTGATTTTACAAAATTAATCTTACAAAGGAATAGTATTATTTAAAGAAATCATTCTGAAAATAGTTGAATGTCTTTGCATACACAATTATTTCAGATCATACATTTGCATGATTATAGAATGTTAAGATTATAAATTTCGGAGCCTAACAATCGCTCAATACACTGAGCATAATGCCGCTTTCACGGCATAAAGGGCACATGGTATCCTCACAATGGGTCGTCAGTCCATTGCATATCAAATCTGTCTGACGATGGTACACGTAGAGAGACAATAGTAATCGAACAACTGCATGAATATGAGGAAACATGGGCAATAACAACGTCAGGCATCGAACTCAATATAAATGTTTTGTAAAACCAACGCATGTAGTCTTAAATAGTATCTTGGCCGATAATTTATTTCAGAGATAATTTTCTGTTGCTTAATTTCGTGATTATGTGCTTTCAAAAGATAAGACTAAGAATTAACTTTAACAGTTTGACATGCATATTTATTAACTGTTACCACTTGCGAACGTTAATCAGAAATATTTATTTATGGAGTTTTATCTGTATGAAACTTTGCCTATGTGCTAAGAAACCTTGCTATAAATGTGGACATGAAGGATTCAGTCGTTTTCGGCTTGTTAAAAATGGTCGGATACTCAGCAAGCCAAGAAGAAATCGCACATATCGATTGTCAAAACTGGGAATGATTTAACTTTAAATATTGCAGATATTATTAAACATGAATTAACTATCGTAACAGTGATAATACTCTCTCTCTCTCTCTCTCTCTCTCTCTCTCTCTCTCTCTCTCTCTCTCTCTCTCTCTCTCTCTCTCTCTCTCTCATATATCTGGTGTACGACAGCTCATTACAAGTGAGAACAATTTCGAATTACATTTTATTTCAATTTATTGAATGCTGACTCAAATAGTATACGTACATCCGGGCATGTAACGTTTGTTTCGTCTGTATGGATGTGTGTATCTCTTTTGTCTTCTCCGGTTGGGTTTGCAAATAATTTTATTCATTGTAGTAAAATTATGCCCCTGACTGTTTGGGTGAACAAATAATTTGGCACTTTTTGGTTGAATTATTACTCTTGTTGATTGTATTTATAAATGTATTGGTTTACTTTGTGCATTTTGGTGGTATTAAGACTCGTGCTAACTGCGCTTACAAATAACTTCGCACCTTTGTTGGTGGATTTAACAGCCTTACTCGACTGAAAATGAATTATGCGTTTCCATCCGATGATTTCGGTGCAACAGTGCAGAAACTTTGTTTCCAAGAAAAAATTAAAATTTTTATACCGACGTGGCAGTCGCTTAAAGTCATCTTCCTGTCCGTCAGCAAGTCTTTCCATGTGGTTCTCAACTGAATAATAAGTCCCGCAATATTTGAAGGATTGTCTTGAAACAAGATAAATATTACGGTCATCACCTGACAACAGCACTAGCGAACAATCCATTTCCTCTGGCAATTTATAGTCTGATCTACTAAGCCCTTTTTGCTTTTATTTTAGCAACTTGCCAAATCGTTTTTGAAGAATTGCTGAGAAGTTCAGTAAACGGTATGGTTTTCATGCGAAAAAGCGAATATCAAAAAACCACGCCGCTGTCACGATTTTTGTTTTAGTTATTGCCTTCTTGTTTTGTAGTTTAATGGAGTGTATAACACAATATCATTAACGCAACGAGTCACACGCTGTTCGTGCTGGATTTAGGGATAGCTTTAAAACGTAATACATAATATGGCCATCATAAAAAGATGCAAATATTGACAAATATTTTTGTAAGAGTAATTGAAATTGTCTCTGGCAAACTTTCGTAAATTTACTTACATACATAGATGGATAGATAGATACATAGATATATACATATATACAAAGATTGATACGTTAGATACGAAGATATATGACAAAGATACGTATATAAATACCATATATACGTTATTGATAACTTTGAAACTTAATACTTAATATGGCTAATATAAAAAGATGAAAATATTAACAAAGTTATTGATATTTTCTCTGGAAGTAATGACTGAGACGCTTTTGTGCATTTAGTTTTACAAATTTTCGTTTTCTGCGTAAAGGTTTCGTGCAATCGTCCATTTTTACATTTATAAAAGTTCTATGGTACCATAAAACCATTAATCTACCCAGCTGATATTAACAGCCATTTTATATATTAAGTTAGTTACTGTGAAATTTGGCACGTTATAGGCATCAGAAGAAGTGTATGCTGACAAAACACTACACTCGAACTATTTTCAGAAACTAATGTCCTTCTTTCCTATACATTTAGCTACATTATGGAGTTTGGTGGGATGCGGGTGAGAAGGGAACGCATTTATGCGAGCACATTACGCACTATATCTCTAAACTGTACATAAAGTTAGAATTTATATAGAGTATTCTGTCTTTCCATTAATCATGTTGATATGCGCTATGGAAAACTCTTATGTAATTTTAATTTTCAACTCTAGCAAAAGGTCACTGATCCTTCACTTGTAAAAGTCGGACTGCAATAAAGGACCTCGGGAGTTCATCTGAATTTTACCCTACTTTTCGATTCATTTTTGTTTCTTTTTTTTAAAGACAACAACATATCGTTTCCGCAAGGTACATCTAGCCCTGATTCCTCAAGCCTTAGGGAGGAAAATGGTAAGACGTGATAGACAAAGATAAATAAATCCTAAATGGTTATGCTCAGCTATGTATTTAAGATAAAAGAGTTAAGTAAAAGTTTATGTAAATGTACCTTTAAAGCATTTTCTTCGTTTTTATTTCTAAACGTAATATATTTCTAAATCTAAAGACAGACTGGGTTTTGTATTATTTGCAATGGAATTAAATGAATATATTTCATAACTCCAAATATCGTTTATATTATATATTATACTGCCATTATAGCTTGCAGCCAGATTTTTGTTCTTTAATACGTCCAGGAGTTATATGTATAAACATATTTGGCTGCTGCATCCAAAACAACATCTATAAAACTTTTCTAATATTAGTTTTCTTATACTAGGAATAATTGTAATATATATATATATATATATATATATATATATATATATATATATATATATATATATATATATATATATATATATATATATATATATATATATCATATCTTTCATCGATCATAGATAGCCTGTTTGCAATATCAGAACGCATTATTATCTTGCAGAGAAGACAATATGGTATCTGGGCTCTTCAGTAGTGGTCGTACTTTTGTCTGCTTTCCTTGCTACCATGACCGTGAGGAAGCTTCGACAAGGAAAAGGTATAATCGTTGCACACCTTCCTATTACCTCCTATCCTCAATCGATTTTAAAAACAAAAGACATTAAAGATATTAAACCAAATGCCCAATATTTATAAATTTCATTCATCAATTTATAATTTTAACGTGTTTTCAACCAGAGGATCCAACATACTGTGAACTTTTTAGCGTTTCGAATCAAACGGGAATTTCTATTGTAACATGTTTATCATATTAGCATAGGGGATTCTATCTTTTGTACACAACAAACGTGATATAGTTCACCGTCTTCGATAATCTCAATAATTCCATACATTTTGGAAATACGTCTCTTTCAACACATTTACGTGTTTCTCTTTTCTTATTTATTCAATTGGTTTTAGAAATATTAAACTAGACACTGCAAAAATTAGACGCAGGCGATAAAGTTTTTTTTCTAAAAACCAGGAAAAGATAATGAGCAATCTGTAAGCTTATTTACATCAAGCGCATCCGTTTGCTTTGATAAACTGAACGTGTCAGAGACCCCTTTGGTGACAACAAAGTTAGATATTATAAATTGATGAATCAAATGACCAAGTTCTGTACATTTTTATATCGTTGATGTTTTAATAAATAAAATCGGTATAGTGTTGAAACAAACGGTTGGGTGTGCGAATACAATAGTATGAAATATTGGTTAGCTGTCCAATTCAAGTGTTTATTCCTTATGAGGAAAAATTAATATTCAAACAAAATTCCCAAATGTATTTTCATGGATGAAACATCACACACTATTGATAGCAGGTATACAAGTTTATCATCTGAAACCTATATCACAGATATTTTTCCATCTAATATAAACAATCTGTTATCAACTTCTTATTGATTGACTCTCTGAATGCTCTTAATGGCACGTCAGCACATGATAAATTATATCTTGCTGAGAAAACGGGAGTAAAGTGTCAGACCGAAAAACGTACCTCTACACCATCATCCCTATGTTAGAGAAAATGGCTAACTAAGCTCTGAGAACCCGACGGTTTCTGACTTTTGCTGGTGGAAAACAACGAGAACTTATGAAAATATTTGCATTAAAATAAATAATATTTATTTTGCATATCAATGGATGATCTAAAAAAAATAACAATTTGTATAACAAACCACAAAAAACAGAAAATTAAATAGTACTGTTCATTGGTAAGTTGATTAAACCATAACTTTCATCGCCTATGTAAATTCTTTTCAGCTGCCGTTTAAAGTTTGAAATTACCAAGCAGTATTCTTAAACTTTTATATATGTAATTCTCAATAACTTTATCTTTAATCATTTTTAGCACCAAAGACAACGACTAACAATCTCACGCACAGTAATGGAAGTCCAAATATCGCCAACAGTTCTCGTAATAGGTCCAGGAATTTTGAGGAAGCAACTTCTTCCGAACAGTCTGCAATGATTTTGACAAAAATCAACAATGTAGATAATCCGACCGATTTCACAAAAAGTAGAAGTCAGGGCAAAGTCAAACCAAACGAGAAACATGATTGCAGACGAGGGTTAAACTCAAAATCACCAATGAAAACTACAAGCAAACTGCAGATGCATGTCAGTGTATCGTCGGCTGAAAATTTTCAGTCGGAAACTACTCATGGCTACAACTCTACTCATAATTGTGTAAAACTGAAAAATGAATGTCGGTTGGCTGATCCATATCTCAGTTCGACCGAAAGTATTGCGGGCCCTTCATTTGAATATGATTACGTGGTTCAGGGCACTTGTTTGACATCACGGGCAAAAGCGCTGAATCCCATTGAAACCAAGCAAAACAAGGGAAAAGTTGATGATACAAAAAAAGTACAAAAGAAGTCATCATCAAGAGTCGACCCATCGACTTTATACGCGAAGGTCAACAGAAAAACAGCAAAGGAGACTCATTGTACAGACTTCAACGCTGAACGAGAAAGCCGTGAACTTAAAAGCGAATTGACTGCTCCACGTTCCATCGAGTTACAAAGTGCTGGTATTTGCAATATAATCCCTTTCTCTTCATTTTGGTATAATGAAAAGAGAAACAATTTTTTATTCTTATGTTTCGGTTCATTATAAATGATTTTTACATATATCATTTATTAAATAGATGACTTAAGAATTAGTTTAGTGAAATATTTTTAACTCAGTAGATTTTCATCTGGCTTGAGACCATGTTTCGTGTGCTGTCAGTCAAAATTAGTTAATACCAACTATTTATACGCTTCTGGAATATATATGTATAATCGTGCCGGTTTTCTATTTGACATAGAGAATGCGCCTTCAGTCTGTCCGTCCTTTTGTTGTGGGGTAGGGTGTTTGTATTTTGTTGTGTGTTACGGAAGGGTTTTTAGTTATGCCCTTGAGTGTTATGGGGTTTAATTAATTTTTTTTATACCCGTGCATGGTTTTGGTTATATGAAAATAGGGTGGGGTGTTTCCAATATTTTTTTTAGGTATGGCACCCACCCAGGCTCGATTATGGTTCAGGAGTTAAGTAGGTGAATATGGTTCTGAGCCCCCAGTCAGCAATACCGACAGTTAAATACAAAAGTACTAAAGGGTGAAATTAAACAGTTAAATACAAAAGTACAACGGGGTGGAATTAAATAAAACAATTTAATTAATAATAAAATGTCAACATGCGAGCTTCCCAATCGCTCGACCCTTTTGTGCCTACATCATCTGAATCAGTGTGAGAATTTCGCCCTGCCCTTGGTTCTACTCATCTGTCTCTCTAAATTTCTCCTGCTATCCTCCTTTACCCCTTCGACTTTCCTCTCCACTTCTACTCCTCCTTTGCTCCTTCGAATTTCCTCTCCACCTCCACTTCCCTTTTCGTCGACTTCCTCGTCGAACCGTCGACTCCAATTCGTCCACCCTGACTGTACCGACAGTCTTACTTCAGTCTTCTCTCTCAGACTCTCGGGATTCTCCTTCTAACTGAAGTTGTTCCACTCGGAAAGCTTCCTGCAAAACACAAGGAGGGTGTACTATTTGATGGGCATATACACTCACACTACCGGGATAACTTATCATCAGATAAGGCTATCAGATTTCATGGGTCACGCATCCATTCCCACCGAAATACTCATACATTCATGAATGGTAAACAAAATGTAAAATCATAACATAATAACACATCATAAAGCACGATATCAATTACTCGTATACAGGCAACGATAATTGATTCACATCAGTACATAATACCCAACACATCTATTTTGCATCACAAATCATACAAATATATAAATATGCAACTATCTATGCTCTGAACATATTCAAACATACATTCATAATCTTGCTTACATCAATCATTTCCTAACTCCAATACAACTCGCAAAAAAGTACACAAATGAAACTCTACAAAATAATTCTTCGTTCTAACAATACTAATAGTAATTGCGTAAAAATAATATTAGTACTTACAGTTACGGCGTTGCAATGTGTGGGTTAAAAATTAAACGAATATCTACCTTCTTGAAGCTTTCTTTGTTCCAATCTTTTCCCTGCGATTCACGCCAAATTTACGAGTGCGTATCTCGGAGTAGCCTTAATCGTTCAATCACCTAGTAATCTGCCTCAGTCTACTAAATAATTCTGGGATGGAGTCAGTTTAATATCCTCGAAACTTTGAGGTATGCCCACCCACTAGCTTAATTCTGATTGGATGCGGTGGACTAACCATTCCCAAGTTGTAAATCAGCGGCACTGTCAATATAAGTTGCCTACCATTTTATTACAAATGGCTCTTTTGATGTCCTTTTAAAGGATTAGCACCCAGGTGTAATTTACGATGCCCTATTCTGCACAAAGAACCTTTTGGCGACTACGACTCGCTTGGCTTCTTGCTAGCGGCGTTTGTCCACAGATCAAACACCGGATTAGTGTCAGTTGGATAAACATAGAGAATGCGCCTTCAGTCTGTCCGTCCTTTGGTTGTGAGGTACGGTGTTTGTATTTTGTTGTTTTTTTTTTTTTTCATCTGCAGCTCACCAAACCAAACCAAATTTGACAGGAAACATATATGTTGGTACAAAGTTGAATATTCCATGACGCTACTAACACTCTCTAAACAACTATAAGCAAAGTTAAAGTCCTAGCAACAAAAAAAACCGCTCCGGTGGCCTCGTGGTTAGAGCGTCCGCCACAGATGCGGGATGTCGTTGGTTCGATCCCAGGTCGAGTCATACCAATGACTTACAAAAATGGTACTAACAGCTACCTCGCATGAAGCTCAGCATTAAGAGGTTAGTGTTAGGACTGGTCGGCCTAGTGTCAGGATAATTTGACTGGGTGGAACATCATGCTACATGTCTGTGGCATGATGCCCCAGTATTAGACATCACTATAAACTGCCACACTGCAGACATCGTAGCGAGCGATATGACTGAAAAAATTTTAAAGTTACGTTAAAAATTATAAACACTACACCACACCTAACAAAATAAACAACCAAACTGAACTGAAAGATTTCTTGCCCAAATGATACGGATCCATACTCAAGCATTTTTTTTTTTGCATAGATTCTCACAAGGTTTGTAAAGAAAAGGTAAGTATATCACAAACTTTCACATTAGAATAATTGATCCAGAACCGGTACGTATAATTTTACCAAGATATACAGAAACCGTTCGTGTACAGGTTGCTTCGAGTATGCCGCAAAAAATATACATCTTCAATAATAAATATGGTGGTCGAGGCTAGAACTAGAACAAAAAAAAACGTTAATAGGAATTAACTTATTTGGACCAAATATGACTGAAAGCATCCTACTAACCTGGATGACCTTAGCAACAGATCTTGAATTTGATATGAAAGGGATGTCAAGTTTAAGAAAGTGATCTCAGGTAAGATCATAGCTCTTTTGTGCTTCCTATATGCACAAGCCAAGAAGTCGGTTGTACTTACTTTTCTTAAGTGACAATTGAATAAAAAATATTTGGCAATAGCTGCTATACAAAAATTATGGAAAATGTTTAAAACGCACTGTAAGGTCCAATTTTTGTTGTTTATTCTTTTCTTTTCTTTCTCATTTTTGGTTCAGCAGACTTGAAATGCCAAGGTGCGTCCCATGGTTTGAAATATGAATTAGCTAGAAATGTTTCTGACGATTCATCTGTGATGGAATGAGATCATCTAGAAAGTCAGTAATATGGTGTCTTAAACGGAGATATGATGGCTGACTCCAGCGTCCAACAGTCCAGGGGAAAGGCATGACTAAGATAATGACTAAGATAATGCAGTCAGCTTACCTGTCTGACAGACAAACAAGCCTATACTCTCGCACAATCTTCAACTTACAATTTTTTTTTTCCAAGTATGTTCCTTGATATTGACATATATTCTCATAGTATTTTTCTGCAACATAGCATGAGTATACAATAATTTAATATATTTTTCAGTTCATAATAGTTAATGCTTATTTTGTTTTGATGCATTTCAAACGGTAATTTTATGACACGATTGGCTTTGTCATGCTGAGGTTAAGTCCGTTGACGGAGAATATAACGCTATTTAGTCATGGAATGATGAGTGTTATTCCACAAAAAAAGTTAACCACTCCCTCGTAGCTCAGTCATCCGTCTGCCCTCCCGGCTTCAGCCTTCCACATCTTTGGATCACCCTGAACCGTTTCCGGACAAAACAGGGTCATTGTGCAGTCAACCTCGTCCGATGGGGCCAGGCCGCTAACTCTTCCCGTAGCTATGGAGCTCTACAAACCATTGTCATACATTGTAAACAACTCTCCACTGACAAAGTTTCCTGGTGGACTGCAGGCTCTGCACCTTGCTGATGATGACGCTGTTAAATGGCTAGGCATTCACTGCACACGATAACTAAATAGTTGAAGTCAATATTACACGTAATACGTTATATCATGTTGAAATTGAACTAAGTTGTTGTGTTTTGTTTTTTGTTTTGTTTTTGTTATTGCTCTTGTTTTGTTTTTTGTTTTGTTTTTTTTTTTTTGGTTTTTTGTTTTTGTTTGTTTGTTTGTTTGTTTGTTGTTTGTTTGTTTGTTTGTTTTTTTTTTTGTTTTTGTGGGTTTTTTTGTTTGTTTTTTTTATTTTGTTTTTTTTTTTTTTTTGTTATCTGGCTACCCGAAGTTCAACTTGATTTATATGTGTATGATGATTATTCTGTCTGACTTGATTCATATATGCATTGAGTGTTTACTTCATTTTCTCTGTCATGATCCATATACGTTTGTTGATAACTTCGTTTTGTCTGGCTTGATTCATAGGTGTCTACCGATGACTTAATTTTGTCCTTTTGGAATTATATGTCTATTTATGGCTTTATATTTGTATTTTTTGTTCATATGTTTCTATTGATGACTTAATTTTTGTATTTTTTGTTCAAATTTGCTTGTTGATGTCGTTAGTTTGTCAGACTTGATTCGTATGTTGATTTAATTTTGAGGGCCACGGGTGACTGAGCGGTCTACAGTGCTCCGTGTCATGCATATCCTTCTATGTTCTTTCTTTCTCTCATTCATCCATTATCTTAAGTGTGGGGTCTTTTTATCTTGGGAGGGAAGAGTTGTACCTAAGTTGGAGAATTTGTTGCTCAACCCTAACTGTTTCGTTAATAATGCAATACAGTGAGAGAGCGTGGTCTACATCTTCCACTGCCAGCTCTCAGTGAATTATGCTTAATAAGATTCTAGTAACATGTTCCATGCTCATTTTTCGTCCCTGCATGTTTCACAAAGACTAGCCCTAATTCATTATTTCATTGTAAATTTACACAAAATTGTTTCGAATATTCTTCACAGACAGACGCAGAATGGTACACTGCCCTTATTGTAAATTTTCATCTTTACATCATGAAAATGGAAGTTAGTATTGTTCAGTCATTTAAAATATTTATATACTACACGCAAATTCATATCTTATCTTTATGGAGAGAAAGGAAGATAGTCATACGCTCACACACACATACACACACACGCACGCACACACACACAAACACACACACATGAAAAACACCCTGAGGAAAGTTCTTGTAGCTTACACCGTGTAAATAATAGATTACACAAGAGAGTAGCCTAATTATAAAGTGTATATACGTTTTCAAAACTTGAATTGTCCATTTCAATCAATTACATTTAAATATAGATTAAACCATCTTTAGTGTAAGACTTTGTTTATCTACATCGTACGTACAAGTATGTCACCATTTTGTTTTTCATTGTTCACTAAGGAGCGTAATGATCCATCAAGATCTTACTGAAGTCTGATGAGTGGGTCTATGTTATAGAGTAAAATGTGGCTTATTTTATTGAAATGTTAAAGGACAGACAAATGCGTACGACCTTGAATGTCAATATAAAACAATGAAAATGTATATAAATGTATCTCCAATATTAGTTCTTTTTCGTTGTTTCTTTTACCCTAAATAGCCCAACAGTGCTGGTGCTCCGTAAAAATAGTCTTTTTACCCGGCGTGCAAAATTTATTGGAGGTTTTATTTTTATTTAAAGAACGAGAATCAACGATTTAATATTGGGGGCAGACTTCTGAACATATACCATGTAAAATTGGGGAAGAAAAAATTCTTTTAAAAAAAAAAATCTAGTGGAGATGCCGGGTCTCGAACCCGGGGCCTTTCGCATGCAAAGCGAACGCTCTACCGCTGAGCTACATCCCCGCTGTTAATGCAGATCTTTAGGATTAAAGTAATATACAATAATCTTATTATCAATTCCTGCAAAATATGCTGTACTTTAGGTTTTTATTTTAATAATCTTCTGTTAGATTCTGTTTTCTTTCTTTGATGGTTATGTATTTCCGGTTCACACTATTCACGCAAAGATATTAGTTCCTATCAATTGGTAATGATAATATCACAAATCGATAGCATCATGCAATTTAGTTTGTTGTTGATATGTTGATAATATTGTACCATTCAACGCATGACATGTCTATCACACAAATATTCATCTTGACACGATACATTTTTACGAACACCTCGTGCTGTAATTATTTGTTACAAGGTAATATTGTTCGTAAGATGTTCAACTTAAAGGGCGCCGATTTCTAATCCTGGATTACCTCCCATACAACGAATCTCCACGAGTTGCTTCTCTTGCATTATCAAGTCAAGCCAAATGACAAAGCTTTTCCACGTTTGCACCGAAATCACCATACGGAAACGCATAATTCATTTTCAGTCCAGTAAGGCTGTTAACTCCACCAAACAATGTACCAAGTAATTTGTAAGCGCAGTCGGCAAGAGTCTTAATACCACCAAAATGCACGAAGTAAACCAACGCTTTTATAAACCCAATCAACAACAGTTATAATTCCACCATAACATGCCAAATTATTTGTACACTCAATCAGTCTGGGTCATAATTTCACTACAATTATTAAAATTATATGTAAAACCCAACCGGTACGGGTCTTAATGGCACTCAATGTGCCAAGTTATTTGTAAACAGTCATCTTCTTAACGTGAGCTAAGGGTGGATATTTCTTCATCAGCCAAGGTGAGTTTTGGACACTCATATAAAATGAATGGAAAAGACAAAGGGATACACACATCCATGCAGACAAACCAAACGTTACATGCCCCTATGTACTTATTCAATTTGAGTCGAGCATTCAATAAATTGAAATAAAATGCAATTTGAAGAAAAAAAAAGTGTTCTCACTTGCAATGAGCTGTCGTACACCAGATATATGAGAGAGAGAGAGAGAGAGAGAGAGAGAGAGAGAGAGAGAGAGAGAGAGAGAGAGAGAGAGAGAGAGATTATTATCACTGATACGATAGTCAATTTAAGTTTAATAATACTGCAAAATTGAAAGTTAAATCATTCCCAGTTTTGACAAATGATTTGGACGATGTCTTCCTGACTTGCTGAGTTTCTGACGATTTTCAACAAGCCGATAATATTTGAATCCCTCATGTCCACATTAATTCAAGGTGTCTGAGCACATAGGCAAAGTTTCATACCAATAAAACCTTATAAATTAATAATCTTTCTGATTAACGTTCGCAATTGGTAACATTTAGTTAATATGCATGTCAAACTGCTAAAAGTTAATTCTTGGTCTTATCATTTGAAAACACATAATCAAGAAATTAAGCAACAGAACATTATCTCTGAAATAAATTATCGTCCGAGAAACTATTTACGACTACAGGCGTTAGTTTTACAACAAGTTGAGTTCGATGCCCGACGTTGTTATTGCCCATGTGTCTTCGTTTTCTATGCAGTGGTTCGATTACAACGGTCTCCCTACGAGTACCATCGTAACCTAGAGTTGATATGCAATGGACTGACGTCCAAATTATGAGGAAACCATGCACCCTTTATGCCATAAAAGCGGCATTATGCTCAGTGTATTGAACCATTCTTTGGCTGCGACATTTATAATATTAACATTCTATAACCATTCAAAGGTATGATCTTAATGTAACCGGGTCTGCAAAGACATTCAGTTATTTTCAAAATGATTTTTTAAAATAATATTATTCATTTTGTAAGAATAATTTTGTAAATTCAGTAACGGCTAAAAACGTTTAAGCAAAATAAATGACGTTTGTTATTAGGCCGAGCAATACGACTTTAGATGTTTATACACCAAATACAAGCACATAAATTAAAGCCGTCAAATACCTGGGGGGGGGTGTTTTGTGGGGGGGGGTGTTTTTTTTTTTTTTTGCTTTTTTTTTGTTTGTTTTTTTTTTTTGTGCATAAAACCTCGTATACTGGACTTGTTTAATTAGTATTCTCGGTATTAATCACCCCAAAATATGCAACATGTTTTAAGCAACTAAACTGTACAGTTCTGTAAATTTTAAAGCCAGTACGAAACTAAATTTTGCAATCAAATGCATCATTTAACAGCAGACACGTTTAAACTCAGAAGTCGTTTCTTAAAAATATTCCTTCAAACTTTATGAGCTTTCATTGTAAGTAAGATTGTAAGTAAAAGTTTACAATGATCAGTGAAAAGGTATTTCTAAGTTTATGGTTAAAAAGGAACTCTTTTGACCATAATGCATTATTTAAAAAATAGGAACTTGTATATACATGTGGTCAATTAATACAGAAATTATTTGCTTGGTTTTTAAGTATATATATTTTTTATGCGAGGCTCAAGTCCCCAATATTCTCAATCTAACAATTTTTCTGAAAATGTCTATGCATTTGATCTCATCCATTTAAGAATACACTTCAATAGCTACGGTAACCCCATTCGTGCAATCCAACAATGTATTTTTCATTTATAAAGAGTGATATTATTTTGTGACCTTGATCATACACGTGATGCCTTCAACAACTTTCAGTATATAAAGTAGCCAATCGCTCCATCGAGATATGTCAACATCACAACAACATTTACGAAAAACCAACGAATAACTGCTACAAGAATTTGACTGAATGCTGTCTCGCAGTTTTCCGTGTTATGGAGATGCACATTTTTAACATTTGTTTGAACAACAACAACAACAACAACAACAACAACAACAACAACAACAAAATGTTAACAGTGTATTGATGTTGCCGCCAAGACAACCTTAGCTTTACCGCATCTCACATTTGTCTCCGATAAACAAACCGAGCCAGAACGAAATGTGCATTAAATATATATATATATATATATATATATATATATATATATATATATATATATATATATATATATATATATATATATATATATATATATATATATATATATATATATATATATATATATATATATATATATATATATAATCCACATGTTTAGACGAACGTAATTTATAGCGTACATCATTTGAAGAGCTGATCTGAGATAGTCATCTTATGAACAGAGCAAGAAATGTATAACACTCACTTATAAACTATGGAGACGAATAATCCTGTTAATTCCACGAGGAAACTATTTTATTTTTAATGCTAATATCTATTTTAGTATATATTCAAATTTGGTTTTGAAAGCTACATGAACTTTGACTTCATTTTGTTTTCATTCCAAAACCAGCTTATATGCACATGGCTAGGTTACAGAGTAAAATCTGTTCATTTATTAATGTGCTCACACACGTGTGTGTGTGTGTGTGTGTGTGTGTGTGTGTGTGTGTGTGTGTGTTTAGGCCTATACAATTATCATATTGCTCGTAATGTCAATGGACGACAATTAATTAACGACAAGGAGATATAAACACGTAGATATGAATTTAGTATGAAATAAATAAAACTAAAATAAAAAGGAATATGCGAATTAAGACCCATACAAGGGAATGGAACATTTACCAGAGTAAGGTAAGGAGGAAAATGTAGAAATCATAGGCGTGTAATGTTGAGAAACCAATACTTGCTGCGATAAAAAGTTATGGATGCGTAGAAGCTTAAATATCACAATGACTATATTATTTTATGCTGCAGTAAATGCTGGCAATTACAGTAGAGTGTGGCGATTTGACATTTCCCAGATGTCAAGGGTTAATGTTCATTCAAATGGAAATAACTGTCACCAAGCAAACTATTTAAATGAGAAAAAAGTGCTCAACAAAAAAATATATGCTTTGGCGGTACTCAATGCCTGTTCTCTCTCTCTCTCTCTCTCTCTCTCTCTCTCTCTCTCTCTCTCTCTCTCTCTCTCTCTCTCTCTCTCTCTCTCTCTCTCTCTCTCTCTCTCTCTCTCTCACACACACACACACACACACACACACCTCTGCAATCTACTACACGCATAAGGTTTGTATCATGTTAATTACATTTCAAAAGTTTCACAGTTAAGGTAATCTGTCATGAAATCTATATCAGAAAAAAAAACTGAATGAGAAATATTCACAATAAAAATGTACCAACAAGCGGTTTGCCTCATTTTTTAAAATTTGAACAAACGTTTAGTTTCCGCCTGAAAAACTGCTCGAGAACAAGAGTTCATAGGAGATACTGTGATAGCCTTCGTCTGTACGTCCGCCCATCCGTTATTCCATGACTCCTCCGAAACCGCTGGATGTAATTTATCATTCACCCACGGCATATAGATTACTCACATGGTAACCATCTTCAAGAAATTTGGGTCCCTCTTCTGAAGTCCCCGAGAGGGGTAAAAATATAAAAATATACACCAAACTGCAATTAAAGACACCAATTTTAAAATAGTATTTTATCTACGCTATATGCATATGTTCACAGCAGGGTGACCCCAAAAATGTAACGGATTAAGAATCATAGTCCATAAGTTGCGGACGTGAGAATGGTGGTTGAATTTAATACCAATGGCAGTGAAAATTTACATGGAAAGATATTTTAAAAAAGTAGCATTAGTTATTTCTTAACCTTATTTCTTCTACTTGTATGTCCATATTGATTCCAGCACTAAAACACATTGAGAACATTTCAGATTTTTTAAATAAAATAAACATGTTTCAAAAACCTTCCAATTCAATAAGCAAGCTAATTTATTGTAAGACAAAAAATCGATAATAATTGATTCATCCGTGCTTACTATGTTGAACATCAGTTGAAAATGTAACGATTAAACATAAATATTATCTGTTGAAATCCTGAGAAGCAGAATCCGCGAAAAGGCGAAGGAAGTTATGGAAATGGATGTACATTTCAAAAGTAAAGATGCAGTGGCAATGAAAACGTTTAGCAAATCTTTCCTATACAACCGTAATGCGCCAAACACAATACTTTCTTCGTGTGTGTGTGTGTGTGTGTGTGTGTGTGTGTGTGTGTGTGTGTGTGTGTGTGTGTGTGTGTGATTTGCATTTTTAACGTAGCTTTAACAATTTTTCAGTCTTATCGCTACGATCTCGGTAGTGTGGCCGTTGATACTGATGACTAGCACTGAGGAATCATGCCACACACATGTAGCATCATGTCCCACCCACTCACAGTATCATGACACCAGGCCGACCAGTCCTAATACTAACCTCTTAGTGCTGAGAGCCAACAGAGGCAGCTGCTAGTACTATTTTTATAAGTCTTTGGTATGATTCAAATGGGGTTTTAACTCACGACCTCCCTCATCCGAGGCAGACGCTCTAACCAGTAAGGCCACCGGAGCAATCATACTGGTCTGTAGAAGAGATGAGAGATTAGATATAGAGATTTATGTTTCAGAGCCGGCCTCAGTGTTAAAAATAGGTCCAGAACGTGCTATTAGATTTAATAATGTGCCAGTTTGTATGTGTTCTTGCCCATTATTTATATTATATGCTCGAACATTGTACGGGATCATTTGTAAAGATGAAATGTACTGAATATCTCTTCACGTTTATCTCATTACGTTTATCATCTCTCTCTCTCTCTCTCTCTCTCTCTCTCTCTCTCTCTCTCTCTCTCTCTCTCTCTCTCTCTCTCTCTCTCTCTCTCTATATATATATATATATATATATATATATATATATATATATATATATATATATATATATATACACACACACACACACACAGAGACTACATCTCATACCAGTGTCCACTCCGAGAACAATGCATTTTTGTCGAGTGCAACTGCTTACACGTTGTGAGGGTATGTCAAACAATTAAGAAGCTTTCCGAATGCATATAAATCATAACGTTCCAGCAAGAATCTGGTTTATGCAATAAACATGGACCTTACACTTCAAGTGTTTTGCTTTTGTAACTTTTATCTGGATTTGTTTTTAAATATACATCGGAAAAAAATGTTTATATTCTTACCTTTTATCTCGTAGAAGTACATGCTCACTTTTATTCTGAAGAGTTTATATTACCACCGATTTTAGATATTTTACAATTTTACACTTTTACAACAAATATTTTTAGTGACACTGCATTGCCAATATTGTGCCGATTTACATTTCATCTCCACACACGCATACAATGTCTATCTGTCTGTAATATGGGGCTGATATTTGGGTTGAAATACGTCATTACTGGAGATCAAAACGAGTTAATTTATTACATACTTTATCTCTCCCCGCAAAATGTCAAATCATCTTCACTCATCCTTAAGTAATTGGAAAATCGCGATATTTTAGGTTCAGTAGTAAATATTTTTGACGTAAGGAGAGCGTAAAGCCTGAGTACTTTTCTGACAGCTTTTTCTTGGACTCGCCACAGACAGATATAACTGCATTACAGTTTATGAAGTTATTTGTGGTAAAGAAATCCGTACTAGGTCATATTTATTACCGCCTTTTTTATGTCTTAGGTCTTCGACAAATCGATAAATTGCCAAGAACATGAAAGAACTCAAACTAATACGTTTACCCTTTATCGGCTTTTCTCAGTCCACTAAATGAAATTTCATATTAACGCCTGTATTTAATCTTTAGATCTACGGCATACCTTTTAGAATCCCCTAACTGAAATTGCAATTTCGGCATTCTGGGTACTGATAATATCAACATACGATCTACGCTATGCCTGATTCGTGTAGGGTAAAACATGTGGTTTACTCGGCTCTTATCCTTCATCCGGCCTTATAACTGTCCAATTTCGTCATAAAATTTCTCATAGAAGATTTTAGAAAGTCTTGGAAATACAATGCAAACATGTTATTGGTTGTTTTAAAACGCAAATAGCAGACTAGAAGGATGTTTTACCATAAAAGACAAAGATCTAAAAGGATAAAAACCGAGTCAGTCACGTACTAGATAGAGTCAGATTGTGGTGTTTAGGGGTGAATGCCAGTGATGATATCATGTCGAAATTATCAATTGAAATTTTGTGTTGATGCTTTTTTTTTTGTAAGTTCAACAGCGTTTCACTAAGAGTAAGTCACTGTGACTTATGTTTTACCTTCAATGAGTGTGGTGAAATGGTGCGAGTAAATAAGTTTCCACTGCACAAACTGGCTGCAGTGTCATGCGCATTTATACGCTAAATGTGTGTTGGTGTTACCAACAATGTAATATTAAAAATGGTCACTGTGAACTAATGTCGCGCTCGAAAAATTTTGGTTTCGTTTTTGTTCAGAAGTCGGTTAATGTCTCAACGCAAGCCACGGACGAAAATCTGCTTCGCGTCTTAGTCACCTTTGTCCGAGTTCATCATTATACAAAACCTGCTTAGTTTGTCACACTGCGACCCAACATGACCTTTCACGCTGTTTCAACTAGTACAGTCACTTGTCGACCGATAAAGCGAGTGTTTTCATTGTCATGTAGGAGATTATTACATTTTGTTTTACTTTATCTCTATAATGACGACAACGGGTGATAGGCCTAAAGAAGCATCCATTATATTATTACTTCTCTGATATGATCACTTCGAGCTTTTCATTTAACTAATAATGTTTATTTTGTTCCAGAACAATATATCCTGTCTCCACCAAGGGATTATTGTCAGACGTTTGTGACAAGTGCATCGGGTGGGGGATGTTTTCGAGACTGACGGACAAAGTCACGGGAAGCAATTATTCACAGTTTAGGTGGGTGACTGGTTATAGCTTTTAGATTTGGAAGTAAAGTTTTTATTTGCATCGATAAACTTAAATTCTACAGCGTAAAGATGGTCAGTTTCTTATATTCTGTGTGGAAAGAAGTTATACTGCGTGTCTTTGGATAGGCGTTATATTTCTAATCAGATATACTAGTGTACAAAGCTTATCCTTCAGGATGATAAATCCTGATGGTTGATGTCATCGTCTCTTGGTGAACAGTTATTATTTTTTTTCGGAGTAATATTGCAAAAGACACATGAAAGGGATATATCTTTAGTTATTACATTTATCACATAATAGGAAAGGCACGGAGTCATCAAAGGTCAGAGATCAAGGTCACAGTTGCTAAATCCGAAGTGACAAGTCATAATTATATTTGTTGTGCATCTGAAACTTTTCAAACCATGCAAGAATACAGAATACGTCGCTAAAGGGATACAGATGAAGATTATTTGGTTTCTTTAATTGCATTTCCTTTTACAATGTTGTTATCTTAATTTTTTTATTCGCAAAGTCAATAATAATGACAACTGACTTTTCTTCAAATCCTCCTTATTAAAAAAAATATTTTAATGTATTCATCAGCTGATCATGTAATAAATTTTATCTTCGTCAAAAATGAGTGAAATCAAATTTAGTGTATTATAGAAGAGCATACAAAAAGGTTAAATAATTATATCACGCTCATAACCTTATTGGCTTCGAATCAGTCATCATATTGGATAGACCAATTTTGATAAGAACACGTGACATAAATCAAATCGAAAAATATTTTGCATTTTAAATTTCACGCCTTTTAAAGACATTTAGATGAAGAAAAATCGAGATTTGGCATGCATGTATGTTACATACGCTTTGGAGTTTTGTCTGTAATGTTCATATGACTGTTTCGTAGGTTTTGTTCTACGCACTCTGATAAACGCAGGGGTAAACAATGTACTATTTTAATTTCGATGTAAATCCCCTGAATTTCAGTAATTTTCTAATTACAATCTAGAATACTATTTACAAACATACATAAGTACAGTTAACCACAGTAAATACTTTATGATTCAAGTGACCATTGTTTCTTAAACATTCGTCTTAGACCTGTTTCTGTATAATTCAGTCGTACACTGTTGAACTGCTTTCAGCAATAGTTTTCGTTTGAAGTTTTGCAACACATTAAACAAAGATCTAAAACATATGAGTAATCGCTGGGAGGAGGGAAGTGAATTGTTATGTATTAATGTTACGAAGGCTTGTCAGAGGCCGAAATTGAAACACAGAAGCAACAAACAAGCTGGAAAATATGCCACCCCAACCCACCCCCAACAAATCTACGCCCCTCAAATATCATAAATGAACACCACCATAACCTAAATAAGCATATGAAATACAATTGTTATGATCTCATCCCTTCACTCGTCAGGAAAATATCACGCTGATATGATTATATTTTTGTCTGGTTCTGCCAAAACCTAGGCGATAAAATGCTGTTAACACTGCATGATAGCTTCACCTCTCGGTAATATGGCCTTATTAATATGTACCTTGACTGCGCGCCATAATTTAGAATTCTCCCGATGCGCCCGCCTGCATTTTGTAACAAACGTCGCCTGGAAGTAAACAAACCCTGGTGGTTTTGTGTTTACTGGTTAGAGTGCTGGACTCACTCTGACCACATACCAGTATAGGATAATGTGGTATGTTCATGGACATGTCACTTTACTCCTTAGCACTAAATTACATGTTTGATACTAAACCAAACAGCAATTAATAGATGATACAAAATTAGTATTCTGTACCCCGAGTTTATGGTGGAACCAATGTCTTAATCATATGTTGCAATGGATGGCATTTAAAAACACATTACAATAAATACCTAGCTAGTTTTTAAACCTCTCCAGTAAATACTAGCTAATTTCAAACACTTCATTCACCCCCACTTCCAGTCCACACTGAGACTAGATGGAAATGGAATGAACGGAAATCCTCAGTGAACGCAGTTGATACTGAATGCTCGTGCGTGCTTGTAAAAATACGAAACGTTAAAGTTAGCTAGCATATTCTCTATCCGTTCTTTGAAAATATGTAACACAAAATATAACATTTATAAAATAAACTAATAAAACAAAACTTTTGTTTGCAAGAGGTTGCGATGGCCAATTTGGCCATTTTTTCGGAGGGGGAGGTAATATTCCCACGTGACTGGCGGTTGGTCGCTCTGGTGCATCTCTGAACAAGGCACACCACCAACGATTGACAGCCCTGGTGTGTCCGGGAACCATGAGAAAGGCAATACACTTGCGGTAGACCATCCTGATGTGTCCCTGAAAAAAAAAAGAAAAAAAAAAGCACTACACTTGCGGCTGACCATCTTGGAGGATCCCAGAGAAAGGCATTCTTCTGGCGCTAGGTCGCACAGGTGTGTCAATGCACAAGTCAGTATACTGTCGGTTAACCACCTTGGCGAGTCCCGGAGAAGCATACTACATTAGCGGCTGGTCGCTTTGGCGAGTCGCTGGGAAAGGTACTATACCCTAGCAGGGCTGTAGATAGTACTAATATTAGTACCTTACGATATCGTAGCTAGGCTGTAGAGAGCGATCACAGGCCTTGGGGTAAGAAACACCTGAGCCTCCTAGTTTTTATTCAAATAAATATTTGTTTGTTGTATAAAATTTAAGTGTTTTTCGACTTGGGCCTCCTTGTGGGCCCGGTCCTCGGGGATGTATCCCTGTTTCCATCCCCTCCCTTTGTCGGCTCTGCGCCCTAGGTTTTCCCAGAGTAAGGCACTCTATTCACTTGCACTTGACACGTTTCCGTATCAAATGGGCATTGTAATGAAAAGGATATTCATCTTCTATCTGACTTTCGTAACATAACATACCTTTTCGTTGATACTATGTCAAAACTACGAGATTACCAACAGTCTGAAAAATATGTTCAATAGATCGGTAGGTAAATTAATGGTTTTATAAAACTGGTCAGAGAAACTTTTCACAAAAGTGATTACGGTGATGTTCTGTCATTTGTTTTCATCTGAAATAACCTTTTCTTTACGGATTTGTCTGAAGTTCAGTAAAAATACATTTTTATCTCATGTATCCTGTGTGTAGCAAGTCCATATCTGAATAATGCCTTTTTCATTCATGACCTATTTGAATTTAGCTGACTCATCTATTTTTATCCAGTTTTAATATAACTATGCTGTTATTATGATAAAACATTGATGTAAGTATAATATAACATTTTTTTTGGATACAGGTTATTGTCCAGCCCTTAAAAAAGTTATAATATTAAGAAAAACGAAGATGTAATCATCCACATTCTCCTTCTGGTAAGATGGATTATGTTCGTCTTGGATGGAGAAAGAACCCAGAGAATTACTGTTACAAAACCCTTCGGGTCACTTTAGGGACAGTGAAAATTTAATATAGGATTTTTATATTTAAAAAAATATGGACAATGGGAATTTAACATAGGTTGGGTATATCTGTGTACCAGGGAAAATCCAATCAAAAAGGGCCTGGGTTACCTTACAGGCAATGGGAATTAACATGGGAATTTTATATATAAAAAATAGGGACAAGAGGAATTTAACATAGGTTGGATCTGTATAGTGACAAGTGAATTGAATGGATTGGGTCTGTGTAGGGACCAGGGGAACTGAACATTGGGAGGTATAGTGAGAATGGATAGGGACTGTATAGGAACAAAGGAAATTGAACATAGTGATGTAGAGTGACAATGGATTGGGACTGTATAGTGACAATGGATTGGTACTATATAGCGGCAATGGAAATTGAACATAGTGATGTAGAGTGACAATAGATTGGGACTGTATAGTGACAATGGATTGGTACTATATAGCGGCAATGGAAATTGAACATAGTGATGGAGAGTGACAATAGATTGGGACTATATAGTGACAATGGATTGGTACTATATAGCGGCAATGGAAATCGAACATAGTGATGTAGAGTGACAATGGATTGGGACTGTATAGAGGCAATGGAAATTTAACATGGGGAAATATTGGGCCTGTATAGCAGCAAAAACAATTGGGCCTTTCTAGCGACAAAAAATATTGCGCTTGTATATAGACAAGGAAAAGTTGTTTTTGTATAGGGACAATAGGAATGGAATAGGCGGCGTGACGTCACTGTACTGGACATTGGCAACAATATCCTCCAGGCGTTATATAGAGTTCTAGGTTCCTCTCCGCCAGACCTTCTATAAAGTTATATGTCCTGCTCCTTCAAGCATTCTATCAAGTTCTAGTCCTGCCCCGCCAAGAGTTGTAACTTTTATATATAATATATTGCTTCTGTATAGGGACAATAAGAATGGAACAAATGAGGTGACGTCACGGAACTGGACATTGGCAACAATGTTGCAAAGGGTTGACACCAATCGGGCAAAACAGTGACAGCGGAAAAAAAAATATATAATGCCTGGCGAGGCGGGACATATAACTTTATAGACGTAGAATCACCTACCAAACAATAGTGACGAGAGCGCTAATCTAAAATACAGTTTTATACAAAACAACACACTCATAGTAACAAAATTCACGTTATTTACTCTTAATACATTGTGGAGAAGGATTTTTTTAAATCTACAAAACACATCATTACCTACAATCACCTCAGCAAAAGAGTTAATAGATATAGTCACACTACTCCACATTCACACAAAACAAACACACTGAGCAGTTTTTTTGTTAAGAGACAAAACAAACACACAAAATACGCACACACACATACACACAAACACAATACGAGCGCGTACATACAAAAACATACATACACACACGTTTATATTAAGGAATAAGCTTTCTGTTAAGGGAAGAAAACAAACACATATATTCACAGACACATATAAACGTATGCTAATGCACACAAACACACTTTTTTGTTAAGGGATAAGATCTTTTGATAAGGGAAGAAAACAAACACATACACACACACATACAAACGTATGCTAATGCACACATACAAACATGCACACATTCTTTGGTTTAGAGTTAAGTTTTTTTTTTTGCTAATGGAAGAAAACAAACACATATACATACAAACGCACGCTAAGGCACATAATTCAAACCTAACCTATGTTCAACTTTACCTTGTCCGTAGTGTGTTTGTATTAGTGTTGTGCATTTGTTAATTTGTCTATGTCTATAAAGTTATATCCCATATTGTCAGGAATTGTTTACCGTTATAATACCACTTACCCTTACTCCTACAAATCCACCATTGATGAATACATTAACTATTATTATTTAAAATCTTATTTTACATGCATTCAATTATTTTCCCAGAATATCACCAGAATATTAGTCTCAATTTTTAAAAAAGATGATTCCATCAGCACAATTTTTTAAGTCATCAATATACAGAGGAGCAATAATATGAAATATTTCTTTTGCACTAAAGATACCGTTGTGTCCATTTTTTATTTTATTTTATGAAGTCTTACGTCAAATCATTTTTGAACATATTAAACACAAGAAGGATTCAAACGCAGCATGGACTGATACCAATATTACAGTAAAAATTCAGCATACTGTCTTTCATATGTTCAACGAACTTTGACAAACAGACAATAACTTTAAAAACAAATTTCCATCCATACCTTTGTTAGTCAAGCAATTCAGTAATATTACATGGTCAAAAGAACCGAAAACCTTGTAACAGACTAAAATAATCAATAAAAGTGATCCCCTTTTATATTTATTTTATTTATTTATGTCTGAACCATTGTTTACTGCAGAATCTCGTTTGATCTTGTTTTTGCTTTTGTTATCAGTGATTCAGTTTCGCCCTTCTCAATAATGCTTTGAAATATCGGTAGCAATAATATTGAAAGTATCATTGACACAGATACCTCTGTTATTGTTGTGGTGAAATGAAAAGCCTTTTCGGTGTGTCTGTTGTATTTTGATGTTCCTTTATACATCACGCAAACAAACATGAATTCAAGCGTTCGAGTTAATCAGGTTTGTTGCGTGTAGTACCTGCTAGGGTGTGCAAGAGTTTAATTTCCGGTCATGACGTCAGTTTCATTTCCGCCATCTCAGCTTCAAAACGAGGGTGTGCCTAAAGAAAACACATTAGTACAGCAACTGGGCACTTTAAAGGGTAAGACATTATCATTTACAAAGCAGTTGATTGCAGAGATTTGCTTTTATATATTTCCATACACCATGACTTCACTGAAATTAATGTTGCAGCGACTGAAAGATTGATACTCCCCTCCGGTCATTACAGATGCGATACCGGTGGTTCCTGCAGAATCATTTGTAGGCCAGACTCCCGCTGCGCTACCCATTTTGGGCATACGAGTAATGATTAACAGTCACTCGAATGAATTTAAGTTTCGTTTCTAAGTTAAAATTTTCGAGATTTTGATTTCTTGTGCAATCAAATGTGAAAGTTTTATTTTAGGGAAAACGGTTACTCCTTAATTTTCTACTTTTCTATGGTGTTTTACAAAGCATCTGTGAATTCTCTCCGATTGGACTGTCACACCCCTCAACGTTGTATGCAAAATAGATTTTTAAATCAGGTAGCAGCGTGTTACGACGTTTATATAAGCTCTCTTCTGTGGCATTAGGTTGTAAAACAAACTATATTTTATAGGTAAAATATGCTGTATTTCAAGGAAATCAGTTTTGTAATGCTTTTAATTTGTTAAGTTTTTCTTTGACCTAATTGATTGTAGTGCACTGCTGGGAGAAAACATATTTCAGGCACAGGCACAAAGCAAATGACTTAAAATCATTTACCTGTACCTGCCATGTTCCCTGAGAGTGTTGCTTTTTTAGACTCAAAAAGACTGCTGTGCAGTCCCAATGGGTGTCTGCATGTGACCCCAAACAGGGATAGCCATGTACGAATGAGAATAATCCATCTTTTCAAAATGATCGGAAATTCAGATCTGAATTAAAAAATATATCCTTTTCATTTTTTTGGCATGTCATGCATTTTACTAAACTTGCAAAGAAATAGACTTAGTATTGTTAAATA
Organism: Potamilus streckersoni; assembly: GCA_016746295.1. Lineage (NCBI taxonomy): Eukaryota > Metazoa > Mollusca > Bivalvia > Unionida > Unionidae > Potamilus > Potamilus streckersoni. The sequence goes on from JAEAOA010000251.1 coordinate 270,088, forward strand.
TGTATGCCATACACATAAACACTCAGATAATCACAACCATGCTGACCTTTACTAAAAGAAACAATTATCTGCTATCAAAATCCATTTGATGGCAAAATATATAATTTGCTGCTTTAGCTCAGTAGAGGGTTTTGAAGGTAATGCAGGTGTACTTAGTGTTCATCTATGCACACGCTAAAGACTAGATGGTACTGTTGTCCAAACATTCCAGCCAGATTCTATGAGCAAATCCTAGTTAGAACTGAGTTATTCATGACGACCATAACAGTGTCATTGATAGAACTCTATCTAATGCAGTTTTTCACCATAAGATATGCTTGTTTTTAGGAATAAAATGAATGTATGTATGCATGTATGTCTGTTCGTATGTATGTATGTAAGCAAGGGTCAAGCTAGACTTGAATTTTAGGGAGAAGTGACTTCTTTTGGACAGAACAAGGAGAAGTGGAAGCAAAGCGGGATACACAATGTGTGTGTTTGTGTGTTTGTGTGTGTGTGTGTGTGTACAGTCTTACCAGTTTATCTTGACATCCTTGGGCCCAAGGAAATATTGTTGACATAGGCAGATGTTGAGATAAGTGTTTGGGGGATGGTCTGAATAAAAATTCATCAGCAAGGGGTGACCTATAGGGAAACGAAAACCTGTCAACAAGTTGGTTTAAACAATATGTCTGCATTTTACACTGCTTTTGGTAGCCATCATAAATATAAATAAAGTTAAAAAGGAAACTTTCACAGCACTAATTGTTGAACAAAGTATGGGTTGAAACTGCCAGCTTGTCGACATAAATGATTAAAACACAAAGGATTTGTTTAAGTTAGGACCAAAGGCTTCTATCGACATGTATGTTTATTTTTTTATCTTGATGTCAACATAAGCATGACAATTTTAGTAGCAATAGTAGACCAAATGACCTGGACTTTACTTTGCATTTTTGTCAAAATAGGCAGCTTGTCGACATAAGTGATGTCGATATAAGAGGGTAGGATTGCATGTATGTATATGTGTGTGTGTGTGTGTGTGTGTGTATATATATATATATATATATATATATATATATATATATATATATATATATATATATGGGGGTTATTTCATTCTCTTATTTGAATTATGCCATCTATTTCCCAGTATGCATATTTGCATTTAAGCAAAATTTATTTTCAAGCAGAAAATATTCTGAGTTCTTTCTGTATTATAAATGCATTTGGTGCATGTTAAAAAAAACCCTATCATATTCATATTCAGTGTATTCGGCAATATGACTTGAAATGAGAAAAACAGAATATATACATTGTAATGAATTTTAACTGAGTAACTAGATTACACTATCGTAATTGCAAGTTGGTACAAATGCTTGATGAACTACCCTTAATGAGGAATTTTGTCGTTTTACTTTCTGAACTTGTTTGAAACATCCCCTGCACCATGTACATGACAGAAAATGCTTAGTCTTTAAAATCCTACTGTTACTCTTAATTTCTTTGTTACCCATAAAACTTTACCTTAGCTGTTCATAGACAATACACTGAAGAATTAAAGTCATTATATGAATGAATTAAACCTTATTTCTTCAACCTAATCGACACAGCCAGCATAACATACAATTGCATCTATTTTTTGAAAGAGTGGATTTCTTAATGTAACCACTCACTTGATAGTTTTGTTACAAAGTACATTTAGAGGATTGCAAGTGTAACATTTTATTATTTGTCTATGTACTTGGTGTAACATTAGGCATTAGTTAAATAGTATTTGCTTTGCTGGTTTTTTTTGTTTTTCTTCTTTGTATTTTCAAACAAAATTGTAAACTCAGAATACAACCTTGACCTTACAGTGTCATCTAATTCCAAAACATAGCATTGTCCCATATATTTATGACCTACATAATTGCATTTGAAAGTTAAATCTTCAATAATGTAATATTTAGTCTCTGCTTTCTTATAAAATGTATATTTTCCTGAATATATTTGCCCAATGGTTTTCAAAAAAAGACAATCTAATAAAATGGTACTTCCCAGAACAGTGATGTCTGCCATTGTTGTTCCAGACAGACTTTTGTCAAGATAATAATGTACACGCGTCAGTTAAAAAGTTAATGTTACCAATTCTATTCTTAAAACTCAGATTGCTAAATAAGTTTCAAAACACTAGTTTGTATGTTTTTATCATTAACATATAACTTGCAATTGTTATTGATCAACACCAACTATTTGATGGCTTGAAGTGTACATTTCGCCTTGTGCTATATATAACATAACACTGAAACTAATCTGGTCAAGACAATGGAGCATCTCATTGGATGGTCATTCAGTGTTTCTCTTATAAAATCATAGGGCAAAGTCATTTTCACTTACATAACTGAAGAAGATGAAGTTTACACTTTCTAGGTATGTATGTATGTATGTGTGTATGTGTATGCGTGCATGCATGCATGCATGCATGTATGTATGTATGTATGTAAATGTATGTATGTATGTATGTATGTATGTATGTATGTATGTATGTATGTATGTATGTATGTATGTATGTATGTATGTACAAGTATGTATGTATGTATGTATGTATGTATGTATGTATGTATGTATGTATGTATGTATGTATGTATGTATGTATGTATGTATGTATGTATGCCATGCATGCATGTCAAATTTGGGGCTAACCATTTCATTGGGGAAAGGGAAAACAATATTTTAAAGTTTGATGGGGTTTTTAAAGGTAATACAGCAGTAATTCTGAAATCCATTTGTCATGAGAACAACATGGAGAAAAAATACACTTTTCAACTAATTTGGGTGTTAACACTTTATCAGTACACAACAATAGTGCAGATATAAACTTTGTCCTATATACAGGTGGTGCTCCTATTTTGGCTGTCATTATATAGGTAATATTAACTGTCAGTATGATGTTTTCAATATCTACAAAGAATGATATGCACTCCCTGCTGCTGTGCTTGATAAAATAAACTTCATCAGCCTGGAGTTTTGAAATTTATTTTTTCTAATGTTTGCTGATAGTTTATTGCTTCCTGAATCACACTCTTCAAAAGGGACTCACACTTGAACACTCTTCATTTAAATGAAATAATCATGTTGCATTTTATATATGGAGCAAAAATTTGACTTCAGAGGAGCAAAAATTTGACTTCAGAGAAGCATTGCCGCTGATCACAAACTATAAAATTTGGCTTCATCATTCTTATTCATTGCAGTCATGTATAATATCTGTTCTTCAGAACATCTTGTACTTCACTTAAGATGAATTTGGTTGTTGTTTTATGCATTTTACATATGCATTATTAGCCAATGAAGTAATCTCGGAAAGGTGGATGTTTATCTTGGTTTTGTCTTTTTTAATTGCCTCTATATCAGCTGTATTGCCCCAATACAACAACAAAATCCTATTCTTCTGACTGCCTTACATACTGGTTTACATACAACAAATTACAGGCAGTCAGAAGAATAGGATTTTGTTGTTGTTGAAAAACCTGAAGGCTGACATTCCTGAACATTGTGTTCGTTGAAGCAGGACCTTGTTGGGAGGTCAGGGAGTCCAAAATTATGTTTTTTGAGTGATACTATATATTATGGCAGGTATCCTGGCAATGACTCAAATTCCATTTTTCAGAAAAGACCTTCAGGACCAGATGATGTTAACTAATGTCTAATTGTTCTATCAGTGTTCACCACACTCATTGGATAAGTATTGTTGTTCATTAGCATGTAAAGTGTTATGCATCTCCTCAGTGCCTTATATTTGTGATTTTACTAATGAGACAACACACATATTCACATTCTGCTGAAGAGGACAGGGATTTCTTTTGACTTGTACATCTGAGTTTTTGATTTGTGATTTTCATGTTTGATCCAAAACTTACATTTGTGCAATTCTAATATATGCATCAGTCTGACTTTTGAAAATTTTGCCATGATCTTGAAATAATTTAATCAGTATTGTATAATAACCTTTGACCTTTGCAGTTTTGAATGACCATATCAGAGGACACATGCTTGACCAGCTAATCAATAGCATTGTTCTCATGAGAAGTCCCCTGGGATTGTGGAATAATTGTCAAGTTGATTTTTTGTTTTGAGAAAATAAAAAAATTGTTTGAGTGACACTAATTGAGATAATTGGAATTAGACATCACTTCATCACATGATAGTAAATCAGCTGTGATGAGTAGAAATTAAAAATAGCTGACAGAAATTAAAGAGAATTGGTTTGGCTAAGTACAGCATCCATATTTTGATGATCGAAACAATTTCATCAGTAAGTAACTTTGTAGGCATAGAGTCCTCAACACTAAGTAACTTTGTAGGCATAGAGTCCTCAACACTAAGTAACTTTGGAGTTGTAAAGCAAAATGACTTGTGGATTTTGAAACAACATTACTTTGTCAATGTTAAAGATATCTGGCTGAATTAGGTGTCAAAATCAAGGTTAAAAATCAAATTTTATGACTAATTCATTAAAATGTGCATATCTATTACAACTGTTAAAATGCAGGTGCAAACAGGTAACACAACAGGTAAAATACAAGTAATTATTTTATTACCTCTTAGAAAACTTAGAAATTTTTCAAAACATGCTCAATTGACCCTAGATGTATTAGTGAATAATCACAATAGCAACACAAGTCTTTCTTTCATGGTGTACATAATTTATAAAATTCTATAAAATGAACCAAAATGATCTCCAAGGTGAGATCTGTCCACACACCTATATCGCCTCTGTTAAGTTTGATCGTCGCATTGAAGTTTGTTAAACAGACAATTTTTCCAAAAACTTCATCTGAATAGAATATTTGAAAATATTCCAAAGCTTTCCTGGAGCCATCTAACACTCGGGTGTGTCCAACTCTGTCAGAAAACTGAAACAAATCTCTTTGGTTTTCCAGCTTCGTCCAAATAAATCACGTGGAGCAAACAATTCCTCTGGTTCAAAACCTTTTGAAGTTTTCTTCATCATCATCACTGTCACCCAAAAGTGCATTCCATTGTCTCTCCATACGTCTTCTCTCATTTTCATCCAAATTTACCAGGTCAAAATTATTCAAATCCTCCGATAACCTCTTCTGAAATTTGTTCAAACTCCGCCATGTTGGATACAAATTTCAGCATTCGGAAAACACGTTAAAAGTTCCTATTTTGTTTGATATTTCTAGTTGTATACAAGCTAAACTCATGAGATCATCCAAATATAACATCTACATTACAAAATGGAAGTTATTAGAGGTACCCTGAAAGTTATTTAGTCAGGTACTATAATGTTAAAGAAGAACACTGCCCCAGACCGAAAAGTCGGTCCATAGTATTTATGGACTTACTTTCCCTGGACCGATTTTTCGGTCCGTAGTGATGAAAGTGTTAAGATGTCTTCAAAATTTTGTGTTAATTGAAGTTTTTAGGTTGATTCACACTCTTTGCTTTAAGTGCATTATATCCTATTTGATCATTTCTGATGTTACTGTTACAGTGTGTACATCATTCAGTTGTTGATGTTGTAACATTGCATTTTATAAGGATGGCATATAAATAGCATTGCCCAGAGGAATATTTTGACTTCATTCAAAGGGAAAGATCACCAAGATACTGCTGCAGGCTGTGACACTAAAAATGGTAGTATGAAACACAGGGAAAATACGTAAGAATGCAGAGAAATTTATGGATAAGTGGAAGAAAATTGATATGTGACTAGTGAAATTATCCTAATTCAGTATTAGTAATGCCAAATATTGTTCTGTGGTCATTTATTAATATTGTATTTCAAAGTAATATGAGATGTTCAAATTTCATTTTGTTTTTCTTTCAATATATTACATTCCAGTCTAGTTTTTTTTGTGTAATAAACAAGACTCCTTGATGTTTTATGTGTTTGACAGTGATGATAAATTAGTTTGAAAAGTGTATTTTTTCTCCATGTTTTTCTCATGACTCATGGGTTGCAGATTTGGACTCTAAGAAATTTGAGCAGCAATCAGTGACTGTGAGCAATTAATGAAATGACCCTTCAGTTTTTTGTTGAAAGGAGAACACTGAGAGGTGCTTATAAATAAGGACATTTTCAGTTTCTGTATGCTCCGGTGGTAAATTCTGAATAAGTGTGGCACATGACCTCTTTTCTGATTTCCAGCTGGATGCCATCAAAGACTTGCTTTCAGGTCACAGTATACACAGATGAGTATTCTGGATCCATGGAATAATTTTGCTTCCTCTCTGCCCAAATAGGCCACTTTTAAGTGGCTTGATCAAGCTTCACTGATATTGAAAGGGATATTTCATGTTGTTAGAGTTACTGACTCTTGTTCTGTGAAGAACCCCTTTAAAGAAGAACATCCATTTTCTTTCACAAATTAAAGGAAGATGTGGACACTTTTTTGCAGGAAAGGCGGTTGAGAGGCCCTTGAGCATTCAGTCCCTCACACAGGAAAGGTGGTTGAGAGGCCCCTGAGCATTCTGTCCCTCACACAGGAAAGGTGGTTGAGAGGCCCCTGAGCATTCAGCCCCTCACACAGAAAGGGCGGTTGACAGACCCCTGAGCATTCAGACTCCCACATTATATACCCAGATCTTTCAGAGCACTAAGAAAAGACGGAATTTCAAAACTTCATTGATCTTTTCTAGTTAAGCAAGTTTCTTTTGGAGGAACATTTCAGGATGGTTCACTTCCTCAGTCAGGAACGCAATCCATTTCTCAGATGGGGCAATCTCCATCCATGATTAGAATACCTATTTGCACCTATGATATTTCCTTTGCATTGAGAATACCCTCATGTAAATTCATTACCTATAGAGATTTTACTCTTGTTCAAATCTCTGCTGGCGATTCTCCTGCCTTGAAAGGGAAACATAAGGGTACGAGATGTATTTTCTTTTCCTTAAGGGATGAGTTGATATTTCGGCCTCCACTCTCTCAAGTGCATTTCTCCACAATCAAGTTTTTCAGTCCATTACCTATAGAGACCATTCTTTTATCAAGCTAAAAGTTCATGCAGTCAGCATTGTTGCTGCCACCATGAAGGACATCATGAAGGAAGCATTTTTGCAGTCCCATACTACCTACTACTTGTGATCATTAACACAACAAAGTGTATGAATTGTTTCTCTGGGTCCCACAATTGCAGCACGATATGTGGCCAACAGGGACACCAATATTCTGTAAGTAGATTTCTCCCTCTGATAGTGACTATACAGTAGAACCTGTTTTGAAAGACCAACCTTTCTGCCATAAAATTATGGTCTCTCAAGAAAGGTGGTCTCTCATAACAGGTCAGAATGCTATATAGTCATTAAATTTGTGTGTTGAGAATATGGTCTCTCAAGACAGGTGGTCTCACATAGCTGTGGTTTTTCAAGACATGTTTCTCTGTATATAAAATTTTTTCTCAGTTTTTTTTTTGTTGTAAAAGTTATAAACAGCCTATCCACAAATTTGAATTGCCCATTTGATCGGCAAAGAAAAATGTGTTCTCTAATTTCACTGAATAAGACTTGAGAATGCTTGTGAAATTGGGCATTTCAGACCCTAATGTTCATGAAGGTAAACTCTCATTTACACTCTACTTTTTGCAACTACTATGATTTCCAGGAATTTCTTATTTCTGTATGTTTAGGTGTGGAACTCGGAACAATTGTAGTCTGTGTATTTCACCTCTGTTTTGGATGAGAGATGGGACCCTTGTCTTTTTTTTCTGAATGGTGCAAGATATCAGTGTTTCTTGCTCCAAGTTGCAACAGAAATGTGAGGTGTGAGGATAATGAGTCAACGTTGCAGAAGATAACAGGCATATGCATGGGATCACCAGTGAAAATTTGGCAATGGAATACTTTTCTCATAATCAGTGACACCAATTATTTTCTAGCAATGACATTTTGTCTCTTTTATATTCAGGATAAGAAAATTGAACAGTTTTCAACCTTTGCAGGGGCCCCGAGTGGCCGAGTGGTCTAAAGTGCTGTCTGGTCTAAAGTGCTGTCATTACAGATCACTGCCATCTCACCTCTGTCTGCGTGGGTTGAGTCTAGGATTCCGCAAATGTGGATATGTGAGAAAGCTTGCCAGTAGCTTCTCGTGGGTCGGTGGTTCTTTCCGGTGATTTCCTGGTTTCTTCCTCCACCATTAATACTGGCCGCCATGAATAGCCTATCGTGTGCTGAAAAATGGCGTTAAGCTCAACAACAACAACATCAACCTTTGCATTGAAATTTTTAACAGTGCATTAGGGTGATTACATTTTGAGAATTGCTCTTCAGAAGAAGTTGAGTTATATTTAGATCACCTGGCCATAAAACTAACTGAACTAAATTATACTGACTTCTCTGATGTCCTTAGTGGTTAGAGCATTTGTCTCGGATGCAGGAGGTTGCTGGTTCAAACCCAGGACAAGTCATGTTCATATTTATGCAAATGATGCCAGTCCTTCATCAGATGGATCTGTTGTATCTGGAAGGAGTATATTATGACTTTTATATTTAAAAAAAATCGCTGAAGAGAAATCATATTGGACAGAGATCATCTTGGCTGTAGACTTTTAAATGGCTTCTGTAAAATGAAGCTCTTCAGATAAGTCTAGTGCCAAAAATTATTATTTAAAAAAAAATTGATGTTGCTAAAAATGTAACTAGTAACTACTAAACACAGTGACCAAACTTGACAGAAGGCATACCATCTTGAAGACCTTTCATATTCATGTATACAGTGTATGAGGCTGCTCAAATATAGACCCTATTACAAAATGTTACATGACAAGGGCTCATTCTCAGTAACAAAGAAAAGAGTGAAAGCCAACAAGCTTTGTATATTTCAACAAATCAATTTTTTTCCCTAGACAACAATGTAAAAATCTGTAAATAGGACTTACAATCATTGAATATAATCCAAGAATGATTTTAAAAATAAAAACACATTTTAACTTGCTGTTGATTTGTTACCAAGGTAAGGTGAACTAAATGCCAACCCTCACATATTAATATTTCATCTTAAATAAGCAAAGCTTGTGCTAAAATTATATCTCACTACTAAAAATAGAATCCTGAATAAGAGAAAAATATTCATTGCAATTAAATACAATGAAACAAAAATAAAATAAAAAGAATTTAAAACCTTACATAAAAGCAATTTAATCACAAATACGTAACAAAAAGACCCATCTTTGCTAACCAGTCTTTGTATAGCTTTCATGCAAATAGACCTGTAATGGCTTCCCTCTGGTACATTGTCATACTTATGATGTTAAACATGTAATGTATCATTTTTAAGTCTACTGCCACCACCATTTTTAGCCAATGTACAATGCACCACACTATTGGTTAGATGTAGTTATGACAAAGCATCAATATAGTTGTTTGGTTAGCCAAAATGTAGATAGGGTTTGCATGAAAAACCAGCACTGGAAAAGTTCTTTTTTATCAGTCCATTCAAGTTGTGTGATCCCTGGTTTTTATTAACAAATTAACAAAGGACTTTACAGACCATACCTTTAAATATTATTCTTAATTAGTTTTCATTATTAAGTCTGTCACTGTAATTAAACACCACATGCATTTTAAAACCAGTATGGAAGCCCTTTGATGTTGTCTTATCCAGCAAAAATTACATCTTAGTATGCTGAAGTGAAACCACAGACCATTGGTCAACTAGTCTTATGGTTTAATTAGTCATACAAACATAAAATATAAAATCCTTTCATTATCCATTGTAAGTTTGAAAAATCACAGACTGTGTTAAATAGATTCATACATATATATATATATATATATATATATATATATATATATATATATATATATATATATATATATATATATATATATATATATATATATATATATATACTATCTTTTAAGAGCTTGTTCTGTTTTGACTTAGATATAATTAACATTTTATTACAAATCTGTTCTATGATTTAACCCACTATTATCTTATTATTGTTGAGTTCCAATAACAAGTCCTGCTTGTCCTTTTAACATCTGCTATATGGAAATGGCTTCAATAGCACATAGACAGACTTTCATTTCCCTAAAGTGAGCCTCATTTCCTACTGGCAGCTTTGCTGATTTGACCTCTTCATTTGATTCTTGCCCTAAGTCTGGTTTCAACTGGACTTACCAAACCACTAAGTAAGTATAATTACAGTGTAAATAACACTGTATAGCCCTGTGGTTGTTGTGACAAAGTATGTAGTAATTAAAACTAGAAGGAACTGTTGCTTTAGCAGTGTTTATTCCTAATGGAATATAGTGGGGTCCTAATACTGGAGGATTATCCCATTTGTCCCTAATTGAAAATAGTCTTTTGTTTTTTCTTTGCAAAAGCTACAGATAAAAACTATAGTGAATAAATATGGTCATGTACACTGAAAAATTTTGTTTGATCTCAACAACTGATCATTTTGTTGGACATCACAGGTACATATATTCTAAATACAAATGAACTTGCACACTGAGACATAATTCTCTCTCTCTCTCTCTCTCTCTCTCTCTCTCTCTCTCTCTCTCTCTCTCTCTCTCTCTCTCTCTCTCTCTCTCTCTCTCTCTCTCTCTTGTTTAGTAATAACAATAGTACTTTTGATTTTTGAGACAGAAAATATACATTTACTTTGTATGTTTGTACTGTTAGGTCCTCGAGTAGCATGTGTACTGTAGAACTTGTTTTGGTATGATCCCTTTATTTTTAATAAATAGTCAGCACCACCATATGATAATTATTTATTTTGTATATAATTTTTCGTACACTGAAATTAATAATTATTTTTACATGTTTAATAAAAATTACATAAAATATGGTTGACCAGATTTAAGAGAAAGTATTGAGGTATAGTTTGTAAATACATATGTGTATGTACATAGTTGCATTTCACAGCACCAACTGTTTCCCTTTCTCATTTGTGCATCATAGAACCCCAAATTTTTAATTTTACCACCAATTTGACATCAAGGTTTGTTTTTTTTACTCAGTTTGATCCCCAGTTCTGACATCATATGTTTATTACACTTAATCTTGCACCTAGAATGGATCCACTGGCAACTCAGGGCAATGTTCTCTGTATGTTGTGAAGTAAAATGTAAAGTTAAAAAAATGTAATCTGAAGATAAAAGATGGATGTAACACATGTAAAATCATTATAACAGTCAAAATTTGAAAGTGAATAGGGCTACCAGGTTTGTACATCTGATGTTGCTGTACCATTTTTATGGCCACCATCAAACTCCTATTATACTTTAAACCACGTCTTCACCAAGAATTTTTAAATTTGTAATAATTATGATGATCTTCCATCAAATTTTGCTAGAATAAACTTTAAATGACTTCCCCCAAACCCAATAAATACAAATTCAAAAAAATTGATACAATCTTTGCATGAAGAATATTCACTTTAAAAAAATGATGCAGGTTTGCCATTACACATGAAATATAAAAAATATATAAAAAATAAAATTATATAAAAATATAAAAAATATAAAAATAATTAAATTACTCTAAACATCGCTCTACATATTTGAAACAAGAAAAAAAAGAAGACATCAGTGCATAGAGGTCTTTGAGATTCGTACAGCTCATGCTAATCTACCATTTAATATGGCCACTGTTACTAAAAATAAAATAAAATCTTAAAGCACTTCTCTACACTTGATCAACAGAATCTGACCAGAACTTTACATAAATCATAGACCCACAAAGCCTTTTAAGTTGACGCAGTGATGCTGTTGTGCATTAAAAAAAGTGACCATTATTAATATTAACAAAAAAATCCTTTATAAGGCTTCACAAATAATATTCAGGATAATCTTTTTAGATACAGAAGAAAACAACATTACTTGGAAACTGGTCAGATTTGTATAAACCATTCTGATTTGCTATTAGATATGGTCACCATTACTGAAAATAACAAAATAAAAATTGGAAATGGCTAATCCAAATAGTTGAATACCGGTAGTACTTGACCAAACTTGAGATAGCATTCTGGCACAAAGTCCTTTTATATTTTACAATAATGCTGATAAGTCAAATATAGTCACCATTGCTTTAAACAGAAAAGCCTTTAAAAGACTTCTCCAAAATGGGAAAAAACCACTTTGTTGAAATTTGATAGTTTCCTCTGATAAAGACCATCAATTTTTTTTATGAAAGATTCTGATCTGCTGTATGTATAAAATGTTGCTGCTAAAAACAGATAAACCACTAAACAACTTCTCATGAACTGCTCAGCTTAATTTGACCAAGTTTCACAGAGAGCATCCTGGCAAGAAAATCTAGATTATTTGTACAGTTGATACAGAGCGGCCAATACTACAATTATAAGTACCTCAAAGGATTTTTCCCCATATGTTCATAATAGATTTTGACAAAACTTGACAGAAAGGAGTTTGGGATAAATGTTTTAAATTTATGCTAATAATACCATTCCACCATAGCATACTAAAATATAATATCCTTATTTTATACAACTTTCAACCAGTACAGCTATAAGAAAAATTATGACAAAACTTGATTGAAAGAATTCTAGCTTGAATAACTTGAAACTTTATATAAAAGGTACATATCTGCCATAGTAGTGTTACTGTTACTAAAAAAAGAAAAAAAAAACTTTAAAAAAAAAATTTCTCATCAACTGCTGAACTGAATCTGCCCAACTGTAACAGATTGCATGCATAGTGGACTTGCAAGTTTTAAACAACTGGTGCTGATCCACAAATATGGCTACAGTTGCTAAAAATAGAAAATATAATTTAATGACTTTCTATAAACATCTGCTAAACAGATTTTGACAAGACTTTGCAGAAAGCATCCTGACACACGAGACATTATAAATGATACCTTTCCAACAATGAAAGTAGAAGAATATATGTACATGATTTATTAAAAATAAAAAAAAAAATTGTTGAACAGAATATTGCTGATATTTACACAACATCCTGGAAGAGTTTTTGACAAGTGATGCTGATGTACTCATCAAATAATCAACAAAGATTCAAAAGCAGAAATCAGCTAGGTGTGCCCAGAGGAGTCTTGTGTGTAGAAATGTTGAATCTAGTGACCCTGATGGAAAACTTTAATGTTTTGAATGTAAAAATTTTGTTTTTAAAGCTTAAAAATGTAAAAAAGGAGAAGATAAATGGACACTAGAAAGAAAAACTGGCAGGCACAGCAAGGGCAAACTTATTCTACATGTAGAGCGTGATAAATGTAGGTGGGTGGGGTGCACATGTGTGTAATTATAAAAATTGGATTTACAACCAGTGACCTCAGTTACTTGGAAAATCAGTGGCCAGTTATAATTAGCCAGTGACCCACATTTATGTATCATGCAGTGGATAATATGAAATGATGGGGCTGATTGAAAAAGTTTTCATGTGTGTGTGTTATTTGGATTTTTAACATAGCTTTAACAATTTTCTAGTCATGTTGCTATGATGTCTGCATTTTAAAGTGATGTCTAGCACTGAGACATCATGCTGCATCATGTCCCACCCAGTCATATTATTCTAACACAAAACAGACCAATTCTAACACCAGGCTGACCAATCCTAAGACAGAATTCTTAATGCTAAGCAGCTGCTAGCACGAAGAGCGGCAGCTGCTAGCACCAATTTTATGTTTTCTATATGACTCATTCGGCGTTTGAATCCACGATCTCCTTCATCTGAGGCGAATTTCTGACCACATATGTCATTTTAGTGGCTGATTGAAAAAGTAACAGGTCACCAAGAAAATTTGATGTGTACAAAATGACCTCCTAATATTGAACTTTGATGAAAATCATTAGATCATATTGGGGTGGGGAGCAGGTTGATACTTTACTTGTCAAGTGATGTTGGCCAATTCCAGAAATTGCTGTTCAACGGAGATATCACATGTGTGCTATGCATTCATGTAGATTGGAGATATCACATGTGTGCTATGCATTCATGTAGATTGGAGATATCACATGTGTGCTATGCATTTATGTAGATTGGAGATATCACATGTGTGCTATGCATTCATGTAAATTGGAGATATCACATGTGTGCTATGCATTCATGTAGATTGGAGATATCACATGTGTGCTATGCATTCATGTAGATTAGAGATATCACATGTGTGCTATGCATTCATGTAAGTTACAGAAAGTAAACCAAATTTAAATTTTTCAGATTTATTGCGCTATCTTGATGATTTATTAAAAATAAGTATTTGATACAATTTATAATAGATGCAGATAAATTAATCTGTGTTCACTAAAGTTAAATAACAGCAAGATCCAAAATGGAAAGCTCCATTGTGAAGCGCATTTCAGATTGACCAGATATTCAGACATGTTAATGTTGTCACAAATTTTTCAAGCATATGGTAAACCTGTTGTAATTGCAGTAACATAAGTATCCAGTCAATGTAGCAAAAGGATAGCATAGTGTAAACCAGTAATGCAATGTAGAGGAGTTTGAAATTCTATCACTGTAATGGACAGAATGAACTTTACATGTTACAGTCAGTTGACAGAATGTGATTCTCATGTCAAGTTTATTGGAGAGAACTGCTGATATGGTCCTATAGAACATATGGCATAATGAGTAGAATGCATTAGCAGGGAATGGGGTGGATTACATTCTGTTGTATGGTTAAATGTGTGCAAAACCATTATGTGTGGCTTTATGCAATAGAACTAGGAGGGTTCTACTAATTTACAAGAGCCAAACAGACTGTTGAATGATTGAACTGCATTCAGTTGATCAGTTCTATGAACTGAATGGATTCTGCCAAGAAGTGAACTTGTCTGCAAGAAGCAAATAAACATTAGCTGTTGGTACTTTGGTAAGGACTTTCTCCTTGGCTGGTACACAAATATTGAGGCATGATGCCCTAGTGCTAGACATCACTTTAAATTGTCACACTGCTGACATCTTAGTGATATGATAGAATTTTTTTTTACAGCTACATTAAAAATCCAAAACACACACAGCTATATTGATATCAGTATGTGAGACTTGTTACACAGCTCTCTGAATATGGTTTATTTTAGGCTTAAAATTTATTGTCATAGTTTTTGTAGCTGCCATAAAAAGGTCTTTCCATTTGTCTTGGAGTTTGTGCTGGCCTTTTGCACCTCTCTGTTCTTCAGTTTGATCTATGATCTCCCATCAGTATTGTTTAATGTTCCTTTCTATATATCAAACTGAACAAAAAAAATAAGCAATTCAATATCTTAATTACCAACTGAGGATCAATGATATTCAGACATGTTTTTGACTGTTTCAAGATTGTACTTTCAATTTTCCAGCTGGAAATTATTCAGAAATTCAATTTAAGAAGAGAAATATCGACAGCAAAGTGTGTATCCAAGGTGTTAACGTTCTTAATTGTTGTCAATAATTCGAGATTTGATTAATGTTTTATGGCACAGCAACTGTAGGTTATTCAGTGCCAAGGGGTTTGATTAAAGTGCCTTGCCCAGTGACACACAATGGTAACCAGTGATCTGATGCTGGCATTCAAACACCCCCTTTTTCAGATGCAAGTTTGGTACACTAACCACACTGAGTCAGCATGTACCTATGATTAAGAAGACATGAAATATTTTGAGTTGCCTTCTTGCTATCATGAAATTAGAAAACAGTATTGGGAGGGCTGAGACCCTACCTATGTTGGTCTTTTTAATGGAAACAATGGTTTGCATTCAGAGTAATTGCTTTTTTTTTCAATTTTATCAGATTCTCAAAGTGGCTAAAAGCTCATTGTGATGCCCATTTGTTATTACAGAGTAGAGGTAATTTGGCATATAAGAAATATTAGAGCCCAGTGTTACCCCCCATTTTTTTAGAGTCTTTACTTAGATACAATACATGTAGATCTAAATTACTCATGAAAATGGTTTTGGTTTGTACCAATTTGTTGGCTCTGACTGGGAGTTATTATTAGAAATTGGGTTGGAACTCTAATTGTGTAGGTGTTATATTTTCACAGCAGTTTGTTCAGGTACAAAGTTTATAATATATGAACATTAGTAGTTCTAATACAGACCCAAATTTATCATACCAAATTATTTGGGCTGGTTGTAGTTTGGTTCATGGTTTATTTAAATTGTAAAATGTGCTGGTCAGTGGTGAGGGAGGGGAGAAAGGGATTTCTGTGTTTGTTTGTATGGTGATGTTAGCCCCTCCCTCTCCGTGGCTGGAGCATGTTTGTTCCAGTGACTCATTGCTTTGCAATGATCTCTCTTTACCTGTAATACAGCACACACCAAGGCTTCCTTGCAGCCTCAATACTGTCTGTACTTGCATGTAAGTAGAGTCAAACTGCAAGAAATAGTAATCTTGACAGATTTGGGGGGAGGGGTGTTCTGATTACTTTTAACAATCTTGCCAGACCCTGATCTGCTGGTGCTTTATGTGCAGAAAGATCTGGGTCTTTACAGTTTGTAGATAGACTCATAAGCTAGTTTATATGGTAACTGCAGTGTAAGTCAATGGGATGCACACCTCTTTGTATAAACCACATGTTAAATACCAGCAACTATACATCTTAAAAGCTAGTTAATTTGTTGGTTGGCAGATTGTAATTAGCAAGTCCAAAGTACATTGTTGACCCTGATTAGGAATTGGATGGTATTTAAATGTTAAAGATAAAATTTGTTTAGAATTAGGTGATAACTTTTTGATACTCACTGTAGGAGCCAAAAGAAAAACCAACAATCCCTACTAATTTTCCAGTTATGTATCACTGCTTGTTTACTTGATAAATGCAAGCCTTGCAGTCACTGACATTACCATCTTGTGCATCATAATTGGAAATCTGTTGTGTACAGTCAGTTTGAAATACTGCAATTCATACATGGATTTTTTTCTGCCATTTTCAAGATTTGGCCTGGGATCAATGGAATTAGGAATTTTTGTGCATAATAAGGTTTAATTATGAAATTCTGAAGTTTTAATTAACGAAAGTTTACAAAGAAAGATTCTTGAACATGTAATTAGTAAGTAACCCAGGTTACTTTCTGACCATTTTTATCCATTGCTACACTCGAATGATGTTGAATTTAGATTGGGCCTTCCTTTACACTCTCACTTTTATACAGTGCAGTGACAGCCAACCGTTATGGATCTATTGCTTATATTTTGAGTTGGGGATTTGAGATATCTTGAGTGGGGGATTTGAGATATCTTTACTTTTAAGTTTCAATAAAATCACAGCCCAGCTGCAACATTGAAATGATCAGTTTATTATATGTTAACATGTAAAAAAAAGAAACAACATACTAGGGTCTCACTGGTCTTGAATGTTTCTCGATGGAAATTTTTTTTCAATTGAATACTATAGGATTCTCATAGCATCCTGTTCGTACCCACCCACCCCATCTTAAAGATGGAAGACATCAAAGAAATTACAAAAAGTGCACAGGCATATTCATTTCATTCCTTATAATTTCTAACCAGATTTTCACCAGGGGTGTAAACACTGTTGTCAGCATTTCAAATCTTTAGCAATTCACCATATTTACTTGGTCCAGTCATGCAACAGATATGGTGTAGTTTGCTGTTTTTGTAAATCTCAACAATTTTATGAATTTTGTATGTAAATCTCTTTAAAAATATCTATACAAGAGTTAGAGTTATTTATTTGTACAATTTTTTGTAAAAATATTATAACTAGACATATACTAGATGCAGACAAGACAGATTTTACTGAAAAAGACAATTACAGTAATCAGAAATGACAGCTGGCAGGCAGTGGATTAAACTGAGAATAGTTTGACTTCACCTCTCAGCAACAGTCAGGTTAGAAATTATAAACCAGTGAATGACATGCCTAATTTTTGTGCATTTTATTATTTCCTTAATGCATTTCATTTTTAAACTGTGTAGGAGGGTACAAAGAGGATAGTGTGAGAATACAATGCAGTAATTCTGGAAACATTATAGCTCATAACGAATGTTCAAAATACAATTCCAGGGTAACATTATTTTCCACACATGGAGACCTGTAAGTAGAAAATGTTGGCTTTGACATTTGTAGATTAGAAAATTGGAGGTCAAGGGAGAAGGGAAATCTAGTTGCAGAGCACAATTTTATGGAGGAGATTTTTTTTTTTTGTGGAAGATTCACTATATTCCAAGACAGTATGTATATACCAGTAACTCCAGTATAAATACCTTTGGAAGGATAGAGGAGTCAATGGCCGACATTGTACATCTATTTTCATACTGTCCATAAGAATTTACTATGGTAGAGAAAAGCTGAGGAATAAGCCTAAAATGTGGGTATAATTTATGTGTTTTGGCAGCTGGTCAGTCTCTAGGACCATCAGGTTCCAGAATCAGCTGTTTCATTTATAGTCAGACCTGTCATTAGGGGTCACTCATGGCCTTTTGTACACAGGTGACCTCAGAATGCACTAAATACCATTAATGTTGTTGTTATCATTGTTATTATTATTATTATTATTATTATTATTAGTAGTAGTAGTAGTAGTAGTAGTAGTAGTAGTAGTAGTAGTATTAGTATTTCAATTATTTCAGGCAATTGTTATAACTTTTGATAAAAATATTTTTGGGGGCCCCAAGTGGCCGCGTGGTCTAAAGCATTATAGATCACTGCCATCTCACCTCTGTCTGGGTAAGTTCAAGTCCAGACTCAGCTAATGTGGGTAAGTGAGAAAAAGCCTGCCAGTAGCTTCTCGTGGGTCGGTGGTTCTTCCCTTTGTTTTCCAGGGTTCTTCCTCCATCATTAATACTGACCACCATGTATAGCATATATTGTGCTGAAAAATGGCGTTAAACCCTACAAGAACAACAACAAATATTTTCACTGTGTAAATTTATTATTGATAAATTGTGGTTGCAAAGGGTTCCAGCCAATGATTTAATCATTTTTCATGCTGTCATTTGTTTTGTACATGTATATGTTATATGCCTACCATAAGTATCATGTTGTACTGTTGTCCATTGATCCATCTGTCATCTCTTACAATTTGGTTTATGCACCAAACTCTTTGGATTACTTGTATGGATTTCAGGACAAAATAATCAAAAGTTTGTGTCACTGACTGAAAGAAGAAAAATGACCTTGCATAACCTGGCAATTTAACAAACTTTATGGACTTATTATACACCACTTCCTCCATAACTTGTGCCCTGATAACTTGTGAACCTGCTTATAACAGGAGCTCAGGCATGGATCTCATTTTTTAAACCAGATAATGCCAAAAATTCATCCATAATTGTTGATCTTACAGAAAATTGCAACCAGAATTGCTAACTGTAGCATTGATATAATTTTTTTGTGCTTTTTTGTTACATTTTCTTTCCAAATGACATTCTTAGTACACTGTAATTAGTGATATTCATGGAAAGTTTGATCAATGAAAGTGTCACATATGCCTTTCGGAATTAGTACCAATTAAATAAATTTTTTATCAAGTAAACTTCGTGTTTTAGTTAAATATTTAGTTCCTTTTAAGTGTAATCAAGTGCTGGCCTTGTTTTTATAACCACCTAGGGGAAATATTTGTTTTATTGATAGACTGAACTAAAAGCTGGCTTCCTTTGTATTATCAGGTTAATTATGTTTTTGAATCAAATAAAAGGGGTGGAACAAAGAAATGTTAAAGTCTGCAGATCCTTCCTGCTTAAAGATCTAGCATACCCCATCACATGTCTGGTGAACTCATTTCAGATGATGAATCAAACAGTGTTATAAATGTTCTTATGTAGGTAATATAAATAAACTACCTTTATTTTACCTACTTAATCATAACTGTGATCAAAGATAGTAAGGCAACCAAGTGAAATGAATATGCCACAAAAAAAAAAAGAACTTTATTTCACAAATAGGGACAGTTGTAGAGGAAACGAGTTTCAGGGAATTCCTGAATTGGCACATAGAAATATCCTCAAGGACAAGAAGTTTCACTACTACTTTCAGTGAAATCATGGCATCAATATTTTACTAATTGAATAATAAAAAAATTGAATTTTGTCATGAAGAAAATGTCACTGTTTTTGAAAAAAAGCAATCTTGTTTGGTGCTTTGTCAACAGTTAGTCTGGTTACCTGCATTGTATTACACTATTCTATGCCACTCCGGAAACCAGATTGATCAACGAAACTAAAAACAGTGATCCAAATGTTTTTGCATACACTGTTGTTGAAACAATTTGGAATCATGTTAACAATATTTCAGATGTTGGACAATTGGAAAAGAAATGTAATTTATACAAAATAACTAACAATTTCATTAGAAATAGCTCTTTATTGATGAATTATTCTGGATGTGATTATAAAGCAAGGATTTAGTCATTAAACAGTCTCGTTCTCACACCCACGGTTTTCTGGATGTCTAATGGATTTTTTTTTAGAGGGCCTTAGGTAACTCATAACCTTATTTACAGTTCGATCTATCCTTTAAAACTCCACTGTGTGCAAGTTATTGAAGGAGAGGTGTACTTGGGATAAGGAAGAATCCAATCATTTTTGGCAACAAAAGGTTATGGTCATGGCGACAGAATAGATATGATTTATAGACAAGAACATCAGTTCTGCATCAACCAAACTTTGTGGATGTTAGGAAGATGCATATTTATTAATAGGTCATATTCACTGAAAAAAGAAAATTGGAATCCCTCAGTGCCATTTTTTGACTCATCATAAATGCAATGTGTCCTCTTGTATTCTCCCCTTGTCTTGATCATGTATTGAAGAAACTGTGATCCCACTGATACCTAGCCTCATTGATATTAAGGGTAATTTACTTGGGTTCAAGTTGGTGTTTAACCTTACTTGTTTTAATTGGGGCATACTTAACAGGTTATCTGTGACTATTTAATAATATAAACCAACAGTCTAAGCCAGTGTTGATATACATTATCAGCTATATGGCTGAGTGGAAGGGTTTGCAAATTTTATCAATTATGAACTTTTCTTTATCCGACTGTTTCAAGTCTTTGCTTGTGTTTCAGTGTGGTTACCATGTATAGACAACTTGGGATCATGTCTAGCTATGGTATACAGACATGATGGTAGTGTTAGTAGCTCCCTGAATTTAATGAAAATCTCTTGTGTACATGATAACTACCTTTATTTTTGGAAGATGGCACACAGATTTTTGTTGATAATTATCAAATGAAAGGATTAAAGTCACAAGGTGGGGTTTAAATAATTGGAAATATGTTGTCTCAGCTTCATAAAAATAGGATATCAAAATCTCATTATCAGCTAAAAGTCAACTGAAAATACCATCGACCGAATCCTTAAATTTCAGGGGGAGAGAGAGAGTTATGCAGAATTGCCAAAGATATATGACTACATGACTTTAATTTTACTCAATCTGGATAAAAGGTACATAAAACAATTTAAAATATTGGAATACGGTTTTTTTCTTCTGTTTGCCTATAGTTTGATGGGTCGGGGCAATTAAAAAATGGTTTGCCACCTTTAGAGTATAGAAGTTAATATCCACAGAACTGTATCTTATAAAGCTAGTCATCTTCCTATAGAATAGTAAATGAAAATAAAATAATTTATTGACTTAACAAAAGAGAAAAAGATAATGTTTTGATCTGACAAATGTCGTATACTTTATGCCAGAGCAAGAAAATGCAAATAGGCAAATTATATTTGATGGTGCAAGGTGTTTGGGAACAAAAGTTTGAAATTTCAAATTAATTATGGATTAATCAAGACTATTTTGCATCTTCATTGTTCATTTCAGCATTACATTCAATTTAGTAAAATTTTGGACAATTAAAAGACTTTCTGTTAATTGCTGGGTTTTAATTGGTGGTGTTAAATACAATGGTCCAGGTTAATTTGTGTAATACAAATAACACCTTCTCAAGCCAAAACTGATATTTACATTTTAAGTCAATTCTTGTCATTTTATACCAATGCTGAAAATGGATATTGCTTTGTTTTCTGTAAAATGTCTGTTGAAGTCTCATTTTTTTAAGGACAAATTATTCATTTTTCTAAAGTGAGGAATGGATTAAGGTTCATTTTAGTATGCTTGAAAACAGTTGTTTGCTCTGATTTTTCTGGGAAAATATTTACTTGGTACCTCATTTTACTTGAAAAAAAATGTTCTTGTAATGAAAGGGAACAAAAAAATTGAAATCATTATGGTTGTGCTGCCACTTCCCTCCATGGAAAATTAAATTGTCACACCATTATGTATACATTTAATTGGCCCTGTGGTAAATGAATCTAGCTCACCCAAATTTGTGCATACTCTGCCTTGTGAAAATGTGCTGTTTTTGACAGTGTGTACTGCCATTACTGCTTAAGGACTGGGCATGCGGTTTGCATTTATGTGTAAATTTGGTGTTTTCTGTTCTTTTCTTTATTTTAATCAGCAGCAGTTTCCCTGAATCTTAACTGTCTATCGCTTATATCTCAATAATTTTCCTTGTAACAATATGATACATTTATGCTGTTCAAGGGAAGTCAAAAGGTGTTCTCTTTGTCAACTAGGTGCATAATGTCAAGTGAGTGCTGAATTATGTTAAAAATTTTGAATAAAGTCAAAGATGTAAATTTCCAAGAAGTTATTCATAAGCCACTTTACATGGATCATGATATAAATTTTGTTTGCTATATTTTGTAACTGGATTAGGGATGCATATATAGTTTTGACATCAGTAATAACTGCCAATAGAATACATTACATGGAATTCAACTAACCCTTTCTAAACACATATGTATTGATTATACAAAAATCTTTTGAAATGATTTTTTAAAATCAGAAATATAATTGACTATTAATGAGTTGTCCTCATTTGTAGACTGTTCAGATGTCAGAAATGTTTACCAGTCCCCTTAATGGTGGAGAAACACAAAACCTATTTGTTGAGTTGAAAGTGGTGACTGGTAGGCTTTTACCTAGCCACCACAGAGCTTGGCCATAGAATGAGAGTATGGGAGATTGACTCCCCACACTGTGACATGTAGAGAAACAAAAATCATATGACCAGTACAACATACCAGAAAACTACACTTCCAGCAGCAAGCAGCTAGATAGGTACCTTGGGCATAGGTACCTGTATGATCAGGCTTGCAGCTAGATAGGTACCTGTATGACCAGGCCTCCAGCTAGATAGGTACCTTGGGCATAGGTACCTGTATGACCAGGCCTCCAGCTAGATAGGTACCTGTATGACCAGGCCTCCAGCTAGATAGGTACCTTGGGCATAGGTACCTGTATGACCAGGCATCCAGCTAGATAGGTACCTTGGGCATAGGTACCTGTATGACCAGGCCTCCAGCTAGATAAGTACCTTGGGCATAGGTACCTGTATGACCAGGCATCCAGCTAGATAGGTACCTTGGGCATAGGTACCTGTATGATCAGGCATCCAGCTAGATAGGTACCTGTATGACCAGGCCTCCAGCTAGATAGGTACCTTGGGCATAGGTACCTGTATGACCAGGCCTCCAGCTAGATAAGTACCTTGGGCATAGGTACCTGTATGACCAGGCATCCAGCTAGATAGGTACCTTGGGCATAGGTACCTGTATGACCAGGCTTCGGATTGAAAATATAACAGGTACAAAATTCTGTTGACATTCCAGCAACAGTGGGTGATTTGAATTCTCTATTTATTTTCCCTGATTGAAACTCTTCTTATTTTCTTTTGAGCCAGATTCAGAAAGGTGAATCCATTTTTCATTACCTGTGACAGTCTTGTTCAAATGTTTCAAGTCACTCTTTTAATATTTGCTGAGTTTCGATTTAAGCCCAAGTTGGTCCTTTACCAGCAGTCAGCAAATGTGTGGCCCATCTTGTACAAACCTTTCGGAGCCTCTGACAGAATTAGCTGAAGGCTTTCGATTTGGATTTTTTAACATAACTGTAACAATTTTTCAGTCATATTGCTACAATGCTGGCAATGTGGCAGTTTATAATGTGTCTAGCACTGGGGCATCATTCCACAGACATGTGGCATTATGTCCCACCAAGTCGCATTATCCTGACACCAGGCCAACCAGGCCTAACACTAACCTCTTAATGCAGAGTGCCTAGCAAGGCAGCTGTTAGTACTATTTTTAGTAATGCCTGATGATTAGTCAGCATATTTAAACGAGCTGATGAATTAATGTCTGTAGTAATATCTCCCACGATGTAGTGAGCATCTTCATCAGTTTCCACTTCATAAGCAATCACTTCCCAATTGAGGTCAGCTTCTTCCAGAAATTTATCTTTTTTTAATTCATTACAGTATTTAAAAAAATGAAACTGCCTGAAATTTAATATAGCAGAATTACATCCATAAGTTCATTGTGCTGCACATGGAGAGGCAGACTATTTTATGGAACACTTTTGTTTTTTTAATTAAATTTATTGACCAGTTCAGAGAAATGTTGTAACAAAATAATCAGAACATTACAAATACCCAACATATTTCAAAGTGATATGTCTCGATCGGAGTGTGTAAACATATTTTACAATATTTCTCATTTTTATTATTGATTTCATTTTATTGTCTAGTTATATGAAGGCAAATTCTTACTGCATGCTTTATGTTGGAGATCCAAGTGTTAGCTTAAAATGATACTGCAGTATTCTGGAGAATTGATGTGGAAATTGGATTTCAGGTTAGAGTGACAAGGAAGGATTGTGGTTCAGCTGAAGATATAATTGCTTGCTTGTACCTAAGTATATCATAGCAGTCTTGGAATTTCTTTGCTTGGTGTGAAGCCTTAGAATATTGTTGACCATGTGCTTTATTAAACTTCTTTCTTTTGGTCTTACTATCTTTTTTTTGTAAGACAGTCTGATTAAAATCAGATCTCCACTATTCTGTATGAAGATGTGACGGCGGTCACATAGGGGTCATATTCAAGTGACCTTGAGTTATCCAATAGAAATGCAGCTTTCAGAAACCTGAAAGTGAATCCAGTCATTTGGCACACATTGATGCTTTTTGGCCACATGCTCAGCCTCCCAAAGATATATGACTTCATCTGATTGGCTGATAAAATGAGTGATTATGTTAATAACATAGGTTACTGAAACATATTATATCTTCACATAGTATACTGGAGATCTGATTTTAATGAGGTTGTATGGTAGGACTGCATGTTGAGATTTGTTTGGAAAACTTCAAGTTTTTGTACAATGTTTACCTTACTGTTTTTTTCTTTGTTTTTTTTTTTAAACTGATAAACATTCAGTTTTAATCTGCACTTTATAGCAAGGTGTTTGGTGCCTGGTCTTTTTAGTATTTTTTTTCAAATGCTGCGGAAACGGTGAAATGTACCTTGCCTAAGGACAAGCCATAATAACTGCCCAGACTGATCCAAAGAAAGAAATCCAGCACCAACAGCCCATATCACAAGAAGCAATGCTTTGTGGGAAATTTGAGCTGCCAAATGTCAATGAACTGTTGATTCAAGGCAGTTTTTTTAATATGTGCATATATTAATGAGTAGCCTTTGAAAAATACATAGTGTACCAAAGTCACCAGGTTTTCATAGTATTATGGCTGTTAAATAATCATCCCAAGCGCTGCAGATAACTTTAAACACCTCAGTGATAGGACGAGGTGTTTGAAGAAAGCACACTTCATTCAATACCCAAAGAAAGATAACTGATTAACTGATAATCTTTTGTCTTTGATACTCACCATCCTTTACCTGAAAGGTTTAATTAATACAGAATTTAAGGAAACGATACCTTTAGTCCAAGCAAAAATTCATCATGGCATCTTAAAATTCCCAGAATGCATCAGCCTGATGATTTAGGTTGTAGGGGGTGGATTCTAGCCTGCACCTTTCCAGTCAGAGTCTGATGCACTAATCACAGACACCCAGTGGTTATTTTATATAACTAAGACACACACTATTACTAGATTATATACCTTTATGTCTTTGATTTTGTTTTTTTAGCAGTCAGTTAGAAAAGGTGGACTTTTTGGGGTGTTTTCATTAAAAGTTCAAATGAGATTAGTCATTACAGCAGATAACTTCAAGATGTTAAACAGGCTTCATTGTCACATTGTGCTATCAATGTCAGTAAAATATTGCACTATGACATTATAGCTGTACTCTCAAACAAGACCTGCTCAAGCTAAAATTCTCAAAACAATAGAAACTCCCAGCCCCCCCCCATGTGAGTTTACCTTGAGAGAACACTGTCAGTTCTACTGATCACTTTGTATATACACACAGAACAAGTAATGAACCAATGGTACTATGCAAAACTTTTATGTAGTCTAAGAGTTTTTTTTTTTTTTCTGGCAGTGTTTATTTGTAGGCATGCAGGTAAGAAAGCAATGTTTGTGTGTATTACCCATGTGGTCTGTAAGATGGTTGTATATATTTAGGGGTATATAGGTATTAATATACTCCTTTCATGCAAAACCTTATATGTGAGGTGTTTGCTGTTTAGGGTGTGTGAAAGTATATTATGCTTGTTATTTGAGGTGTGCAGAAGTATTACAAAGGATCTTATGTGTTGGCATTGGTGAGCAAGATATTGGACTGGTACATTTGTATCAAAATCCCTATTGTTTTATGGAATGTATTGAAGTGGCTCTTCAATAGAGAGGCAGACTTTTTTC
Organism: Potamilus streckersoni; assembly: GCA_016746295.1. Lineage (NCBI taxonomy): Eukaryota > Metazoa > Mollusca > Bivalvia > Unionida > Unionidae > Potamilus > Potamilus streckersoni. Next base: position 296,622 of record JAEAOA010000251.1, read on the forward strand.
TTTGCATCATGAGGGAAAAATGCAGGATGCAGTCAGAATTATTGTAGGGTTCTTTCAAACAATTATCAATTTGAACTTTATCATGACAGATATCAACAATTTTCATATCTCTTAAAGTTTGTTCAATATTGAATCATATGGTTGTCATCCTTTTTTTCCTGGACATGACCTCAATTTCAATCCTTATTTGTCTGTCAGGCTGTTTATACATATCTAAAAATATGTGAGATTTTACCTTGTTTGTACTTTTGCAAACAAAGTTATGTTCCTATATATATATATATATATATATATATATATATATATATATATATATATATATATATATATATTATATAAGCATATGGGCCCAAGGAGATATGGTGGGCATTTGGGGGATGTCAAGATAAGTGTTGGTGAGGGGGTCTGAAAACAAATGATACAAGTTCAATTCCTTAGTAAGGGGTGACCTGTCATCAGTGAGTAGCATTTACACTTTGAGAAAACAATGGAAATTGACTTGAAGAAAAAAAACAGTGTGAAATACACTTGTATATTGACAAATTACATTTTGGTTACCATTGGGTAAGAAAGTCCACAATACTTGCATCACTCACATTCTGATATGAAAAACATTTGCTATGATATTCAGTAGTGGCATAAGCACATGGTTGTTATATACATGCTTCAAGTACATGAACTTAAATTGACCTTGATTTTGGTCAGTCTGTTATTGAGTATCATATTGAGGCTATTCACCAGGAAATGAAAATATGTCAACAAGTTGGTTTAAACCGTACATGTATTTAGTTACAGAAGTCATTACAAAAGAACTTAAAAAGGAACAAGAGATATACGGCTTATATGATTAATGAAGGTATAATATTGTACACATTGACACATGCTAATGAGGTATTAAAATAAAATAATTCTTTTAATACAATATTGTAACAATGTCAGCTCAAGTGGTATACATTTAAAATATAGTAAGTTGTGGATTCTGTTAAAATAAAAATATATGTAGCAGTAAAAGATTCTAATGACAAATACATATACAGGTAACTGAGATTATTAACTGTAGCATAATCAATGCATACAATTACAATAAAATTTAAATTTAAATTAAAATGTTAGCACAACAAGTGGGCATGGGAAATAACGAGATTACATGCATTTCTGAACTTCATGCAAGCTTTTTCTGTTTGATCCTTGATAATTGTTTTCTCTGGAGAAGATGCTGCAATTTTTCCTAGTGGCCATGCGATTTTTCTGATATTACCAGTGAGTTTGATTGTGTATAAATCTTGTAAAGCCATCACACATTGAAAAGGTCTCTCAGCTTTCAGCATGAAACACATAACAAAGGTAGTATTTCCAATTCATCATTAGCATCATTATCAATTATGTTGTCTTCCATACAGTCTTCTAAAACATAATCCATTTTGACTTAGTCATCTGATAGAGTTGCTAGGCATTGTTCCTTGTCATCTGTTTCAATGGCAATGAACAAATTCATCCATTGGAATTCCAATACTGTCATATAAGCCATCTTCTTCAAGACTATGTGGAATATCTGATGGGGGAGAACCCATGAAATTCCTCATTTTTTGAAAAGAAATCTTGCATAAAGCAGTTCTTTTATGTTCTCTGGCTTCACTAATCCCCAAGGCCCCTTGTGGCCGAGTGGTCTAAAGCCCTGTCTCTTATGGATCACTGCCATCTCAACTCTGTGTGAGTTCGAGTCTAGGATATGTGGATATGTGAGAAAGCTTGCCAGTATCTTCTGTGTCGGTGGTTCTTTTCAGTTATTTCTGGTTTCTTCCTCCACCATTAATACTGGCTACCATGAATAGCCTATCCTGTGCTGAAAATGGCCTTAAGCTCAACGACAACAACTAATCCCCAAGCTTTCCTCAAGTTGTATAGAGCCCCAAGCGAATGTTTCTTGGATTCATTTTGCTGATTAATTGCAGGCAGCTTTTTGTGGTCAAGAACTTTGCAATAAGGAAGTTATTTATCCTGCCCAATTCATTGATCCATCTGCTGTAGGTGAGGGAAGAAATATTAGTTGGAGATGTTCATGTGGGTGTGTAGAACAATTATCCATAAGCAGGGCAATTTTTCTTCCTTGCACTTTCATGCTTCTGTTGAGTTATCATATCCACTCCATAAAAATGTCCAATGACAGACAAGCTTTATTGTTTGCATAATAATCCACAGGAAGAAGGTGCACATTTTTAAAACATCGAGGCTTTTTAGACTTGCCAAGAACTACAAGTGGCATCTTATCATTGCCATATTGCCAATCAATTTTGATATAAGTAGAACAGATATGCAGTCTTTAGGTTGTTTCCCACCAACACATTGTTGACCTTTGATGCAGTATGTCCTGTCTGGAGTACACTAAAGAATAAAGCTGTTTTGTCCAGATTGAATACATTCTCAGACTTATAATTCTGTAATATATCTTTAAGTAGGGCTTTCCATTCATCAAGCTGTGATGTGAGTTGGCTTCTCCACAAGTCCTTTTGTATTCTATGTTATGACAAACTTTCAAGTAATTGAACCAACAACATGTTGCAGTGAATTTTTTTTTCGAAGATTCTTCCGCTTTTGTATCATGATCTATGGAAATGGTGGAATGTGCAATGCAGGTTTCGTTGAACAAATTTGCTGTGGCCTCCTCCATGTCTTCATATTGAACAGCCTTCTGCTTCTTCTTTTGGAGAGTGCAGTTACCTTCAGTGTTGTCTTTCTTTAGTAGTCTTTCTTTATAGACTCAGCAGCTTTCAACCATTCTGACAGCATGTTCAAGAGAAAAATTTTCACAGACCCAGGGTGGGCAAATTATTTTTTTACCCACTAGTCCAGGACAAGTGATTTCAGAAAATTCACTAGTCCCTTTTTTTTCTTCACTAGTCCCATCTTTCTCTTCACGAGTCCCATCATACTTTTTTATGGTCCTAGAATGGCAATCACTTAACGAGATTTGATGAAATGTATGTTTTTAACTCATAGAAAAAAAATATTATACCACATAATTATTGCTTAAAAGAATTTAATATTTTAAAAATAATGGTTGTTATACATTTGGCTTTGTCAGGTTCATGTATGTAAATTTTAGCTAATTGATTTGAAAATATGTCCACCATGTACATGTCTGCCACATGCACCAGCACTAAGCCAGCAGTTGATAGCTGTGTCTGAATTAAAATCTTCAAGCTCTGGTCCATTTGCAGAAATATTCATCTGGGTGAAATTTCTATCTGTGACAGTTAATCATCTGTATAATCAATTATAAATTAAAGAAACATTACTGGCATTTAATCAGTTCATAAATTAAACTTTAATTGATGTCAGTAAAATATCTATCATTAATTTACTTACACCAACTCACTGGATTAAAATCATAACGTGTCCCTGATATAATCTAGATTTAGTAAATTCATAGCAACAAAACCCACTTACAACACTGCTAATTGATCATACTGGCTTTCTTATGTTTGATGTATTTTGATTTGCCAATAATTTGGTCCCTTAGCCCAATATGCAGTCAAATGGTAACAGGATATAAATGAACAGGATATAAACAAAGAGGGGCTAGTCACCTAAGTGATTAAAGTGTCTGCCTCAGATGCTGGAGGTCCTGAGTTGGATCACTAGCTGAGTGATACCAAAGACTTGCAAAAATGGTATCAACAGCTGCCTTGATTGGCATTGAACATTAAGAAGTTAATGTTGGGACTGGTCCAGCTGATGTCAGAATAATGTGACTGGGTTTGACATAATGCTACATGTTTGCAGCATGATTTCCCAGTTTCTGACATCACTTAAACTTCCACATTGCAGACATGGTTGCAATATGACAATTTTTTTCAAAAGCAACATTAAAAATTCAAATAACAAGCACACTGCCATTTGTAGCCATTGTAAATATAAATAAAGTTAAAAATGAAAACTTCCACAGCTCAAAAAACATGTTTTAATTACCAATTACTTTGGAAAATGTGATTATTAATTAGATTTCATTGCTTTTATTTAAGTTGCAGCAAGAGGCCAACTTTATAGGACCAAACAATAGCCTGTTTTTTTTTTTTTAGCCAATCCTGCTATTAAAGCTTGGTGGCAAGATGACTAAATGTTGAATAAAGTATAGGTCAAAACAGGCTGTTGGGGACATAAATGAATGATTAGGGGGAAAAATTAAAGCCTGGCTACAGGTATTGGACATAAAATGGACTAATAATACAATGCAAAGGAAGTATGGGTGAAGGTTCTTCAACTAGACTCCTGTGGCTGCATGAGATATGTGCCATACAATTTTCCCAGCTGGTTTTAGAACAGATGGATTATCCCTGATTCTTTCATTCCAAATGTTTTGTACTGTTTGAACTATCAGAAATATGGCCATCACAGATATGGCTGCAATTCCAAAACAATTTGACCCAGATGTGGGCAGGAGATTCATATGGAGAAAATGTCTTGTGTGATTTGCCAGGAAGAGCATTTCTGGTACTTTAGAAAACTTCTAAATAAAATGATGTAACCCAAAAGACATTGAATATATTGTTGAATGTGTTGATCACTGCTCCAAGTGTTTTGAGGGGAATTGCAAGATAAAAGTCTATAGGAATATAGTCAAGAAAATATTGGGTTTTTATTGGGATGTGGTGTATACTAAAAATTTGACAATGTTACCATTATCTGTTATTTTATATACATTTTAACAATATTGACACTTTACATTATATATTTTATCTTCTGTGCTTTTGGTTTACATTTATTTGAAAGGCTTAACATTCCTGAATGTACAGCAAAACTCACTTTTGGATAAATTAATTGTAAAATTAACATCACTGACTCTATTACAAAATTCCTGAATTGTTTCAAATCAATCTTTCCAAGTGTATTTATAAATGATGAATGATGACATAATTGATGTAAAGATCACAATTATCTAGACCAGTTTTAATGCATTTTTTTTTATTTTTTAAAAAAGGTATCTTGTTTTGTTGTGAATCAAGAGAAAAAGCAGTAATTTAGTACACAGTATTTGCATGAATGCATAGTAATTGTTGAAACTTCATGGAATATGTTAGGTGTCATTCATAGGTTTGGTGTCTTGAAAATTATACAAAATACTCTTTATTGACAATTGTTCCCAACACAATTGTAAAACATGTATTTTGTCATTAAACAGAACTGTCATCTCCATCCTTAGGTTTTTCTCCATGTCTAGTGGGGAGTGTGTTTACTTAATTGTTTTTTAGATCCCACAGTAACCACTTATAGTTTTTGTTGTATAGGAGTTAATGAGGGATAAGTGAACTAATACTAATGTTTGCCTATCTGTGAAACAGTTACCTGGTTTGATTCCTGACCATCACAGTTAAGATTTTATATATCTTGTTATAGTTAGTTTAGCATGTTGATCAGTTGAACAGAAAGATGAGCAATAACCATAAACAAGGTTTAAAGCTTACAAGAATCCCAAGCAGGTCAATACAACCTACATTCTGAAGATTGTAAATATTAATCCTATGTGTAAGAAATTTAAGGCATGTGTGCATTTCAATTAAAATATAGGTCATTGCAGCCTTTTATTTATTGATACTTATTTAACTGAATGACCCATTTAGCTTGAGGACTTAATGCAACAGCTTATGAGAAAAGTTGCTTATTACAGAATCATAATTTTCAAGTAGGTGACCACAGTAAGAACAGTTAAAGCAAAAATGACTGGAATCTTGTGATGGTTGGATGGTTTGGATCAGTTCATATGGGTGTAAAATTTCCAAAATCTAGATAGGGGGCATTTCAGATATCATTAACTTCATCCATTGTCCTATTGTGACTACTGTCTCTCCAGTGTTGTGGATGACACTGATAGGTTTGTATATCAAGCTGGGTAGTAAAGTTGAGCCCTCTAACCTCATATATAGAATATAATCTCAGCAGGTTATTTTCTCAGCATTGCTTGGCATTCAGAGCCCTTTCTGCTGTAGTAAATGAATGATTTTTCACCATTGTGGGTTTGAGTGAGGTAATTCATCTTGAGAGAGTAGTAGTATGTCCTTTTCATTCAGGTGTTAAATATCATATGAATACTTCTATATGGATAGGAGTGTTGAGTTGAGCATTATTTATCTTTGCAAATTTTAATATTTTCATTTTCCTTATATTTGATAGTCTAATACATTAGCCATAACTGCATGATCCAAACCTTTGCTGGTGAATATGTTTATCTCTTTTGTTGGTTGGTTGGCAATTACTTTTAGGTAATTATTTTTATGGTATATCAACACAAGTAGGTTATTTAGTGGTAGGGTATTTGGAGTAAAGTGCCTTGTCCAAGGATATTCAGACCAATCTGACAGTATAATGCTATACACAAGTAGGTTATTAAGTGGTAGGGTATTTGGAGTAAAGTGCCTTGTCCAAGGATATTCAGACCAATCTGACAGTATAATGCTATCTAGTGCACAACCAAGCTCCAGACACCTTTAGTTGTCCGATATAGTGCAATGTTGCAACACAAGTAGGTTATTTAGTGGTAGGATATTTGGAGTAAAGTGCCTTGTCCAAGGATATTCAGACCAATCTGACAGTATAATGCTATCTAGTGCACAACCAAGCTCCAGACAGATATAGTGCAATATTGCATTGGGAATATTCTCTGAAAGCCATTGATAAGTCACTTGTAGACAAAGCTCAGGCTAGGACTGACTGTATGTTTAGAACTGACAACCACATATGGTAGACAGTGTAATAAGGGACAGACACAATCTCTTATATCTTTAAGTCTGACTTGTGTTTACATCTGAACAAACTGTTTTCTGCAAGTTGAAAAACAATTGCCAAAATTTTAATGAAATAATGCATCATTGTTTAATTATTTTTTTAGCCTATGCTTGAAGTAATTTTAGGATGGTGATTGAGAATGGAATTTGCAAAGTAAATGGATTGTTTAATGAAATTATGTCCTATTATGTGAGATAACAAAAGGTGGCACTACCAAGTATTGTACAGAAAATTGACTTGCATTTATCCATTTCCATCCATTCCTATCTTTCTTCCCCTCTCTCTGTGTAAGGAACCTCTTGCATAATGGACCCAAGCCCATCTAATATCATCCTTGCCTTGTCTGTTTATTGATTCTTGCACCAACTTGAAAGGCTGTATATTGTCAAAACTGTTTTCATAGGAAAAGAGAACCCAGTAATGTTGAAGAAGTTAAACCCCATTAATTGGATTGCATAATGCATATCCACTAAGCACTTTTATCAACTAAATTGATTGCCACTAATTGAGGTAGATTATATATCTGCTGATGAAGCATGTTTACAATAGTCCATTGGTTTTTGTCATTGTGTCATAATAAAGAGGTGGAATCCATGATTGGATCCAATTTTAAACTTCAAATATAGTTTATGTTATCTAAATAACAATATATGTTAATAAACCAAGGGCCATGCATATTAGTGAGGTGATATTGCACAAGATTGACTAACCTTGTTACCACTCTGAATGCCACAATTTTTATTAAGATTAATCAGATTTGGTTGGTTGGTTGGTTGGTTGGTTGAATTTTTATGGCATACCAGCACACAGAGGCCATTTAGAGCCATACAAAAGGTTATGTCCTTTATTTTATACAAATAGTAAAAAGGTTTTGTATTGGCCAACCAAATTGCTAAAGGCAAAATGATAAAAATGGTAACAGTGATAAAAAATAAAGTTTCCTGATCAATGGGGATTGCAAATAATGTATGACAACGAAAACATGTGAAAGGTAATTAAAATCTAGCAACCACATATATATATATATATATATATATATATATATATATATATATATATATATATATATAGCACATAAAAATGTTTAAGATGATAACATAAAAGTTATAATTTATGATATATGTTTATTTCCTTAAGGAAGTCTATAACATAAGAGATACTAACTGTATCAGATTTGGAATATATGCTAAATTATCAAGCCATTGGATGAGCAAAATAAAAGCATAATCAGTAAGTAGAAATGAAATATAATCATCTGTTATTTTCTCTGGGGAACATATTTCTGATCCATTTTTTATTTTACTTGGAATGAAAGCTCATCTTGCCACCAAGATCAACAAGTTCAGTAATGAGTGACATTCGAACATATTGGTTTGATTGGTTGAACTTGTAAACTCTCTTGAGGAGCCAGTGGCCAAATGGTCGAAAGCACTCACTGTTATGGATCACTGCTATCTCAACTCTATCTCTGTGAGTTTGAGTCTTGGGTTGGCCAATGTGTGTATGTGAATAAACTTGCATGTAGCTTCTCATGGGTCAGTGATTCTTTCCAAGATTTTCCCAGGTTCTTTCTTGATCATTTATACTGGCTGCCATGTATAGCCTATCTTGTGCTGAAAAATGGTGTTAAACCCAACAACAATAACAACAAATCCCACTTGATGCTGTTGTTCTATCTGGAATTGATCAGAATTATTATCCAAGTTGTTATCATCCCCAGAGAAATTTCCAGGGTATTTGATCCGTTAGTAGCCAGTGAATAGAATATGGTATTTCTAGTTCTCATAACATATACTGAATTTTGCAATGGGTAAATGAATAATACACTTTTCAGTGTATACATGAGTGTCAAGGCAGTGGCCTATATATCAAGAAAATGGGGATCTCTTTCTTGTTTCAGTCATTATGAATTGATTTTTGGATATATTTGGCTAAATATTTATCATATTTCAAACAGGTTCAGCATAATTGAAGCAAATATAAGTATGCTGTTGTATTGTCACAGCAGTATTGCTCAAGTTGGAAATGAGTATGGAAAACAGAATTATAAAGTTGTTCTAGAAATGGAATTATACAATGGGATGATGAGCAATACAATAATCAAGGATAACAGTCAAATTGTTAAGAACATTCCTAGGACAATAGCAGCAGATCAAAAATAACATATTTGTTGAATAATCAAGAGTATTTATGATTTGTTTAAAAATATTTTATGTAAAATCATAGAAATAATATGAATTTAACCATTCTGTTATCATTTGTTTAAGCTTGTTCTCATTGTGTGGAAGATTAAAGTCAATATCATTACAGTCCAAATCAGTAAGAAGGTCTGTGTATTGGAAATCATGAGATAAACTTAAATTAACTTAAATAAAAATTTAAACCATGCTTTGCTTGATCAAAACAGGTGTTGATTGTGTGCCTGAAATATAACCTTTATTTACATAATTTTTTTAAAAACTAGGAACTTATTGAGTTTTGCCAGTCCTAGCTTTTGTACTTCTTTTACCTGATGAATAAAAGAATATGAAAATTAGGTGGTTTGTAAAATCCTGTACATGCTATCAATAGAGTGTAATTAATAATTTGATCAAGATCTGGGCTGTGTTTGATAATGAGCTGCTATATGCATCTGACTGTATGACCTTGTTACCACTCCAGTTAGATTTCTGAGCTGATTTTGATCGAACTATTCATTGTACTTGGATTGTTGTCTTTTGGAACCCATATGTCTGATGTAAACTTAAAAATATTGGCTTGTATAATTGAAATCTTGAGATCTTGGATGAGCTTGCTTCATAATGAGTGAGATCCATGCATAATAATATCAACGAAGTATTCTTGCATCAGATTTGGATGAACTTGTTACTACTCTGGAAGCCATATTGTGGTCTGATTATGATCAAACTTGGAATGTATGCTTCTATCTTCTGCATCTTAGAGTGTTTCAGTAATAAACAGTACTGATGCAAATTATTGAGGTAATCTTGCATCTTCAAGGCTAGGTTTCTTGCCACTCATGAAGTCAAGATGATATAAAGTTTGGGAGATAGTTCACATAACATGTTCTTGTACTACTACAAAAGCCTGCACACTGGTCTACAATTACAGTGTTTTTTCTACAAATGGCTTCATGTGAATCATTTGACTCATCAAAGCAAAAATCAATGAGTCAAAATCCAAACCAATGATAAGTCTTCAGTAGTTTTTAAAAAAAATAATTGTTTAAATACACAAAAAAGATATTAGTTATAAAATGTCACTAAAGCCAATAAGGCAATTCCTTTGCCAAAAGCATCTGAAAATTTTATATTTGTTAAAAATCTTGTTGATGGTTTTCTTATTGTCAGAAATAATCTGAGCATATATGACAAGGGGTTTATTGTAGCTATGTCAGTGCTTTCATCTGCCATTGCTGTCACAAATGATGAATTTTTCAGGTCATGTTTGAGACTGCCCTCAACAGCATTTGATAGGCTCTCTGGTAACTCTGAACAGGCGGAATTCTCCAAAATGCCATAAATTTCTTCAGTCATTGTCATGTTTTAAATTAAGAATAGATTTGTATTTTAAAGAAAGGATGTCTTCCACACTTGAGTCCATGTACACACTTAAGTAGCACTTTCACTGCTTTGTCTTGTTTGGAAGAATCTTTTTGTAAAACTGCATTCAAATGTACCTGGTGTTGTAGATCCTCAATCAGCAGTGTGTGTTCTGGCAACCCAGCATGCCATGCCAGTGTACTGTTCTGAATGTTGTTTGCACATTTGGTCAAGGAGGTTTGTTTAGCCTCTGAACATATATGGCAAAACATAAAGGCATCTTCACTGTCACATTCTTCACTCACTTTATTTTTGAAAATGTAGGCAGCTGTATTTTTTCAACTAACAAAATTATGTTTTATCTTGCAAAAAACCGCAACCTTATCTTAAGATGATGAAATCTCCACAGGTTCAATAACAATGCTGTTATCATCAGTTTGTTATAAATGAGGTCCAAATGATGATTTTGATTCATTGTTTCAGATCTATTTTAATTTTTTTTTTGCCATGGACGTCTTTTTCAGTCAAATACTGACAGTGTTTTGGAACAATGCAAGGCATACAATGGAAATTGTTGGGTCATTGCATGACAAGGATGTACATAAAATAATAGTTGTCTTGTGAGAATCACTTTAAAATCGTTTTTGTTTTTTTTCTTTTCTTTTGTGTGTAGTGATTATAAGGTTCTGACATCTGTTGCTACAAATAATGTGACAGTTAAAGGTCACATAAGGTCAGCTCCAGGCTCCACACTCAGTTGTAACCCTATATATTATGATATCATCTGTGTAAGAAACTGATGTGTGTGTGTTTTCCCAGTTTGGTAGAGTTGTAATATAGCCAATGAAGTAGTTAGACCAAACCTTTATTTTGTGTTTATCAGCAAAACATAACATCGGGGTGCATCAGTTTGTGTACTGGTGACAATTTTAGATCAAACTTTTGTGTTAATCAGCAAAACATTACACTGGGATACATCATCTTAGGTAGTGTTGATGATTTTTGTGTGTCAAATCGGAAACATCTGCTTATTTGATGCATGAGGTGTACATAAAACACTACTGTTATATACTATAAGCCTGTTGAGCAGTATCAGGCCAAATTGGGCCTCTTGTGTAAGTGTTCTGTCACACTTTCATTACTATAACTTTAAGTTTTGATTTAATGGACAAAACTTGTTCTACCTATACAATGTTATGTTATTTATGAGACCACCATCATCAATATAAAGTGTGCTGCACATTGGGTGTCTTTCAGGGTCAAGGTCATGTAACTACTTTTATTTTCAGCCATATTTCCCTTCTCCATTGTGTCAGATCTGTTTAAGATAAGTGGACAAAGCTTGGTATATTTAGACATTGTCACATTTTTGTCCTGTCAGAGGTATACAGTGTATGTCACATGACAAGATTTCTAGATTTCTTGTAGCTGCCATATATTATAAAACATGATGTACAGTGATAAAATGTGATACACTTGTATTTCTCAGTCTGACATCTCATGTATATTGTTACAGATTTTTTATATTTAAGGTCAAGGTCACAGAAAAAATGTTCTCCATATTTTACATTTTTCTCAAATACCCTTTCAGACAGAGCTTTGACCTTTTCTTCATTTCCTTTTCTTCCTAGTAACTCTAGCTTTGTCACAAATATCAGAAATTTCATCATTGCTTATTTTCGGTTGTGTTACCACAGCAGGTGGGAAGCACAAGTTTCCTGAAAGTTTTTTTTGTTTGTAAATATTGACTTGGGTAACTATATTCATCAGTTTTGCAACGTTTTTTAATTTATTTTTGGTTTTCAAGAAAAGGAGAACACATACATCAAATCTGTATATAATTTCTGACCTTCTGCATGAATTTTGAGCTTTTGCCTGCACATTTAAATATGAGGCTTGGTAACTGTTTCTTGAAATGGTTCTGATCATAACAGTAGAGTTAGTCCTGAGAAGGACCCATGTATATAGAGATGCTATTATTTTTCTCTTAGGTGTAGCCAGATATGTCTTTTTGCATGTCATACAAGACATAATGAATGGCGTTGACCTTTCTATCCTGGATTTTGTCCCATGCTCAGAATTTTTAGAAAAGTTTATATATATATATATATATATATATATATATATATATATATATATATATATATATATATATATATATATATATATAATAATAATAATAATAATAATAATGATAATAATAATAAATTAAATTTGTATTTTCATTTTACAATGTTTACCCACCCAGCCCCCAAACAGTAATAACACAAAAATCATCAACACTACAAGATGATGTACCCCAGTGTTGTGTTTTGCTGATTAACACAAAATAAAGGTTTGGTCGAACTAGTTTATTGGCTAGATTACAACTCTACCAAACAGGGAAAACACACCCTATATCTATTCATCTTTCTTTCAGTTTCTATGCTCACTTCTATACAATAACATCATTACTTTAATATTTTACCTAACCAGACTTTGTATGTAGCATGTATTTGTATATGTAATGGCAGAAATTTTTTGTGGATATTTTTCACAGCACATTCTGTTGTAAAAATTAACTCAGATATATGGGCTAGGCTAGCAAAAAATTCTCAACAGTGAAGGATGGGATATGGGCTGTTTGGGGGTATGATTGGATTCTAATTAGTACCCACTAGGGTAATTAGAGCATAACTTTTGATCCAGAAATGGATTCCACAGGATAGTATGAATTTCTGATTAATCAGAGTTGGACAAGGCAGGAACTACCAATTCAGATAATAAAAATAATGTTGAATTTCTATAGCACCATGTCTAACACTGCCTGTCGATAAAATAAGAAGTCAGAAAAGTCCAATATGGTTCAACACAAGTGGGTGAAACGTTAATACTTGAGTTAAGACCAAAAGATTTAAATTTATTAAAATATTACAATGCGCATGGGCATGATACACGCAGTTTAATAGATAATACAGAAATTTAATAATCAAAATTTATAACTTCCAAATTCTTTGCAAGAAATAGTAGCATCTCCATTTTTTCAGCGGACTGCTAGATCATTTGTCACTGCAAATAGCACCTGCAGTGGCAAGTGAATTCAGATGAGGGATACAGAGGCAAGATTTTGGTCAGGTTGTGTTAGAGGTAAATAACTCCTGGTAGTAGGCATTTCCGATTAATCGAATCATATCATATCCGGAATCAGAAATCAGTAGAAAAATGCTAATCGGTTATGCCCTAAGGGTAATGGTCTGACATGTTAACATAGGGTGAAGTAGAAAAAATGCTAGTTATTAACTCATTAACCCCTGGAACTTTTTGTTGTTTTCGCCTGAAATGCTAGTAGGAAACCCATTTTGGTCTTTATTTCTGAATCCATCCTAATACATCGATCTCCAAGACATTTTTGGTTAAACTGTTTGTGTTAGAAGCATCGTTTTTCATTGATTCTTTCGCCTGAGCATGAGCAGAAGGGTAAAAGTTGGACATTTTTTTGCTTAATGGGCCCATCATTTTTGTGATGAGACCACTCTTTATTCTAAATGTCCATCTTATCTTACTTTTTGCAAAGGTTCACCTGTCTGTGTGCACTTGAGACTGGTCTTCCTTAGAATTGAGGCCAAAAAGTCTAAAATCTGGACACAAAATCGGATTCTGACCTGGGCAAATTTCGTCTGGAAAAATCTGGTCCAAAAAGTGACGCTTTTTCCTCAGTATTTTGTACTGCAACTAGAACATCCTTATAATTATTATTATTGTAAAGTGACATATATCATGACCTTTCTGTAATACAACCCACTTTATTGTGTCATACATGACCTTCATGCTACAGAACTTTAAAGTAAGCTACCACCTCCTGCACAGTAAATGTGGTGCCAGGGGTTAATGAGTTAATATAATTGGAATAGAGAGAATTATTCTAGCTTTGATAGGCATATTAAAATATTGGCTTTGCATAGAGAAGGTTAATCCTGATTGGCTAAGCAAAATAAGGATGTATTTGTATCCATATGAAATAAATGGTTTTAAGTAATCACCCTTACTAGATTCTGCCGCCTAAATATTCTGCCGAAATGGAGAGACTCCAAGGAAATTAACAAATAATACATGTTTATCTTGTTAAATAAATGGTTCTAGGTATTGGGGTCTAGTAGAATTGGAGAGAACTGGAAACAGATTTGGCTGCATAGAAAGGGCAAGGCTTGAAAGTGAATGAAGGTATTGTCTCATTCACATATATACTCATTGTTGCAAGTTTGTAATTATTTGTTGAATTTATTCATTTTAAATTCATACTTCACTTTTTTGAGTTCAGAAGTTAATAATGCATTAATTGGTCTTAAATATTATATTATTCATGTAATATAAGAATGTCATACAATATTTTATTGATGTAAATGTGTTCAGATTTAGAGGTTTGTATATAATAGAAAAAATGTATTGTAGGAATTTGAAGCGGATATAGATTATGAAAATTACTTGTATGCAGAGAATTGATTTTACTGTGTCTTTGTCAATGTAGTTAAGACAGAAAGAGCGAAAGTGAGAGACAGAGAGAAATCTTGAGCTGTCACCAGCAGTGATTTGGAAAAGACCTGAAGCAATAATAGAATGGCTAATGTCTTTTTTGAGGAAAATTTTGTAACTCTGTTTCTAAGAGGAAATATTTCATTCGAATGTCATGGTTCAGTTTCATTTTACATAATAAATTGTTATACATGTATTTTACATATGGGGGCACATGTTGTTCTATTCTATATCTTTGCTCAGATTTCTGTGATTCCATCCATTTTTTTCACATTTTATGTTATTAATTGCTTGATTTGGGCAAAAAGTCATATTTGATCATCTCCTAGATAGTGTAGGGGGATCATCTCACTCCCTAACATGGGTTAAGGAAGACATCTATTGATTTGTGTTCAAAAGGGCAATGGATACACTGTCATTATACTAAGATTAGTTCTACTTCACTGTGCTCTACACTTTTGTACATTTAATTTTAAAGAAGAAGAATTCACCAGGTTTTCCTGACTGCTTATCATGGCATTTTAAAAAAGAGATGTACCTTACTGTTATAAGAAATTTTACTTTCCTTAATTTTAGTGCATGAATGATGTGTAATTTGGGTTGTAGAGTGTACAGGCTGGCCTTACTTCAGTTGTCTGTCAAAAAACTGCTAGCTCCCCTTGGTCATTTTCACTTCCTGAACTTCAAAGATAAATTTAAATAAAATGAGCCAATAATCTTTTTGGTTGCTTTTTAAAAAAATATATATTCTAATTTCTTGTACTTTTCATAATCTGGTGTTGCCTGCTCTGGTAAAGTTCCCTATTTTGATAACTACCAAAGTAAGTGTACTTAGGTCAAGTACAAGATGATTTTTTGAGCATCTGAAAACAATTATTTTGGTGAAATGTGTCCTTAGATCAAATACAGCTTCCACAAGTATAGTATTTACTGAAATGTCAGCCACAGTATATAAAAGCACCAACATTCTGACCACTGGCCATGTTGCAAATGAAAACAATTTCACCTTGTCAGAAGTATGTAATATCTGTAGAGTGACACCCTGTCAGAAATGTTAGTAAACTTTGTGAATAGCTTGCTATATTAGTACGGGGGAGGAAACAAGTAATCTAAATCACTGTCCATTACCGATCACTGCCATCTCACCTCTGTCTGCATGGGTTCAGTCTAGGATTCATCGAATGTGGATATGTGAGAAAGCTTGCTAGTAGCTTCTCATGGGTTGGTGGTTCTTTCCGCAGATTTCCCAGTTTCTTCCTCCACCAATTAATTCTGGCCGCCATGTATAACCTATCGTGTGTTGAAAAATGGCATTAAGCCCCACAACAACAACAACAACAGTATTAGTACCGAAGAAGTCTTTTAATTTTGGCATCAGAAGCTCAACAGCATGCTCACTGTGGTTGTATGCACAGTTACTTCGGCCCTGCATGACAAACCTAGACTTAAGTTTGTGTTTTACTTGTACTAGCAAATGTCAGAGAGAGGATTATCTGTTTGAAATTTTTTTGTTGAATAACTCTGTCAATGCCACTATGAATAAAAAAGGAAAAATGAATTCTGCACATAAAAAAATCAGTTATTAACTTTATACCAAAGTTTTGTGGATGGCTTCCATTTTGTATGAAAAGATGTTTGGGTTCAAATGTCAATCTTATATTGACTGAAAGAAAAATAGTGGTGTTTGCACCACAGCTTGCACCACACTTATTGGTTAAAAAGGTGCTTATTGACTTTAGGTCAAATGGTGAAAGGTCAAGGTCAGTGTGACTAAAAATTGGGATTTGCACTGACCAGAATTTGCACTTTGGTGCATGAAGGTCAGTCTTGGTCATGATAAGTGTAATAAATAAATAATGGTTTCTGCAATGGAAGTTAAGGTCAAGACTACATGCATTAGAGGTCATTCTTAATGGGTTGTGGTAGAGGACCAGTATATATGATTCAAGTGTATCATATGGCATTCATGCTACTCTGGTAGGACTTTATCTGTTTGTGATATCAACATTTAATTGGCACTAAAAAGCCTGGATTGTGTATATGCAACTCAACCCTTTACTATCTACATACATAGTCAGCATTGTTTGGTGGTTTTGAACTACCACTTCAGGTAGGGGTATGTTTTAATGCCTGTATGTACATTTTAAATAGTAGTTTTACTTCACTTTACAGTTTATTACCATGACCTTTTTCAATTTATGATTTATATATAAATATTTTGATGTTTCATTTTAGGCCAAGAAAAACATGCATTTTCTTTTGCACTGGCTTTAAAAGTTATACTTATAGGCAGGTCTTTTTTTTAAAAACCCAATATATATATATATATATATATATATATATATATATATATATATATATATATATATATATATATATATATATAATTTTGTGATTTTTTTTTTAAACCAATAGATAAAAAGAGCTAGAGTTTGTAGTTAGAAATGGATGATTGGCCAACCAACAACAGGCATATATTTTTTGTTTGGCCTTAGGTTTTTACCCTTTTGCTGTTTTCTGTGCATTTGTTGAAGTTTTTGCAACATCATTATTGTCTGTCTCATGGTGGATACTTATTTTTGTTTGCAAGGGTTTGCCTTCAATTTTAATTTGGGAATACTTTTGCTGTTGCCATTGTTTTGCAAACCATATGCTTACAAGTTGATTACAGCTGTAAACACCATTAATCCTGATCAGGTGTCACATGATGTGATGACAAAATGTGTTGTTTGTGTTGCTCATTCTCTTAAGAAATGGCATAGATCAAGATCTCTTGGCACATTATGCTATGGCAAATCCGAATCTGTAACTTCGCTTATTAGCGAATAAAAACAGTATCCTTTTTTCAGTTAGGATTACTTCATTCATGTTCCAACCACCATTTGAAGAATGCTCAAACATAGTTGGCCTTACAGTTATTTTACAGAAAAGGGTCCAATTTTGAATTGTTTTCTCTCTTTAGCAGTATAATATATGGAAGCTAAATTTAGCAGATTACACACACACAGCACAGTACCACTGAATGCTGTGAGCTCAGAGTGCACTTGTGATGGGGATGTAGAGGAATTTGTAAAGCAAACTGAGGAGGTTATAGTATGTATGTATACATGGCCAGAGCTCCATATTCAAGATTGTTTCAGGAAATTCAGGCTTGAACAAAGAGGTGGAAATTTCCTGATCTTTTAACAGAGAAGTTACATTTTTATAATCATCACTTGAACACTTGGTTTTAACTACAAGTACAAAATACTGGCCCACTTTAAGAAACATTTCCGGCGTGTTAAAAAGGAATTTTATTAGAAAGATTCATTTTCTGTGAGTTATATATCTGGATAGTGGATTTTTGGTGAAACAGGTAAGTGTTCATAGTTATGATAAAAGAAATAGGTAGAAAAGCAATTATTTATTACCTTTTTATGGCAAGGTCAACTTTTTATTGGTGATTTTTCTCTTCCTATATTCTTGTTATTTAATTAACACACAGATCTCTGGGTGGTAGAGTGTTTTGAGGTTACTTTCTTTAGCAATCACTAACATACCACCTCTATCTGCATGGGTTTAGGTCTGGACCTTGGCCATTTTGGGTATGTGAGAAAGCTTGCTAGTAGTTTCCAGTGGGTTGGTCCCCCCCACCCCGACTTCCCAGGTTCTTCCTTTGCCTGATATCTTGGTTCCATAGATAACCTATCATGTGCTAAAAAATGGCACTAAACACACAAAACAAGCAGTAATTAATACACAATGACAATATTTTTTTCTGGTTTCTATATAGTATGAAAACTTCTTTTATATAAACAAATCATGTAATTCTGCTCCAGTTCACTACTGTTAATTTACTTCATTTCTGTGTTTTCCAGGATTTTTTCATGAGTCAAATGTAGGCCAAGGCAAAAAAAACATTTGGATATGTACTCCAGAAGCTGTCATCTGGATGTATGGAATACCATGACTGTTTTTCATTGTTGACTTTTTATATACAGTGCTTATTTCATTATATGTGGTGCATTGCCTTAAATGTGGCTTGTATTCCATTATACTGTACATGGTGTATCATCCCTTGTAGATGGTGCTTTTTTAATTATATGGTTGATATTCCATTATACATGGTGTTATTCCATTATACAATGCATATTTTATTATCCATTTTACATTGTGTATTTTCCATTATATGTGCTTTTTTTCATTATACATGGTGGACATTCTACTATACATTGTACATATTGTATTTTTCTATATTCCATTATATGTGGTACTTATTACATTATACATAGTGCATATGCCATTATGCATGGTGCATATTCCAGTATATGTGCTGCATCTTCCATTATATTTTGTGCATATTCCAATATACATCACCCATTCAACTTTATATGTAGTGCTTTTCCCCATTATAATATCTCAGTAACATAGTTTCCACTACTCTGCTACTCTTACGATCTTTACTAGATACCATGAATTTTTTTAATTGAAAGATGGGCTGTTTTTGGATCAGAAGTTTACCCTCACCCTACATGAAAATGTCATCTGTAAAGTTGACATGAGCATTCAGTTTTGATTGAAGGAGAAGGAAAGAAATATATGAAGGCTTTCAGCAAAGGCACAAGTGATCTTCCCTTAACTTCAGGATTACTTAGAGCAGATTTGATTCCTGATAGTCACCATAAATTAACACTGTCACCTAAGGTATATCAATATTTTCCTTGTGTAAGCAGATTAGATGTACCATTTTTTTTAAAATAGTCATTCAGTGTAGCAAATTAGATTCTATAGAAAAGCTAGTCCAAGTTTCATCTAACAATTTCCCACCCTATTTTAAATAATTTTACATTTATGCCCACCCCAAGATAAAATGTCAAAATATTTCTAATGGGGTTGGAAGTGTCAAAGGAAGCTTGGGCTACAGAAAAGCATTGTCCCAGTCCCAGTCCAACTGTGTGAATTTTATTGGAATGGTTCCATTTTTTAATTTGATTGATGTTCCACTTTATTCATTCATTCATTTTATCAGTAGACAAAAAAAAACCTTGTTTCCTGTAGCCTGACCAACCCACCATTTTAGCCCCAAAACAACTTGTTGCAGCAACTCACAATTGTTTTAAATTGGGTAGGAAGGTAGTTTCAAAATTGTATTTTTTATGTGTTTGTGTGTTTAAAGTGGAGCAACCACATATTTGACTGCATGTTCTTTATTTTCAAATAATTATAAAATAAAACAAATTATACAATGTATATCCATTATAGTGGCCACCATGTATCTTGTCCTGAAAAATGGTGTTAAACCCTATAACAGCAACAACAACAACAAAAAAATGCCATATTTAACTTTTGGCCTGGATGTCAGTCAGATGGTCTAACATATTTCATTTGTGATGTGATCAATGTTCCATCAATGTATATTTTAGTTTAAAGTTAGTGTAGCGGAGTTGACTTGTTAAAATATAAATCTGTGTTGAACTTCTAATTTACAATGGTTTAAAAGTGTCACTTATTTGGAAATTACAATATTTATATTGAATTCTCAGTCCACAGTAGCTTTAATTATACACCAGTGTGAGATGTACAATTATTGTTGTTTTATCCAGTTTTTGATATAAAGTTTTGAAAGTGTGACCTTTAACAAATTCTTAGAAAACTATCCATTTGTATTTATTACCTCCCTTTCATCAAATTTGGAAAGTGCAAACTATTGCAGAACATCATTAGGCATGTTTTAGTTTTCTAACTTGGGGAAATGTTTTTATTGACAGGGACTTTTCATATAAATCATCCATTTCATGGAACTCCTTCTGGCACAAGTGAATTTTCTATTAGTGAAAAAAAAATACTGATAGAAAAAGGGAGTACATTTGCGTATGTTGCATCCCCATGTGGTATGCCAATGACTTTGCTGATACAGTGGAACCTGTCTTGAAAGACCACACCTTCTGCCAAAAAAATAATGGTCTCACAAGACAGGTGGTCTATCATGACAGGTCATAACACTATATAATCAATAAATCTGTACATAGAGAACCTGGTCTCTCAAGACAGGTAGTCTCATAGCAGTGGTCTCTCAAGACAGGTTTTACTGTATAATGGGACATCACTGTGGGAAAATTCGTCAAGCATAGATAATATTTTAATTTTAAACAAAGCAGTGCAATAAATCAGTTACATCATGGCATGTATTCAGAATGTACAGGTTTTTAAGACATTATTGGGCAAACAAAAGGGGTAATACCAAATAAACTTTGGCTCTTCTTTCTAATGTTAAATATTTGTATGTTTCCCCAAATAGTTCACAGTGGTCTAATACAGCTAAAATATTTAAGGTATAAATTTTATGGGACCATCTTCATTTATGGCATATATTGTGGCCCGAGTGGCCGAGTGGAGTGGTCTAAAGAGCTGTCCGTTATGGATCACTGCCATCTCACCTCTATCTGCTGTGGGGTCTAGTCTAACATTCTAAGATACGGAGAATGTGGATATGTGAGAGAGCTTGCCAGTAGCTTCTCGTGGGTCGGTGGTTCGTGGGTCGGTGGTTCGTTCTTTCCAGTGATTTCCTGGTTTCTTCCTCCACCATTAATACTGGCCGCATGTATAGCCTTTCCTGTGCTGAAAAATGGCGTTAAACCCCACAACAACAATTGGGAGTCAGATTTTACTCAAAAGTTTACTTTAAGCAGTTGGTAGACTACTCATGTTTTTGCAGGTGGTTTTCATATGTTAACTTTTCTCCTTTATTCTCCTATCATGTCAACTTATATCCTTGCCAGTAATTCTCAAAACAGCAACTTGAAGTTATATCATCTACTTTTGGGTCTAGGAATATCAGAACAAGTGTCCCTACACCAAATAAATTGTGTGCACATATTTTAGACATTTTTACATGGAGGGTATACATGAGAAAGTACATCTTCAGGGTTACTTGGCAATATCAGTAAGCAGTGGAAAGTATTCTATTACTTAAATAGTTTAATGTAAAAAGCACTGCTTATAAAGTTGAATGGACCATGTATATTGGAATATGGATGCATAACGTAATATGCACCATGTATGATAGAATATGTACCATGTATAATGGAATATGCACTGTATATAATGGATTATGCATTGTGTATACTGGAATATGCACCATGTATAATGGAATATACACTGTGCATAATGGAATATGCACTGTATATAATCCATTATGCATTGTGTATAATGGAATATGCACAATGTATAATGGAATATGCAGTGTCTAATGGAATATGTACCATGCATAATTGAATATGCACTGTGCATCATAGAATATGCACTGTGCATAATGGAATATGTACCATGTGTAATGGAATAACATGAGCACCATTTATAATGGAATATGCACATGTATAATGGAATATGCATCTTATATAACAAATTATGCACAATGTAAAATGGAATTCGCCCTCTGTGTAATAAAATAATAACCATGTATGCATAATAGAATATGCACCAAATAATGAATATGCACCATACATAATGGCATATATACCATATATTTTCTAATAAGCACCACACATAATGAAATATAGACCACATATTATTGAGATATCATTTATAATGGAGCATTCACCATGTGTAATGAAGTAAGCACCATGAATAAGAGAAAATACACAACATGTTATACACACTGCATATAAGGGTAAAATGTACCACATATAATATAAGCACCACATACTGTGGGATATGCTCCATATATAATGAATTATGCACCATATATAATGGTATATGTACCATATATATAATGTAATAAGCACCAATTTTTGTGGAATATCAACAGTGTCTAATGAAATATGCACTATGCATAATTGTATATGCAGTATGCATACTGAAATATGCACCCTATAAAATGGACTATTCTCCATGTATAATAAGCACCACATATATAAAAAGTCAGCAACAGAAGATATGGTGTTCCATATGGATATTCTGTTTTATTATTTAATGTAACATTTGCATTATGTCATTAATAGATTTGTGTATTATGTATTTACAGCTTAATAGTGTTCATGTCCTATCTTCATGACCCTTCTCTCCTCTCCTCTCCTTCCATCCTTATTCTTAAGACATAACATTTTCCTGTTCCATGAAGCCTTTACCTATTTTGATTTGGCTTAGCTATGATTAAATTCAAAACAATTGGTTTGATGAATTTTGGATAATGTTTATGAGGAGGGGAGAAAGTCTCACAATTCCAGACCATGTTTACCCATTTAAGGTGTCTCCTTAATAAGCTGTTAGATTAAACTGGGCCAAGGCTGGATTTGACATAACTGTTGGGTGTGTTCTTTTCACTAACAAAAGAAGAAGCATGTTTTTAAAAAGATGCTACCATACACTCTTGGGACCAATTTCTTTGCTTCCATAATGGCTCTTTTACCGAAGGGCCCCAAGTGGTCTAAAGAACTTACTGTTCCGGATCACTGCCATGTCACCCTTGTCTGTGTGAGTTCAAGTCTCAGGCCTGACTAATGTGGGTAACTGTGAAAGCTTGCCAGTAGTTTCTTGTGGGTTGGTGATTCTTCCAGGGGGTTTTCAGGGTTCTTCCTCCACCAGTTATACTGGCTGCCATGTTTAGTTTTCATGTGCTGAAAAATGGTGTTAAACCCTACAACAACAATGATTTTTACCCATGTAAAATCTCAAGTAAAACTTGTGTGTGGAATCAGGTTGTATAAAGATGTTTTTATTGTTTGAAGTGGTAAAGAAATGAGTATCAGTATCCGTTATATTTAAGGAAGACAATTTTGGAATTATCTTTTTCTATGGAGGCTGCTATTATTATTTTCACTTCCTGCTGTTGAACTTTCTCAGCAAATACTACTTGAACTACTTGAAACCACAAAACAAAATTAAAGGCGCAAGTTTAGCATATGTACTGATAGAAATATGTTGAATCAAAGTGAATTAAGATGTTTCTTTGTTCCCATATCAAGTAAAACTACAGCTTGTAGTTTCTCCTCTTACGCAAAGATTTGTACAGACTCTTAAAACTGAAATGATCTGTCTGTAATCTCGATTTCAAGGAATCCAATATGGGATTTGCTTTGAATCCTCCAAGTGAAACTGAAGTTTAGGAAGAAAATATAGCAGTAATAAAGACAAGATCATAACATAAATAACAGTGTAAATTCTCTTTAGCATGCTTTCATGCTTTTTAAGTTTTACAAATTTAATTGAAGATAACTTTTTGTTCAGGGGGCCCTTGGTTGCCAAGTGATCAAAAGTCTTTGCCCATACCAGTCACCTCTGTGTCAGCATGAGTTTGAGTCTCAGGCTCGGCTAAGTGGGTATATGAGAAAGTTTGCAAGTGGCTTCCTTCAGGGTTGTGGTTTTGGGAGTTCCTTCCAAAGTTGTATTGGATGCCATGTATTGCCTATCATATACTGAAAAATGGTGCTAAACCCAAAACAGCAACAATGACTTTGGACAGCCTAATTAATATTCATGAGTTTTGATATTGTTGTAGAAGAGAGAAAAGATTTTTAAAAATTGTTAATTATTATTTGTGAAATATATTGTTTAATTTTTTTGCAGTTTTTAATATGAAAGATTTGGAAGATATTGCTGTGTATTTGGGTAATTAGGTGGATTAAATTAGCAGTACAGAAGATCAATATTTAAATAATTTGAATGCAATTTACATGTCTTCAAATCTCATAATTATATCAGATGAACCTTACTCGTGTCGCTAGACCCGTTTTGCCAACTAAGAATACATTGAAAATGGAGGCTTCTCTTGCTCATTTTTCCAAAAAGCTTTCAATTAATTTTAGAGAAAACTAAATTTATACTTCTATTTTTTTTCAGTAATTTAAATAATATTTATTCATTTACAAATGTATTTGGATGGCAGAGTGGTAAAAAAATGGTTGCCTTTATTAATCACTGCTAGCTCGTATCTGTTTTAATGTGTTGGAGTCTAAGGCTTTGCCAATGTGGATATGTATGAAAGCTTGCCAGTAGCTTCCCGTAGGTTGGTGGTTCTTAAAGGGGTTTTCCAAGGTTTTTCTTCCACCTTTTTTACTGTCATGTATACTCTTATGCTGAGAAATGGGTGTTAAACCCAAAACAAGAACAACAAACAAAATATATATTGGAAGACATAAAACTTTTAATTATTTTCTTCAAAATAAAAGAAAAAAAAGGGGTCTTCAATACTTCAAAAGAAGAAATAAATTATTTGCAATTAGTATTCATGTTATTTTATTAAAATCAGGTAAAGGTTATAGTTTGTAATGAGTTATCTCACCTGAAAAAAAAATTGAATGTGCAATTCATCAAAAATACTTAACAGAATTTGATCAAACTTGCACTGTTATGTTAAGATATATTTATATTTTTAACATTTATTTCCAAACTAAAGCATAATACAATGTACAGAAATCCCACACAGTATTAGAAATAAACTAGTAATCTATTACATTATCTGGCAATGTGTAGAAGTTCATCAAGTTGGGGCTACAGAGAAAGCCAAATGTTAAAATTAACTATTCAAATTGATCATTCCAGGAGGTATTTTAAGTGTTTGTTCAATAGCTATCTTTCTTTTGAATTAATAAATAACACCTGAATAAATTAGACTTTAATCATGGTAACTTAAATTTTTTTTAGTATTTTATTATTGAGCTTGAAAAAGTCCTAGAAGATAGCATGCTTTCTTTACTTTGTCATGAATGAAAATTTTCAACACAGTTCTTGTGAGCTAGAGCAATTTGACAAGACAATACACAGAATAGGATGGAATTTATCAAATCTGAATCATGCATTGACTTGCATTGTTGTGCCACATCCAACGTAGATTCAGAAGAAGAACATCTTGGTCACTTAGTACAAGCCCTGTAACTTTGACTCTGTATAATGGTACAACATAACAAGTATCATAATGAGATTGTAGGACTATCCATGTAAAATTTACATTTGTACAAAAGGGTTATATGTTTAGTCACCACATTCTGTCACTGTATTATTCTTTTCTTCATATCACAGCTTTTCGTGTATGCTGCTTCAATATGCCAAACCATTCTTCAGTCCATTACCTGGATTGATACTTTGATTTGAAAATTTTGCATTTTTGTAAGACATTTTTAAAGGCGGTCCTATTCATGTGCATTAGTTCATCCTTTTTATAGTGATGGAGAAGACTGTTTAGAGTCAACCATATTGTGCATTATTTCATCCTTTTTATAATGATGGAGAAAATCTGGGATTTCCTGGGTTCTTCCTTCACCAGATACACTGGCCACAATGAATCATCATCTATTGTGTGCTGAAAAATGGTGTTAAATCCACAACATAATGCAGAGAAAAATTTGTTAGAGTCAACCCTTCTTTTTATGATGATGGAGGAAAATTGGTTAATATAATATTATTTAATGGACATATGGTCATGAGAAACTTCCATGGTAAACAAAGGTCAAAAACCATGATTAACCTCTCTGGAACTGTGGTGACAGTGCTTAGCAGATACATGTGGTCAGATTTGTCCTTGGGCAAAGGATCTTTACTCCAATCCTTTGGCACTAAATGACCATCTTGTATGGTTGTGTAGTGAAACAACAAACAAGATCAAACCATGATTAATCTCTATCCTGCAATGAAGGTATTTCTGCTAACTGATGGACATAACATGCATATTAAATAAAAGCTTGCAAAACAACTCCTTTTCAGAGTAATATCATGTTAAATTTAGGTAATACAGTATAATGTTAAATGTAGATAATAAAATGTTAAATGTAGATAATACAATGTTAAACATTTAACATTGTATTTTCTACATTTGACATTATATTGTAAGTAAGTAGAATAAAAATCAGATGAAAACTACTTGAATTGATGATTTTTTTGGGTTTGTTTATGTTTGCCTACATTTTGTTGTGTCATTGTTTAATGCTCAGCAAGGGTTCCAGTTCATCTGACATTGGATAATAGATTACTCAGTGGGTGATATTGGCCATTGTTTCTTTAGGATCATAGATAATCTGTAACTGGCCCCTTGGCTGTGGTTGACATCTGTCAGTTGTCATCATTAATTTGAAGTTATGACTTGTATGCATCCTTAATTCAGTAGGGCAAGCTCAAAGTTAGGCCACAAGATTTTGTATGCTTCACACCTAGTTAGCACTGGGTATGTGGCAAAAAAATTTACAAAATCCATCAATGTGTAAATGAGCATACATGTGGCTGTCATTGATGTAAGAACTACCCTTTTAAATTTTTTTATATATTTACACATCCAGTTTCAAAAGAAAACTTTTTTTCAGAGTGGCTCAGAGGTATCTTTGAAAAAGCACAAGCCCTGATTCAAACTTAAGAAGTGCCAACTCCAATTTCCATGTGCCCAAAACTAATATCTGTCACACAATAAATTAAATGTAAAAAGAAATATACAAAATCTTAATTGACTTATTTGTTATTGTATATCCAGATATTTTACATATAGCAATGTTTTTCTCAAGGTCCTGAACTGCTCAGGTGATCTAGTGGTTAGATCATCCACCACCGCCTTGCCTCCTCACCTTGGATGCATGAGGGATGCATGAGGTCGTGTGGGTTGATCCCAGTCAAGTCATACCAAAGACTTAGAAAAATGGTACTAACAGCTGCTTCATTGATGTTCAGCATTAAGAGGTTAGTGTTAGGACTGGGCGGCCTGGTGTCAGGATACTGTGACTAAGTGGGACATCATGTTACATGTCTTCGGCATGATGCCCCAGTGCTAGACATCACTATAAACTGCCACAGTGCTAGAATTCACTATAAACTGCCACAGTGCAGACATCATAGCTTAAAAATTACACCACACCTCAAGGTCCTGAAGTTGTCAGCCAGTTTAATGTTAATGTTTTTCTTATTCATTGATGATGTTGATTAGCATCTGAACCATCCTTTTTTTGCACTTTTGATATTGGTCATAGATGCTGTTTAATTTGTTTGGTCAGTGTTGCATTACTTGCTGAGATGTTTCTGTTGAAATCGTTGTAGTGTTCTTTGCTTGTCATATCACTTCTACCAAAGGATAGCCAAATTTTAATCAAAAGCCCAATCATGAATTACATTTGTTTCCCTTGTTATTTAAAACATCATTTGACATAAACTCTGCAGATATGGTATTGCTGTAGACACCTTAGAAACAGTAATTTGTCCCACCACTGGTAGTATTTTCTCCATGTCATAGTCAAATAAGCACTAATTATTAGTACTCCAAGCAAAAAGTTCTCCATTCATAGGTTACATGCTTTGTACCTTCAATAATTTACTAGTCTTTCAACATCCTGCAAATGAAAATATACATTTCATCAGCTGAATCAAAGTTTTCTCCCCTGAGTGGCCTAGTGGTCTAAAGCTCTGTCTCTTACAGATCACTGCCATCTCACCTCTGTCTGGGATCACTGCCATCTCACCTCTGTCTGATGTGTTCAAGTCTAGTCTCAGAATGTGGATATGTGAGAAAGCTTGCCAGTGGTTCTTTCAGGTGATTTCCTCTTTCTTCCTCCACCATTTCTACTGGCTGCCATGAATAGCCTATCAAGTGCTGAAAAATGGTGTTAAGCCCAACAACAACAACAACAAAGTTTTCTCATGCAAAATTGGATTTTTTTGACAAGCCCCATTGGCACATTACTTAGAATACAGGATGCGCTGATATGAAATTTGGAGGGGTGTTGGGTTATTGGATTTTTTTTTTTAGCAATGACATCTTTGCTTAAGAGAATTGTTTGTTTTGTTGCATTCTTGTGTTAATTCATTTTTAAAGCTTGTATCTGATTTTCACCTTGAATGTAGCAGTGCTAGAGATAAAAGTTGATAAAATTGGTTATAGCACACATTCCACACCATTACATATGAAGTTTATTTACTGTTAAAATTAAAATTACTAATTAAAATTAAAATTAAAATTCCTTTAAACTACTCTATGATTAGTAATATTTTATTGTAAATGAACATTTTACACTTTTTATAAGCCAGTGCCTATTATTCACTCATTGGACGTCCTGCAAAAGCATCCCCTGTTCACATTTAGGCAGCACATCCAGTTCCATTATAAATATTTGTCATAATGTTCATGCTTGTGTGTGTGTGTGTGTGTGTTAGGAAACAGAGTCCTGGGAACATTTTGCTTTTGTTGTTGTTGGGCTTAACGCCATTTTTCAGCACACGATAGGCTATTTATGGCAGCCAGTATTAATGGTGGAGGAAGAAACCCCGAAAGAACCACAGTACCACGAGAAGCTATTGGCAAGCTTTCTCACATATCCATCCTAGACTGAACCCACACAGACAGAGGTGAGATGGCAGTGATCCGGACAGCACTTTAGACCACTCTGCCACTGGAACATTTTGCTAAAACATGTATTCAAGAAAGACATGTCTTGCAATTAGATATGTTGAACAACGGCATGCGGCATGTCTTACAAATTTTAACTTACAAACTAATGTAGATTTTAAAAAGTGTGTGTGTGTGTGTGTGTGTGTGTGTGTGTGTGTGTGTGTGTGTGTGTGTGTGATAGAGAGAGACAGAGAGAGAGAGATATGCAAATAATATATACCCATGCCTAAAATGCTGACAGATCAGGGTCTGTTTTGTTTGTTTTCTGGTTAATATATCTAACAGCATTGACCCAGATCTGTTAGTCAATTTTTTGACAGTAGGTTTGGGTCTATACAGTTTGATTAGAATCATGGTTGATTATGTAAGGTAAGTAGCCTCATGTGAATTTAGTGTTGGCACTTCTTGTACTGTCCTTGCTTGATGGGAGGAAAGTAGGTATGCTTCCAGGATTAAGAGTCTTACATGCATTTTTTTTGTGTGTTGATTATGTAGTCTTCTGCCAGCTGGTACAGATGAAGAGTGTAATTTCACAGAAGTAATATAGCATTTATATAGATAGTAAACTGACCTCCAGAGTCATGCTGTTCCTATCTCTGCCAGCCATCCAAACCACTTTGTATACCTAGCTAATTATACACATACTCCACTCAGTAGGGGCTCTATGGGGGGCTTCAAGTATGCTTTATTTCTACCCTATATTAAGACTTTATTTAAAGAGGGTAACTCAATTAGCTAAGAACTAATCTACCTTGAGGCCCTCATTCAAAGGAATTTACTTATTTTTGCTGCATCTCTGAAGCCACTGTATATACTGGGTTTGGAAAAAGGAAATAGAGTGGGCTTTTCTAATCTCAACTGGAAAACTATTCCAGAGCAAAGTTCCAGAGTATTGGAAACTTTTTTAAAATAATTCCTTATTTGGTTTGGGAATTTTGTAATGTTTGGTAGACATTGATTGCAGGTGGGGAGTATTTCCGGTAACCTATACTTGAATACTGATTGTAAATATTCAGGAGCACTATTATTGGCAATCCTGTACATTAATTTGGCTTTTCTTAACCCTTATCACTAAGTAATTTTGTAGGCATAGAGTCCTCAACACTAAGTTACTTTGGAGTTGTATAGCAAAATGACTTGTGGATTTGAAACAACATAACTTTGCCAATGTTAAAGATATCTGGCTGGATTAGGTGTCAAAATCAAGGTTAAAAAATAAAATTTTATGACTAATTAAATAAAATGTGCATATCTATTACAACTGTTAAAATGCAGGTACAAACAGGTAACACAGGTAAAATACAAGTAATTATTTTATTACCTCTTAGAAAACTTAAAAAGTTCACAAAACTTGTTCAATTGACCCTGATGTACTAGTGAATAATCACAGTAGCAACACAAGTCTTTCTTTCATGGAGTCCATAATTTATAAAATTCTATAAAATGAACCAAAATGATCTCCAAGGTGAGATCTGTCCACACACCTATATCGCCTCTGCCATGGCGCATTGAAGTTCGTTAAAGGACAATTTTTCAAAATACTTCATCAGAATAGAATATTTGAAAATATTCCAAAGCTTTCATGGAGCCATCTAACACTGGGTGTGCCCAACTCTGTCAGTAAACTGAAACAAATCTCTTTGGTTTTCCAGCTTCGTAGAAATCAGGTAGAAATCAGATGGAGCGTACAATTCCTCTGGTTCAAAACCTTTAAAGTCCTCTTCATCGTCATCACTGTCACCCACAAGTGCATTCCATTGTCTCTCCAGATGTCTTCTCTCATTTTCATCCAAAGTTACCAGGTCGAAATTATTCAAATCCTCCGATAACTCTCCTTGGAAATTTCTTCAAACCCCACCATTTTAGATACAAATTTCAGCATTCGGAAAACACGTTAAAAGATCCTACTTTGTTCAATATTTCTAGTTGTATACAAGCTAAACTCACGAGATCATCCAAATATAACATATACATTACAAGATGGAAGTTATTAGAGGTACCCCGAAAGTTATTTAGTCTGGTACTATAACATTAAAGAAGAACACTGCCCCAGACCAAAAATTCAGTCCATATTGTCTATGGACTTACTTCCCCATGACCATTTTTTCGGTATGCAGTGATGTAAGGGTTAAACAGATTCAGTCTTTAATAGGTAGTATTTTTAACTTACCAGCTAAATTTTCCTTGCTTTCTTTCTGGATTGATATTAACTCAAAAGCTCTTTTTTGGAGCTGTGCCAGCTTTGCTAAGTTTTTATCATTTGAATTACCTCATACTGTATTACAGTAGTCTAAATAGGGTTGTATGTAACTGTTATAAAATAGTTTTCTGTACTTTCCCTACCCCCAGAAAGTGTCTTATCCTATGAGAAGCCATAAACTTGAATTGACTTTTTTTTACTGATCTGTTTGATATGTTCAGTCCATGATAGGTTATTATCTACCTAAACACCAAGAAGACTATTGTGACAGACTATTTGCAACCTTTTATCCTTCCATGTCAGACATAGTTCATCACTATCAAGTTTTGTTCTGTGTTGAGATAAGTAATATTTTAGTTTTACCAGTATTAACCACCATGCCATTGCATGTGCACCAGTTGTCCAGTTGTTCTTTGTGTTTTGGATGTCTGACAATGTTGTGTCATCTGCATAGAGATCTGTAGATGATGCTGAGTCCTTTATTACAAGTGGTAGGTCATAAATAAATAAAATAAACAGTAATGGATCCAGAATTGAGCCTTATGGTACTCCACATCTAATTATTCCAGGTTCAGACAGAACATTATTTATATAAACATCTTGTGTTCTCTCTTTTAAGTATGAAGTAAACCATCTAACTGTGCTTTCATCACATTGGTAGATTTTCAGTTTCTTCAAAAGGATTTCATGATCTACCATGTCAAAAGCTTTTATGAAATCTACAAATACAGAACCTATTATTCTACCTTGATCAAGTGCTTGAAGCCATTTATCAGTTAGGGAGATCAAGGCAGTCTCACATGAGTGTTTCTGTCTAAAGCCTGATTGATTAGGGTATAACAGAAAGTGTTTGGTTAAATATGATATGAATGAATCATGGACATGCTTTTCAATCAATTTTGACAAGTTTGGTAGTATTGAGATTAGCTGTAGTTATCAGCATCATCCTTAGGACCAGATTTGTGAATAGGAGTTATTTTTGCAGTTTTCTATATTTTGGGGACAGATGAGGATACAATACTTAAATTGATTATGAATGTTATGCTATCTACAATAGCAGAGGCAGAAGATTTAATGAGTCCTGGACCAATCTGATTAAGTCCTATAGCTTTCTTAGTATCAAGTTCACTATATGACCTTTACACTAAAGTCTGAGCTTCTTGGAAAGGACCTTGAGGGTAAGGACACTGCAAGTGGCAAATATAATTTGTGTATATGCATTGTCTTTTCAAGCCAAGTAAGTGTATATATGGATATACTGTGGGGATCTGTATTTTGTGGCTGAATGTCCCTGGAGTTAGGGATGGATTCCATGTATTTGCATTCCTAAGTGAAATGCATATCTGTTTACAGGGTGGAGACTTCGATAGTTTTTTTGGTTGTGATCAAGGGCTAAGTTACAGAGGGTAGGGATTTAACCTAATGCAATAGTTCGAAGTCCCTATCTGACATGTTCAGTCATCTCAGATAAGTGAGACATGCAATTAAGAAATTTTGAAATGCATTCAAATTACTCCCAAACCTCCTGCCCCCAACTTACCCATGCTTGGTTATGCTATGAATTTAAAAGTATTGGTACAATCTACACCCATATGACAATTACTGGCCAAAATTTCATGTGTCTAGCTTAAATGGTTAAGAAGTTTTCAATCACATTACATAGACAGACAGACAGAGTATCAAAATATTGTTTTTTAAAAAAAAGCACAGAAATAAGGCCAAAGAAATATGTTTTGGATTGTTTGACCGTCCATTTTTTTTTGCTGACCCTACCCCTTCCTCTGGCTCTGAAATAAAAGCCCTCCTTACTAAAATTGATTTGTGCATCTCATTGAGTTGGTTTAGCTTATTACTTAAATTGATTAGTACATTATATATATATATATATATATATATATATATATATATAATGATTACTATATATAATGTGCTATTAGCTCTTCTAATACTGGACAAACAATTAAATGCTCAAACAAATTTTAGGAATTTATATATATATATATATATATATATATATATATATATATATATATATATATATATATATATATATATATATTCCACCATTGCTCCAGACTTTTCAGTAGCTTGTCTTTGGGACAAGGAAGAAATCTTTCTTTTTAAGTTCTCTTTTTTATTTTTTACATAGAAATTACACTATACAATTTTGGCAGGGACAGGATACGACACATAGTTTAATCTTTGGCAGAAGGTGAAAAATGTATTTCTTTTAAACCTTGGTCAGTTTTTGATCAAATTTCATGAAAATGTTTCTTTGGGTATGTTTGCCAAATTCGTTTGGAGAGGATTCCTTAGCATGCTATGCATAATAGTAGATTTCATTGTTCCCAATGGCTAACCTATATTTGGAAATTTTATTGCCCATGTGAAAATTAGCTTGTGCCAGTAAATTGGAAATTTGAATATGGAAGATTTTTCGATCCAGTTTTCAGTTATGTACATTTTTATTTTATTTTCTGTTCCAGTAGCTGCTAAGAAGTAAGAAACTGGGTGATTTTGGCAGAATGTGAGGCTTCAGAGCCCTAAGACATGGCAAGGTAAAAGGAAACAGCCCTGCAGAGCACCTGCTTTCAAGCTGCCATAGGCATTTGGAAGAGTTGAAAACTAATCAGTTATAAGAAAAAAAGAGACTCCTTTAAACATTTCATACAGTTGTAAGGTAAGCACATTGCTCTGAAGTGTCTTTTTATGTTCATATGTATGTAGGCATTTGTTGATGAATCTTAAGGATATACATTTTCTCCCTTTTTTTATTATGAATTGTGGTTTTGAGACACAGGAAATATTTGTGGCTGTTCTGTGTACTTGCAAAGCCTTTTGTGATGGTTTTGTTTTGTGCAGTGCAAGGCTATTTTTCAGTGCTGGGATGTGGACAGCAAGTTTTAAAACCTGGAAAGAATTATCAGCTCCTGGGAAGATGCTGGCCAGTTTTTTTAAATACACATGTATGGCTGAATCAGACTTGAACTTGCAGGGACAAAAGCGAGATATGTGAGTTATGTGCTACAGCAAATGCCTTTGACCTGGGACCACCCTTTATTTGATGTAGAATGCATGCAACATTTTGAATATCAAAAGATTTTTAAGTTCTGCTTGTCAAATATGAGAAGAGCTAATAGGATGGGATGGTATATCAGGCGGCCTGTCGATCAGTGCAAGTTTATTATCACTGCTTCTCCTAAAGAACTTGCAGGATTGCCTTTAACCTTTGCATACATTTATTCCATGGTTTAGTTGGTGACCACCACATTGAAAAACTAATGACTTCTCTGAAATGATGGTAATATCAGAGTGCGATTTTTGCTTAAACATTTCTTATGTCTACTTTGTCTTCAATGAAAATGGTGTCAGTCTGACATCCAATATGGCCACTATATTGTTATTGCTACTCCTTGTACTTGTATGCTCATATCATCATGGATCTTTCACTGAAGGACTTTATGTCTAATGACCTCTCTAGTGGTTAGAGCATCTGTGTCAGATGCGGGAGGTCATGGGTTTGAACCCTGGCCAAGTCATACCACTTATAAAAATGGTACTAACAGCTGCCTCACTAGGTGTTCACCATTAAGAGGTTAGTGTTAGGACCAGGTGGCCTGGTGTCAGGATATTGTGACTGGGTGGGACATGATGCTACATATCTGAGGCATAATGCCTCAGTGCTAGATTTCACTGTAAACTGCCACACTGTCTACATTGTAAAAATGCAATGCATACACCAAACTGACTTCCAGTATTTATGTACCACAGCAGCTAATTTGGAAATCATATTATCACTAAGAATACCAGAGATGGTTTCAACACTCTACAGTTAAAAGGAAATGACCTTAATGTGAATATTTGGAAATTCTTATCAGTGCCTTTGAGGGACTCTTGTTTTGATTGTAGATTGGATACATTAACCCACACAAGATATATGAAACTGTTTGTTCATGTGACATTAAGGGCAAGTATTTTCATGCTAAGGTATCCATTTCAAGTTTTATGTAAATATTGACTCGAGTTCTACTAAATAAAATGCAGTTTGATTTAAACTTTATCCGCAATCTCTCCATTGTCTTCAGATGTAACAGTGGATTTTTTAGGGCTGCTGTATGTCCATATGAAGGACCACTCTGTTGGCCTAAGTGGTTAGAGTGGCCACCTTGGATGTGGGAGGCTGCGGGTTTGAACCCCAGCCGAGTCATGCCAAAGACATAAAACTGGTACTAGCAGTTGCCTCTTGTGGCGCTCAGCATTGAGAGGCTTGTGTTAGGAGTTGTTGGCCGTTGTAAGGATAATGTGACTGGGTGGGACGTGAAACTACATGTCTTTAGCATGATGGCCTAGTGCTAGACATCACTGTAAACTGCCACACTGCAGAGATCTTCGAGATATGACTGGAAAATTGTTAGAGCTACATTAAAAATGCAAACACAAACACACTGTCCATACTGACCAGCAATGAAGAGCCTGTTTTAGGACACCCAGTTATGAGATTCACATTAACGTTTTAAAAAAATGTTGAAAAAGATTATTCATCAATTATTTTAAAGCCCAGCTTTTTTCTCTTCATTAAATCTCTTTTGTGTCCAGAACCTTCCTCAGTTTTTTTTTTCAAGGGAACAAAGATGATTGAGTGGTTGAAGGCAATCACCATTTCAGAAAACTTGCACATCTGCCCATAAGTTTGAGTCTTGACTTGATCCTATGTGTGAGAAAACTTTCCATTAGCTTCCAACTCTTATCCTACACCAAATGTATTAACCAACATGAACGGCCTGTTGTGTGTGAAAAAAATGGCATTGAACCCACTAAACTAAAGCAAATATTATATGTGTGTGTGTTTAAATAGTTCTGACCCATATTGATAAAGACCAACTACTTTGTCACAACAGCTTTACAAGTGTTCATTTAAATTTTGCATTCTTAACATAACCGCATGTCTATAAATCAGCACTCGGTGTTATAAAAGCTGCTAGAAGAACTAATTCTGCATTCTGTATTTTAAATAAAAAAAACAAGGTAACAGCAATTAAGGTAAAGCAATTAAAGTTGGATAGTACTAGTATTTGCTAAACATGCATTTCAACAGTGAAATCAAGCCTTGTCACCTCCCCTACCCCTACCCCTACCCTATCCACCTAACCCGAGGGGTGCTGCCCCAATGTTAGTGGATATCAGTCTTCTTTTCTATTTTATCTTTTCTTTTTTTGGGAGGGTGCTCTCCCTGGTTGATCTTTTCAGACCATTTAGGGAGGGCCCTTCTTCCTTATGTAATGACCACCCTTATGTAATGTTTGTGCTATGATAATTTTTTATTTTCAGGTATTAGTTTAAAAGTAAGGCTTTTTTAAAAAATAATAGTTCTTTATCACTGGGAAACCATGGTTCAATTTCTTCCTTAAGTAATAGCTCAAGTTGTTCATCTTCACTTGGTTCCCATGGTTTAGGGTCAATTGTTTCATCACAAAATAGCAATATACTCTGTGGTTCCTGTTTCTTTTGTTTGATCTTTCTTCTTTAGGCTTTTCTTTTTATCTCTTTTTTTCTTTTCTTTCCATATCAGTTGGGACTAATGGCTTTGATAGTTCTGTTGGCCTTGTATCTTTAGTCTGTTTTAATAAGCTTGTCTCTTTCAATTGATCTGTTGGCAACTTACTCCTTTTAGGCTGGTTAATTGGCAATTGTTGTTTTAATGGCTGTTGCTGGTTTGGCTTGTTCAATTGTTGATCTTTTAGTTTAGATGGCTTTATTTGTTGTTGTTGTTTTGGTTCAAATATTTGTTTTGTTTGATTGTCTTTAGCACTTTTTTGATTTAGTTGGTTCAATTGGATTTGTTCTTGTTGCTGTTTTTGTTGTTGTTACTTCAACCAAAGATTTTGTTGTTCTTTCCATTTGGATTGTCCCTCCTGTTATAGCAGTTAATTGATTTATTTGATTATCTTGAGTTGGTTCCATTAGATCTACTTGTTGTTGCTGCTGCTTCACTAGGTTTTATTGTTCTGATTCTTTCTCTGGACAGTTTTTCAAGGTGTGTCCAGCTTTCCCCACATGTATTGCATTTTCTATGGAAAATGCATCCTTTGTACCATGTCCTAACTAGAAAGCTGAGTAGATAAAAAACTTTTTTATCTTCAACTTTGTTTTCTCAATCTCAAATATGATATTTCCATTATATATGGATGTCCCTTGTATTTTATCTAATGTTGTCTTTAGTACAGGTATTTGGAATTTCTCTTCAAATCTCGCTTTAACAACATCCATTGGTATTTCGAGAGGAATATCGTTGAGATACAGATTTCCTGTTTGCTTTTTGATTCTCCTTAGAATCGGATTGGGTTTCTTTACTGTAATCAGGAAATCTTTAATTCTCATTTCTCCATTTGGTAGTATAGTTGTCTTTCCTTTGGGTCTTATAATGTATCCTTTTTGCCCAGCTTTGTTTATGGAGTAAGTCTTCTCCATTGATTCAGGGTGTTGAACTTTTATTGCTACCATTACTTCTATTAACGTTGGAAAATTTTCTTTAAAAATATTTATCATGTCTAGAAATTGGGTTCCCTCTGGATAATAACATTCTAGGAAAGTTCCCTCTTCTCTATTTATCCTCTTCACCTCGAAATACTTGTCAATTTCGAATTTTTCAGATTATTTTTGGCTTCCATCTTTTCTGTGAGTAGAATTCACTGAGTAAAATTTACTTATTATTTATTGTTATTTCTTCTTAGTTTCCAATAATTGTGTAGATTATTTCATAATTTTTAGTTTGTGATTCGAAAGTCGCTCATAACAAAGTTAAGTCTGCTTTGTTCTGGCCATTTTTCGACTTGACTTTAAATCTTAGGATTTGACTCTGTCATAAAGGACTTTTTTATCTTGCTACTTCAAAACATCCAGACACCATGCCTAACTTATACCATACTGTCACCCATTTTCATAATGTACTTTTTGTTCAGTGTGCTTGCTGTTTGTAGGACATGTAGTCCAAGTCCATTATTCCATGTATGAATCATAGCATATCATAGTATAGCTTTCCAGACAAATTGTATTTGGAAGGTGTAAAATAGATCAACCTCACTTGTTTTGATTGTAATTAATGCCATGTTTCTAATTGAAGGGTATTTATGTTACAGTATGTGTCTGTATAAAATAAACCAAATACTGTGTACTGTGTATCATATAGTTATATCATTGTTGTTTTGTGTATTGTATAGTTATATCATTGTTGTTTCAAGCAAAGAATGCAAGTAAACTCTTTCCATAATGAACCTCACTTTTACAGATTCTTCCTATAATGAACCTCCCTATTAGATTCTTTCTATAATGAACCTCACAATTATAGATTCTTCCTATAATAAACCTCATTATTACAGATTCTACCTATAATAAACCTCATTGTTACAGATTCTACCTATAATAAACCTCATTATTACAGATTCTTTCTATAATGAACCTCATTATTACAGATTCTACCTATAATAAACCTCATTATTACATATTCTTCTTATAATGAACTCTATTACAGATTCTTCCTATAATGAACCTCTTTTCTACAGATTCCTTTTAAATGAATGCCCACATTTAACTCTCCCCCCCCAAAGCAACTACATATTAAAAAAATATTTTATTATAGCTAATGTCATGTCATAACTATTGATTTGATTCTGTTTTGTAATTGACACCATACCATTTGTTGTAGGAAGACAATACTGATCTACATGTATTTCAGGTCCAAAATTATGGAATATCTTTAAGAGTTTCAGTAGGTATGGAATTTTATCTTTTTTGAACATTGATGTAGATGCTTATTACTAAAAATAGCAAATTATGAAGAAAAATGCTGTTGTTAAATTGTTTGCCATCAACTATTCAATATTGTTCTTGGAGCAACTCCTTGTGGAAGCGTGGTCACCTTTGACTGCTCATATTCACCATATTTGGACAGATCCACACAAATTAATCATGAGGGGGACAAGTCATTGAAAATGAAGTGGTGCCTCACTGTAAGGCATCTCAGTATAACACTGTCTTTATGTGGTTGGTATGGTACTGTATTCCATTACATGAAGTTTAGTTATACCTTGTATAATGTACCTACTATAAGTTAACTTCACCTATAACACAGAATACTTTTATGGCTTCCCGAAACAGCATTATTGGGAAGTATCACAGCATTCTCCACCAAGCTCATCTGTGACAGAACATTTAATCATTCAAGATTTGAATCCATTTAACTGACAAGGATCTTTCCAGTGCTTCTAATAAAAATGGAATACATTGGATTCAGAAGATCAAGACTGTATGATCATTCTGCTAGCATTATGTTGGCTGTTTCATGGCTTCCTCATATACTGAGGGATCACTGTCTTGCCCATACAGCTCAGCAGAGATGGAGTATTCAATCATTCAATATAGAACATTTAATCATTCAATATAGAACATTTAATCATTCAATATAGAACATTTAATTATTCAGTATAGAACATTTACTCATTTAAGATAGAACATTTAGTTATTCAGTATAGAACATTCAATCATTCAAGATAGAACATTTAATCATTCAATATAGAACATTTAATTATTCAGTATAGAACATTGAATCATTCAAGATAGAACATTTAATCATTTAAGATGGAACATTTTATCATTCAATTTAGAACAATTAATTATTCAATATAGAACATTAACTCATTCAAGATAGAACATTTAATCATTCAAGATAGAACATTTAGTTATTCATTTTAGAACATTTAATCATTCAAGATAGAACATTTAGTGATTTTAGAACATTAATGATCAAAAAATTCATAATCTAATATTAAATATTTAAACACTCACGCTCTTAAGCCATTCAGCTGATTTTATTTGGATTTACCAGTGTTTCTAATGTCAGTGGAATGCATTGAATTCACCAGTTCACACTGTTCATTAGCTTAGCTTTATGTTAGCTGACCAGTGTTTCTAATGTCAGTGGAATGCATTGAATTCACCAGTTCACACTGTTCATTTAGCTTAGCTTTATGTTAGCTGACCAGTGTTTCTAATGTCAGTGGAATGCATTGAATTCACCAGTTCACACTGTTCATTTAGCTTAGCTTTATGTTAGCTGACCAGTGTTTTTAATGCCAGTGGAATGCATTGAATTCACCAGTTCACACTGTTCATTTAGATTAGCTTTATGTTAGCTGACCAGTGTTTCTAATGTCAGTGGAATGCATTGAATTCACCAGTTCACACTGTTCATTTAGCTTAGCTTTATGTTAGCTGACCAGTGTTTCTAATGCCAGTGGAATGCATTGAATTCACCAGTTCACACTGTTCATTTAGCTTAGCTTTATGTTAGCTGTCTACCAAATGGTTGGTATTCTTTTGCAAGTTTGCTGGGAGGTACTGAGACATGGTGAAATAGGGCAGTGGTCTGCAGCACCCTTTACATCAATCACCAGGCAGGGTTGCCCCTGTCAACCAACCAGTATGGCAACAGGATATAACATTTCAAATGACAAAAAAGCTAGTGTGTCCTGTCCCCCTAGTGTTAACTGAAATGGCTTTAATTTGCACTAATTGATCAATCCAGTGTAGAGGCCTGGATGGATTGGGATATAACAGAATATGCATTTGTCAGCATATGATTTGTTTATGAGAACAGCAGAATGGAAAATTGATGAAAGAAAAGCTGTGATGGAATATCAGCTCTGGCTGTTTGACATTTAAATCTAAAACATGTACTCTATGCCCATGTTTCATACATACTGCACCCCCTTTTTACTTTTCTAGTTCATGCTATACTGTTTAGAAGTTGGCTCATAGTATCATTCCAGCAAAAAACGTACAGTATGGATTCACTTTAATATTAAAATACTTTAGGACTCGACAGAAATTGGAGGTCTTCAGTTTTTTTTTATATAAATGGTGGAGGCTCAAGATAGTGATTACTTTGGCATCTGTGTGTATGTCTGTCTATCTGTATGTACAACCACAGCTCTAGATTAATCCTAATGTTAGATAGTTTCTTTCTTTTTTTCAGTGGCATTTTATCAGCCTTGAGATTTGGAATAAAGCCACAGTATGCATTTACTTTTATGTGGTTAAATGAATAATATCCCTTCTTAGCTGTACTAATATCTACACAAGGGGAAGGCTTGCCATGTAGGTCTTGGTTATTTGCTTGTTAACTGTACTAATATTTACACAAGGGGAAGGCTTGCCATGTAGGTCTTGGTTAGTTGCTTGTTCTACACAAGGGAAGGCTTGCCATGTAGGCCTTGATTAATTGCTTATCAGCTTTACTAAGATCTATAAAGGGTAGGGCTTGCCATGTACATCTTGGGTAGTTGCTTGTTAGCTGTACTAATATCCATGCAAGTGGAGGGCTTGCCATGTAGGTCTTGATTAGATGCTTATTAGCTGTACTATTATCTACACAAGAAAAAGGCTTGCCATGTAGGCTTTGGTTAGTTGCTTGTTAGCTGTACTAATATCCATGCAAGTTGAGGGCTTGCCATGTAGGTCTTGGTTAGTTGCTTGTTAGCTGTACTAATATCTACACAAAGGGAAGGCTTGCCATGTAGGCCTTTTTTAGTTGCTTGTTAGCTGTACTAATATCTACACAAGGGGAAGGCTTGCCATGTAGGTCTTGGTTAGTTGCTTAGCTGTACTAATATCTTCACAAGGGGAAGGCTTGCCATGTAGGTCTTGATTAGTTGCTTATCAGCTGTACTAATATCTACACAAGGAGAAGGCTTGCCATGTAGGCCTTGGTTAATTGCTTGTTAGCTGTACTAATGTCCATACAAGTGGAGGGCTTGCCATGTAGGTCTTGATTAGTTGCTTATTAGCTGTTCTAATATCTACACAAGGGAAATGCTTGCCATGTAGGTCTTGGTTAGTTGCTTGTTAGTTGTACCAATATCTACACAAGGGGAGGGCTTGCCATGTAGGTCTGGGTTAGCGGCTTGTTAACTATACTAATATCTACACTAGGGGAAGGCTTGCCATGTAGGTTTTGGTTAGTTGCTTGTTAATTGTACTAATCTTAGGCCAGAAAATCTTGTGGGATAGCATGTTGTCCATCATCCAATAGTCAGAGATCCATCCCTCCATTAGCACAAGTTTGTTATATCCCTTTACCTAAACTCATAGGAGGATTGCATTGAATCTTTACAAAGACATTAATCCCATTGGTATAATTGGTTCTAAATGAAAATGGTTCTGCTTTAATATCTAAGATGGCCACCATAGCAAGCATCTTGAAAATGTTGTTGCTACTCCTCCTGAATGGATGGTTATGTCAACACCAGGTTTTCACTGAGAGGTTTCTTAACCCTTTCATCACTAAGTGACTTTGTAGGCATAGAGTCCTCAACACTAAGTAACTTTGGAGTTGTATAGCAAAATGACTTGTGGACTTTAAAACAACATAACTTTGCCAATGTTAAAGATATCTGGCTAGATTAGGTGTCAAAATCAAGGTTAAAAATCAAATTTTATGACTAATTCAATAAAATGTGCATATCTATTACAACTGTTAAAATGCAGGTACAAACAGGTAACAACAGGTAAAATACAATTATTTTATTACCTCTTAGAAAACTTAGAATGTTCTCAAAACTTGTTCAATTGATCCTAGATGTACTAGTGAATAATCACAGTAACAACACAAGTCTTTCTTTCATGGTGTCCATAATATATAAAATTCTATAAAATGAACCAAAATAATCTCCAAGGTGAGATCTGTCCACACACCTAAGTGACCTATATTGCCTCTGCCACGTTTGATCGTCGCATTGAAGTTCGTTAAACGGACAATTTTTCCAAAAACTTCATCTGAATAGAATATATGAAAATAATCTGAAGCTTCCTGGAGCCATATAACTCTCGGGTGTGCCCAACTCTGTCAGAAAACTGAAACAAATCTCTTTGGTTTTCGGGCTTTGTCCAAAAAAAACCCCACGTGGAGCGTACAATTCCTCTGGTTCAAAACCTTTAAAGTCCTCTTCATCGTCATCACTGTCACCCACAAGTGCATTCCATTGTCTCTCCAGATGTCTTCTCTCATTGTCAAACAAATTTATCAGGTTAAAATTATTTAAATCCTCCGAAAACTCTCCTCTAAAAAAATCCTTCAAATGCCGACATTATGGATACAAATTTCAGCATTCGGAAAACACGTTAAAAGTTCCTACTTTGTTTGTTATTTCTAGTTGTATACAAGCTAAACTCACGAGATATCCAAATATAACATCTACATTACCAGATGGAAGTTATTAGAGGCATTTAAAGATATATAGTCGGGTACTATAACGTTAACAAAGAACACTGCCCCAGACCGAAAACTCGGTCCATAGTGTTGACGGACTTACTTTCCCTGGACTGCATATGCGGTTTGCCGTGATGAAAGGGTTAAGATGTCTAGTTGGTCCTAGCTGAAATGGTGGTGATCAGAGAATCAATATGGTCACCATATCGGTCATCCTGATAAGCTTGTAATGACCAGTCCACCTGAGTAGAAGGTCATATCAATGTGGGATTTTCACTAAGAGACATCTTATGATGTGTAGTTGGTGCTTGATACAAAAGTTGCCAATATGTTGTCCAATATGGCCTTCAAGGCAGGCACCTTAAAATTTTTTATTGCTTTTTCCCTGAATGCATGGTTACATCAGTATGGGGTTTCACAAAATAACTTCTTATGAGTACTAGCTGCTACTAAATAAATGATGCCAATCTGACATCCAATATGGCCACCATGGCACCATCTTAAAATCTTATTACAACTCGACTAGAATAGAAAGTCTTAATATGGTGTTTTCACCAAAATACTTTTTATGACATTCAGTTGGTCTTAAATTAAAATGGTGCCACTGCATCCAGTGTAATTCAGACATGAAGCAATCAAATATCTGATCAATCTACTAAATTATAAATAGGTTAAAATATCGTAACCATGGCTAGTGAAGATGCAAGGGAGTAACCATATAAAAAATCTTGGTATTGCTACTTTTGAATGGATGCTCATAGCAACATCAGGGTTTCACAAAAAACTTGTGATGTCTAGTTGGCTAAAATTGAAAAATTGCTGATCTGACTTCTCATGATGTTAAGTTGGTCCAAGTGAAAATCATGCTGATCTGCAGGGCTGTCAAAAATCACGAAAAAACTAGTACCTGTTGCAGTACCCTAGTACCTGTTGCAGTACCCGTTGCAAATTTTAACAGTACTGGTTAGCATATGAATGACATGTACAACCGTAGATCAACTAATTGTTATCTCCATTTCTTTAATATTTTTTTATGGTGATAGAGGCTAACCATGTACTACTTGGTCTGATTAGTCAACACCCATGTAGCTGTGAATTGTCTGACCACACGCTGTTAAATAATAAATTTTTTTAAAATGACCTTTGCACACAAATGGTAGGTATAATCCAACTTTTAATGATCAGCAGCGTTAAAAGCTTTAGAAAGCTTTAGAAAACTCGCATTTTTTAAAGTATAAGTCCTTGTTAGAACAGACCACGTTTATTCATCTGCTTTTGACC
The DNA here is from genome assembly GCA_016746295.1 of Potamilus streckersoni. NCBI lineage: Eukaryota > Metazoa > Mollusca > Bivalvia > Unionida > Unionidae > Potamilus > Potamilus streckersoni. Next base: position 341,531 of record JAEAOA010000251.1, read on the forward strand.
CCAGTTATATCACGTGACCATACAGTCGCATAAGTGTTATTATTTTGGAATTATAATTCTTAAAATAGTCATGGTAAAAACGTAGTAGTATTGAAAATGGAAATATCTGTATGATGGCTAACTTTCGAAATTCGCAGAGCTAGTCAACTAGAAAAATAACAGCAAAGATTACTTTGAGGCATTACGAAGATTTCAATGTGTATAGGTGATGATTGTTCCTAATATAAATTGTGGGATTTCTTGACATGTTTGTTCAGAAATCAAAGGTATCCATCTGGATTTTATTAAAAGATCAGCAATGTACCAATCATTTAGCACATTGATATATAATGTCTCAGGATAACGTTGGTCTTTGCACCAGCCTATGAATTTTAATAATCCAAACAGTCTGTCTGATGTCTGACCTATTATTTATTTATATTAGGCAGAGAGCTGGTTTCTAATTATAGCCATAGCTATCACACCTGTTTGAAGTGATTTTTTTTTTATTTTATGGGTACCCGAGTTTAAGTTTACTTTCAATACGAGTTTGAGTTTACTTTCAATACCAATACGGAGTTTTTCTATACTACTGGTACTGATGACAGCCCTATTGATCTGACATCCAGTATGGCCACCCTGGTAGCCATCATGAAAATTTCGTTATTGCTACTTCTTCAGAATGGACGGTCATGGAGTTTTCACTAAAAGACTTCTAATAAAGTAATGTTCATCATAAATAAGAATGGTGCCTATCTTGCATCCAACTTAGCCTGCCACAGCCACAGCGACTAATTTGAAAATCTTTGTTCTTGCTTTGGATTCAACCCTTAGCAGTTAAAATGAAATAATGATCTTATCTTGTGTAGGGCTGTCAAAAACCATGAAAAATTTAATTGGGTACATGTTGTGCCATTTAGCAGGTAACTGGGTACTCATTAAAACATAGTTACCCCACTGTCAAATTTTCACAAACCTTGATTGTTTTAGGGTCACAAAACTACATCTTTTTTCCCTTTGTCTTAGACATGCATCTCTTGAATGATGCCATTTTTAAAAAATTCTATAATCAACAGTTTGATCATGCAGTTGCTTTGCATGAACAAATAAGGGCAGTTTAAACCAGTTAGACTGGTTCCCTGACTAATTTCACTGATATCAATGAGTCAGACAGCATATTATTTTTGTAAATGGTTACTTGTCATTAATTTTTAATGTCCAGGTTTTTCACTACAGTCTGTACCAGTTACCTGGGTACCTGTTGACAGCCCTAACCTTGATTGGTCAGTAGAACATCAGTTTTTTTTTTTTTTTAAGGATTCTTGTTAAATTAAAGAGCCTGACAGACTTTACACTGTTGTACTTGCCATTAATATAATTTTGCTGCATTTCTGTAGAATAGTTTAAAATTGTCAGTTTTTCCGATTGAACTACTTCATTGTATTGGTCCATGCAATTCTTCTTCAGCTTCATTTAGTTTTCTCTAGTGTTAAGTCCTTGGCCCAAATATGGATTGAACTGAAAACCTAAATGAAAGCATTATGCATGTTATCAAAATAGAAAATCCGTTAAACAACATCTTAAGAATTGTAAAAAGAATATAAATTTGGGCAGAAATAATCCAGGTAATGGTTGATTTGAAATTTTTTTAAATGTTGCTAATCCATCATAAAATATGACCACTATTACAAAAAACAGAAATGCATATTCAGTTTCTTGGGACTGCTTACCAGTTCTTCTTGAAGCTTTTCATAATGTGGTTAACACACATACTGTCAGTTTGTGATGAATAATTTTCGGCTCACCAGGTCAATGAGCAGATAGTGTGACCCTATATCCGTTATGTGTTTGTCCATCCATCATCAATAGCTGTGTTTTAACTTGAGAAAAACCACAGGACCAATTTCATCGAAACTTGGCATAGACATCTTAACATAAATGCCTACCGATGTGAGTAGATGATGCTGATCCACTGTGAAATATCAATAACATTATCAAAAAAGAAAATCCTTTAAACAACATCATAAGAATTGTTAAAAAGAATATAAATTTGGGCAGAAATAATCCAGGTAATGGGGGATTTGAAATTTATACAAATGTTGCTAATTCATCATAAAATATGACCACTATTACAAAAAACAGAAATGCCCTAAAATCACTTCTTAACAAAAATCACCAAACATTATTGTATCAAAGCGAGATACCTAACAAATTTATGCAAATGATATCAATTATCATCAAATATGGCCACAATTTCTAACAACAGACATACATTTGACTGCTTCTAAAAAAAATAAATCTCCCCCCCATAACACAATTTTACCATCAAGAAGCATCATGGCCTCAAGGACTTTCAGATTCTTACAGATGCTACCAGTCTACCAGCATTTATGACTGTCATTATTAAAAAAAAAAGAACCACACATTTGTAGGTGACTTCTCAGAAAGTGTTCAGCAGACTGACTCAGTTTGACAGAAAGGAGTCGGGGGGGGTTTCAATGACTTTCAATGATATACAAATAATGCCAGTCTACCATCATTAAAAATAGAAGAGCTTTTAATAATGTTAAAATATTTACAGAATGAACTTGCCAAAATTTGCAGTAAGTGCCCAGACTTAAGTGCCTTTCAGATTATCTCCAGTGATACCTATCTGAAATATGGCTATCATTACTAAAACTAGGAAAACATTTACAGAGCCAGGCCACTGACTTTTCCTGTTGATGTGGAGCTCTACAGACCATGTAACACATTGTGAACAACTGTCCACTGACAAAGCTCCCCAGTTTACTGTTGGCTATGCACCTTGCTGATGTTGATGCCAATATAAAATTAGAGAAACTTGAAACATTTGTTTTCATAACATATGCAATCAACACCTTTTGAGAAACTTCAGTGAAAATCACCAGGATAGATTTCTTGAGGAAATCATTGTCCTGATACAGATTTCTTGACACAAAGCATCCACCTGATATAGATTTCTTGGCAAGCTTCTCGTACATTTGGCTGTTAGGCATGTCATCCATGTGAGAGATCAAGGATCATTTGAGTCTCTATTAGAACGCAGAATTGATTGATGACTTAAGAGACTTTCCGTGTGTGTGTCATATGACAGTCATATGAAGTGTCAGCATTGTTGCAGTTTATAGTGATTTGTAGCACTGGCGCATCATGACACAATCATGTAGCATCATGTCCAACCTAGTCACCATGACACCAGACCATCCAGTCCTAACACTAACCTCTTAATACTCTGCATGTAGCAAGGCAGCTGTTAGTACCATTTTTATAAGTCTTTCGTATGACTGCAGGGATTCGACCCTGCAACCTATTGTGACTGGAGATTTTGTGTATTGACTTTAAATTAGTATCCAGTTATAGTTGTATTGTTTTGTATAAATTGTCTGAATGGAAAATAGAATGTTAGGTATGCCTGCATATTTCAGCTAGGTTGATCTTTGAATATAGTATACAAATTTTCTTTATTAATACCGCCATATTGTCATTGGGTGTAACTTTCAGTCAGATCCAATCAGCATGTATGTCTCTCAAATAGAGAAACATTCTTTTTTTTCATATGGCCCTTTAATATTTGATCCTTGGTATTTAGATTGACTTAATTGTTGCATGCAGTTTGCAAATAACAGGGCATAATAGAGATTCAAAGGCAATCCGAACAACTAATGAAATTCCAGTCTCCCAAGGGTTTTAAATATCAAGCCAGGGATGAAGCCAATGCTAATGGCTTTAACTGGTTGACATTTATTCAAATGAGGCAATCTGTCACTAGAGGGGCATTACATTCAGGATGGACTACATCCTCTGAGCTCCAGTTGCCCTCATTGTTGGTGAAGGTTGATGATATGTTTGATGAAAATGTCATAGGCCTTACTGCAGCCATAGAGTCTGTTTGGGGAATTATTCAGCTCAAGTTTGTCTTTAGTTCCACTCAAGGACAATTTTTTTTCCTGACTGTAGCTGTTATTTCTTGTGATAAACTTTCCTGGTATTTAATGAATTGTATCTCAGTCCCTGCATCTTCAGCCTTGTTATAATGGATTTTGTTGCCTACCCAGAGTCCTTCATTTTTGCAGGTAAGAAATGTTGCAAGAGAAATAGAAATGTGTTTCATATCTTGGTACTCTGAACAATAATTTGTAAAATCACAAAAACACAACTGTTCAGTTACTATGTCTGAAACTTGTTTGTCCAAATTTAATTTTGGTCTAGATCCTGATCATCTTGGTCAGCATAAAAGTTTTTAAATATTAAAAAGTCTCTTTTCATGTCTTATGAAAACTGAAAACCAGTCAATTGATGATTTAGGCTACAGTCTAGCAATTGATTGGATGAAATTTTTACCAATCGGTTTTTACCAATCAGATTGAATAAGACATGAAATTTTAATGATTTTAATGTGAACAATTCTCGTTAGACTTGTAAGACTTCATATAATGCTTAGTTTGTTAAATTGGGTGTCTGACCAGAAATGAATTTGGCAAGAATTGAAAGCAAGTAATACATCAGTTGCATTATTCTCAGTATCTTTGTTCTAATAAATTTTTGGCACACTTACAGTCCATAAGAACCAGAATATTTCATTTCAGTTAATATTTGGTACAGTGAATAAAGATTTTAAGAGAATATGCTCAAATATCAGCTAAAATTAAGATTAGTACTTTTCTTTAAATTATTGATATGAAAGAAAGGAAAAGAAAAAATGATGGGGGAATAGATATTATCTGAATTCTCATCGAGATGTGGTTTTGATTTTGAATCCATTCAAAAAGATTGGCCTTTGCTGGACATCTTTTTTTTTGTTTTTAAAAAAAACACATGTAGCTGCTTGATAATGGTGAATATTATTATGAAAACAGCACAAGACTATTTGATTTAAATAAGATTAGAAATATCCATTCATTAATCACTTTTTCAATTTTCAGCTTTTTATTTTTTAAAATTTATATTCTTTCATAAACATTTGGGATAGAATCTTACCATATTTAACTATATTCTTCATTTCCTCAGATTTAATAAAGAAACATAAGTTTGACCAGATGGCAGACTTAGTCCTATAATTATTCTAAGACACTTCCCCAGATTTTGTTTTTTTAGTGGGGGTCACCATCATACTGCCTAAATAATGGTACTGTGTAGCATATTCCAAACTCCACTAATATCAGAATGAGAAGTCAAATTTTCTCTCACACTTGGGAGCCCATATCAATGCCTTTCTACAAATTAAAATCATATTAATGGAATTTACTTAACTCTGATATCTTTTTTTCTAATGAATTCAAATTCTCTTGCAAGGATAAGTTAAAAGTATGTTTCTTTAAGAAAATAACACAAATATGCTAATATTTAAGAATATTTAAGACAGTATTCAAAACTGAATTTATTTTATTGTAAATTGATACAGGACCATCCTAGATCAGTCCCTCAGCTCCATTAGTCTGGACAAGTTAACAGTCAATGTACTGTAATTGTTGTTATGTATGGATAAGAATGCATTACTGTAACATCAGAATTGTGTACAAAGGTATATTTTAGTTATAAAATCCCTTGTTGGACAAGTTGGTTAATCCAAAACACCTCACTGCTTGATATAAGCCTTCATGTGAATGCTTGGAAAGTTCAATGTAGTCAAGTTCAGATGCTATGGAAAACCTAATTTTGCTCCGTTATGCCAAATATAAATATAAATGTTGGTTCCTGCTTGGTTGAGATGGGCACATTTAGAGAAATAAAGAAGCCAATACAACCATGCAAACAAATGATAGGGTTTACCTGTAATAAGAACAAAAACAGATTTTATTACCTGGAAAAGAGTAATTTTGATGGATATTGAACCTCAGGTTTGAGCAACATAAAACACCATGTACATTGGCCTATCTCATAGTGAAGATGACACACAAAGGATTACTACTACACTTTAGTCCTGTTCATTTTCTTCCAAGTGCTTCTGGAAATATTGTGCATGGATTAATTTTTACATCTACTGTAAGTCAGTACAAATGTAGGTTTCTTTCTTGGTATGAGTTAATTGGTTCTTCATCTCAAAACTAAATCTTTGATATGATGCACTTGACAGTTGTGTAATTAACAAAAATTCACAACTGTATCATACTAGTTTAAGGGCAGCATATTTTCTGTCAAGCTTCTTTTGTCAGAAATCTGTTAGAATATGTAAAGAATTCCTATAAATAAATAGTAAAATGATGGTATATGTTAATGAAATGGCTCTCTTGGAGGTTTATTGGTTTCAGATAAATCAAGATTGATTATAATCATGAACTTATTATGTAGCGAAGAAAATTTATTCATGGAGTTACTTCTACAAGTATCCCTTAGGTACACTTGTCATTATTTAATTTATTTTATGTAAATTGTTCAGTAAATTTAGCTACAGTCAAATCTAATTTAATGGATATTTGTTAAGTAATCACATGTGATTCCATTAAATTGGTAAGTAATATTTCAAATAATGCAAAGGCTTGGTACCCAATATATGGGCATACAGAGGGCAGCAAAAAGTTGACACTTGCCCTGGCAGACCAGGCTGGTAAATTTTGTGGCAAAAAGTGGTTAGGGAACACCCAAAAAAAAAACATATCCTGAAAAGCCACTTTTGAGCTGTACTTGTCATAGACCAGTAAATTTTTTCAAAGAGACATCTCCCTTTTCTGGCATCCACTCTCAAACTCAATGTAGCCTTATGTGGGCATTGTATACTTTAGCAAATCCTTTTCAACATGATTGGTAAAGGGACATAACCAAAGGGGTTGCAGTGATTCAGTTCCCCACCCCTATACAATTTTTACAGTTTTGAGAGAAAAGTGGAGGAAGTTGACCATTTCAAGCAAATTGAATTACTCCCATGTAAAAATATAAACTTCATGACAAAGAAAATACTGGATGCCACTGATTTTCTTTTTTTTAATTTCTCTTAAACAAGCAGTGATATGTTTTGGCTCAGGTTTCCAAGCATAATAGGATTTTATTGGGAAATTCTTTTGCTCAAAATGTAAAGTATTATGTTTTTATTTTCAGGGAAATTCTTTTGCTTAGGTGGGCAAGCACAATGGCTTTATTTTCAGGGAAATTCTTTTGATCAAGAGGCCAAGCACAATAATCAAGATTTTAGTAGGAATTCTTTTGCTTGAGATGCCAGGCATGATACCATTATAATGAGAAATAATTTATTCAAGAGACTATACATAATAGTTGAAATGGGAATTTTTGATTTTGACCATCCATATTTACAGACCATATTTTTTTAAATAAGTTTTGATGACATCATTGGTAAATAAAAAAATGAAAATATCAGAAAGGCTTTAATATTTACCAAAGTTTCTAAATGGATTCATGGTACATACAATAACTACAACGATGCAGTTTAATTTGCAGTGATTTGAAACTCAACCTCTCATCAGCATGTTAGGTTTTCCACTAATTACATGTATTTATATGTAAACTGTTGACAAGGATCACAATGTACAGTGCTGAACATGCAGTTGTTTTATTTATATGTCATTTTTACTTCTTATTATGACAGGAATCAGTTTGATGACAGATCATTGGTAAATATATCTGACAAGATAGGTAAACCATCCTTAGGATTTATTTGATATTGTTTTATACTGCTACATATGTAGACATGATAAAAAACCCAATACAACTGTGGTTTATTGTGCTGATATGTGCATAGTATAGGTTGAAAGGAGAGTTCTACAGTGACTAAGAAACTGAAAATATTTACAAACTGGAAATGGTGTTTCTTCCCAAATTAAAAGGTTACTTATTAAAGATTCTGTTAAAAAGCATGTTTTTCAAAGGTAAATAATCCAGTTTGAAAATTTTGTCATCATTTTTTTTTTCAAAATAAAAGAAGTTTTAAACAGTGGTGAAGGTGGAGAATTCAGGTTCAGCTTAGCTCCTAATACAGTATTACATCTCATTATTAGCATCGATAATTGGGATGACTGATGTACAACATAACTTGGAGATTCTTTTCATTTTCACCTAATATGCTGTTAGGAAATGTGTTTTGGCTTCTGATTGCTTCCACACATAGCTCTTTTTGAATATTTTCACTTTGCCAGATGCTGAAGTGAAGACTGTTTTTGATTTTCTCTATTGCCTGCACACTTGCAGAAGGGTGAAAACAGTACTATTTTTAAGCTAATGCATCCCATAACTTTTGTACTATGGCTTCTTTTTACTCCAAATCTAAAATGTAGACTGCTTTTTTCAAAGGTTCATCTGTTCTGTTAGCGGTTTTGACTGGTCTGCTATACATTAGACCCAATGGCAAAGAGTTTTAATATCTCTTTAGAAATACCTGATCCTAAATGTGTATTTGTACCTCTTTTCCGCATTTTCACCCCACCCCTATCCCCATTCTCAAAAATATTGATTTTTCTGTGGTATTTTTTAACATGAGTACAAAGTCTTCATTGTTTACTGTCATTGTAGAATTGCACCTTTTTGCTTTTATGTAATGCCACCCACTTTACAGTATCATGAATGATGTTGACATCAGAGCTCAGAACTAGGGTACTATATTGTGAATTATGAACATGGCATGTGGAGATAACGTGGAGGACAGTGATGCATCGCATTAGCATTTGTAATAGGGACAATAGGTGTACAACTTGCCTCATAAGAAGTGCATCACATTAGATGATTGGTGTACATCTTTTCTCCTAGAAGGTGCTTCACATTAGCATCAGTAATGGTGACAATTGGTGTATCTTTTCTGCTAGAAGGTGCTTCACATTGGCATCAGGAATGGGGGAAATTGTGTACATATCTCCTGAATGGTGCTTCACATTAACATAGTAATGGTGACAATTGGTGTACATCTGTTCTCCTAGAAGGTGCTTCACATTGGCATCAGTAATGGGGAAAATTGTGTACATCTTTTCTCCTAAAAAGGTGCTTAACATTAGCATCAGTAATGGGGGAAATTGTGTACATATCTCCTAATCAGTGCTTCACATTAACATAGTAATGGTGACAATTGGTGTACATCTTTTCTCCTAGAAGGTGCTTCACATTGGCATCAGCAATGGGGGAAAATTGTGTACATATATCTCCTAAACGGTGCTTCACATTAACATAGTAATGGGGACAATTGGTGTACATCTTTTCTCCTAGAAGGTGCTTCACATTGGCATCAGTAATGGGGGAAAATTGTGTACATATCTCCTAAAGGGTGCTTCACATTAACATAGTAATGGTGACAATTGGTGGACAACATAGTTGCTAATACAGTAAAAGTGATTTCTTTCTTTCTTCCAAACCAGGATATTTTTGTGGTGGATATACATGTATTTGTGTTAGATCAGCTGTAGGTGTTAGTTGGGCTTGTCAGGATAAATAATTAACTGTTATGTCCCCATGTGGTTGTAATACTTTAAAGGACAACAACATTTTGTACATAACTGGTGTGACTTGTGACCTTCCTACTATTGTTATGTGATGGCAGATTTCCTGAGTTAGTTTAGTCATTATATTGGTTCTCTAGGGCTATACTTGCATACTTGTCATGTGAAAGTAAGTAGCTGAGAGGTCCCATTGATCAATGGACTATATATATATATATATATATATATATATATATATATATATATATATATATATAATGGTCTTTGGACCTTTCTCCTGGTGTTCCTTTATGAGTGTCATAGACAAACTTTAAACAATTTTATCATAGGGACATTTGTGAATATTTCTCAGATTTAAAACATGAAGTCCTAACACAAGGAGATAATTTATTTAATAGATTTTGGGCTACAACTCCTGGATTACATAGACAGCTTTAATTAAATACATAGGGATTTACCATGTTACCATGTTAAGACATTGAATTGGCTTTAGTTTTAGATTTCACTACATTACACAAACTGAATCAGTCAGAGGTCATTGTTATGTTGTTATGAGGTTTAATACCATTTTTTAAAGCACAACATAGGCTATACATGGCAGCCAGTATAACTTGTGGCTACTAGCAAGCTTTCTCACCTACCCACATTAGATGAGCCCAAAACTTGAACACACACAGAGGTGAGATGATGGTGATTTGTAACAGATATCGCTTTAGACTATTAAGTGACTAGGGTCCCCTCAAATGTTCCTGATTCCTGTTGTAGTCCCTAAGTAAGTTCCTAATTTCTTCATTGTCCCAATTTTTATACAAGTATGCTTACCATTGAAGACTTTTACATGCATTCAACAGAAATCAAGCATTAATACTAAAACAGAAACTGAAATGTTCATTGAGTTCTTCCTGTTGGCTTTGTTTAGGATGACAGAGCAAATAATTTTGATTCCAGATTGCAGGATAAAAGCCACCCCCCCACTTCAACAAAGCCCACTCAGACAGAAGCCCCCTGATGAGAAGGAGAAAAGCCACCTTGGGGTAGGAAAAAAAAGCCCCTACATCTTTGATTTTTATATTTTTTTTTATTTTTATGGAATTGCCTACATATTTGAGACATTTATTTATTGTAACTGTACTTAGTGTGTTATATGATGAACTTTCTTGAACCCTTAAATAAATTTTTATCACATGTAATATAATGTGCATCTTGTGTAATGACTACAATACAATTTAATAAAAGTGTTTGATATATTTTTTCCACACAGTGCAGAAGACCACTACGGTGGCTTAGTATTTAGGTGGCCTAGTATTTAGAGCGTCTGCCTCATGTGGGAAGTTGTGGGTTTGATACCCAGCTGAGTGATACTAAAGACTTATAAAAATGGTACAAACAGTTGCCTCACTTGGTGCTCAGCATTAAGAGGTTAGTGTTAGGACTAGTCGGCTTGGTGTCAGGATAAAGTGACTGGGTGGGACATGCTGCTACATGTCTGGCATGATGCCCCAGTGCTAAACATCACTAAACTGCTACACTGTAGACATCATATCAGTATTACTGAAAAATTGTTAAAGCTCAAAATCCAAATTTTTTTCCTCTCTCTCTCTTTTTCTCTCTTTTTCTCTCTCTCTCACACACACACACACACACACACACACACACACACACACACACACACACACACACACACACACATCAAACAAAATAATGAATTTTGTTAAACCCATCTGTGTATATCATACTAGGCTACAGATCATTACCAAGCAGAATAATCCATAATATATCTAAGCATGTTCTTATAACCATTTTAATGCATAATTAAGCCCACAAAATCTTACAAATTAACACCTTCAGTTGCACAGTATATGCAGTAATTTTGTCCCAGTCAAATTATTATAAAAAATGAGTGAATTATGCACTTTTGGAGAACTTGAATTGTAATCAGCTGACTGTACATACATTAGTATATAATTATATTATTCAAAATATCAGATTTGTAATAAAATATTTTATTCCAACAATTATATTACTTACAAAAAAATGTACAAATATTTTCTTACTTTAATCACTTAGTCAAAATGATTACATGTTAACATTGCTGAGACTAACAGCAAATAATTAAAACCATGAAAACAATAATATAATTATTTATTTCTATAAATGTTAATTGTGGGAGGGATGGGGCTTTTGTCAGTTCCATGTGATTCCAGTAATTTCTTTCAAATCAAAACTCCTTCCACAAAATGAAACTTAACCTAGGATGCATTTTTATATGTTGCATCCAAGTTAGTGTCTAAGATAAAGATGGTTATCAATGAATCTTCAGTTGTAACTAATGCAATTGATTTCATTACAAATGTATTTAAGAAAATATGAGGAACTAAATTAGTATAGTAATAACTTTTTTAATACAAAATACTGGTAATGCTAATATATAATCATGTCATTGTCCACGTTTGTCTTGTCTGTTTTTTACCCCCAGTCTTGAATGTTTCTAATAGTATTCCATTCTGCAAATTTTATGTCCGCAAACGATATTTAAACTTTGAGTGGGTGAATTGTAACTTTACAATATGTTGCGAAGTTTTCCATCATGGAAAATGGGGATATATTATGCACCAGAAAATGCGGCATCTTCCAATCAGGTGGTCTTATTAAACTGTTTTAATATCAGAATGTACATAGTCATTAGCTTCCCATACTGAGTTTCCCATCAGTACAAATATTTTCTCTTAAGGTTCAAGTGTATTCCATATTTATCATGTGGTTATCATTATGGAAGGTTTGAGAATAAAAACTAGAGACAAATTTGAGAGAATTTATCCAGTATTTTACTAGAAATGTAATTGGATTAGATGATTTGCCTTGAGTAACATGAAAGGAGGGGTCTGTTTTGAAGGATACTGTCGGATGATATTATTCAGTATTTTTTTGCTTGGGTAGGTGGGTTCAATGTTTGCTATATTTTCTTAGACTGTGATTGATATTGTCAGTATTCTGATTTTATTAAACTTGTAGAGCCAGTAAAACACCAGTATTCTGCAGTAACATTGGAATTGTCCTGCTCATGTTTCCCTATTTTCTCACCAAATTGCCCATGTTAAACATAAATCCATTGTGGTCCTAGAAATACATGTAAAATGTGTTGTAATTTCAGGAAATTTATTTCTTGCATAATTTCTAACACCACTCAAAATAGACTTGAAAACTTTTAATGTATTGATGGTGGTTTTACATACTGATTCACTCCACTACCCAACACTGGAATGTGGTATCTTGGATGACAACTCCAAAATAATGAGATCTCTTTTTCCTTTCCCCTACCCCCATTCATGGTGTTGTAAATAATGAGCTGCATGCCAGATATGGATGATATTCAACAGACTTTCCTAACGTTACATTTAAGCAAAGAATATGAATGTTTGGAAGATGTACAATGGGAGCCAAACATTAAATGATGATACAAAAGTCTGGAAATTGAACTTTGTCAAGGAATCAAACAAGTGCACATACTGAATTAGATTTAAAACCCACAACTCCCATTAAAGCTTGTGGAAGACAAATTGTTGGTTGACAGACAGACAGATGGATGGATATGATTACTCAAGGGCTTTGCTGGCATAGTCAATCCTGGCTCCAACTTGAATTCTGTTTTTGTATCCCTGCACTTCCTCATTTTGACCTATACTTTAAAACTTGAACCTCTTGGGTTGGTTCTTTGAAAGAGTGAGGATAATCAAGTGTATGGAAAATGACAGTCTGTACGACAGTTTGAGCAGTATATTGGTCCACTGTACAAGACCATACATGTAACTTTTCCGGAACAGTAGTTGCCTCTTCATTATACAAATAATGCAAGTTAAAATATGATTGATTGACCGCTTGTACCAATATTGACCTTTCTGCTAATGGGGATATCATGATAATGGTAAGGGAGGATACTGATGGGATTCCATTATTGGCATAATGCAAATGAGGAAGATGAGAGGTGCCACAAGAAGTATTATCCAAGAAGAGTAAGCATCCAATTATGTTAACAGAGGCTGTAAATTGATGTTTGCTATTTAATGGCTTAGAGTATAACCAAAGAGAAAACATTTTGCTGTTAAAGTGTAATCATATCTTAGAAGAGACATACTTGCATGATCTCTTGGCTAAGTGTGGACATTTTTGCATGCATACATGTATGATATTTATTTCTGGACAGTCTGGTTTCTGTCAGTACTGAGGGCATGGAAGAGTTGAGCAAATGCAAATAGAGTAGTAATTGTGATATTAGTAGAGAGCCATAATAAATGGAGTGCTTACTGGTATATCTGATATTTTCTGTAAAGTTTGTGGTTCAATTGCTTTGTATTAAAGGTATGCCAGTACTTGTAGATCTGCTAGTTTGAAGAAAAAAAAGTGAATAAAATCCCAAATTTTCCATTAGTTTGATTTTGTAGTGTAATATGACTTTGAAGATATGGTTTCAGCGGGATGAATTTGGTCTAAAACTGTTACTCAGGTATTCGGATACCTGCACATTGATATTAACCAGGGTAATAAAATTGGCAACTGGGTACCCATTAAAAGAAACCCTTAAAAGAAAAAAAACTAAGTATGTTTCTAAGTTCAGATCAAAGACAACGGGTAACATCTGAATAACAATTACAGTTCAAAGCTTGTGTCTTGTAACTGCTGCATATTTATCCATCGTTAGACATTCATCTAATTTCCATTTTTTTCTAGTTATTGTAACTGTACATAAAATATTTTTAAGAAAACAAACAGGTTTCTTGAATTTGAAACCACATGTCACAGAATAGGATTATATTTAATTTTGATGCACTTACATAGCGGACCAGTCTAAATTGAAACAAAAATTGGCACCAGATATTAATCAAAACTGGGTTTATGATGTGACTCACGGATGTTATTTGACTGAAAAATGTTAGAGAGGGAGTTTGTTAAACTCTTCAGAGGACAAATTAATAGCACTTTACAAGTTTTGAAAGAAAAATTTCACAGTGATGTAACAGCATTTATTATTTGTGGACTTCACTGCAATTCACTGAAAATTAGACATGTAGACTACTAAATGCGTGTTTTGTGTCTATACTATTGTACTAATCTGCATGGATTTATCCGATTTGTGACAAGAGTTTCAACTGCAGATCCAGGTAAGCAGAAAAATTAAATGTACATTTTTCATTCAGTTTTCTTTAATTATAACATGTAATATTTAGATTGCTCATTTTATGCACAAATTATGGTTTTTGCCATTTATATTATTAATAATTATATATACCTCTCTTGGGGGTTGTAAGTATCAACCTAAAACAATGCAGTTCAGGTTCACATTTAATAGTTTCTCTTTGATCAGGTACCTGGGTAACGAACATTAGGATTAGGATCAGCATGTACCCAGTAGATGTTTCCTAAACTTTTGACAGCTTTTAATTTGGTCATTGGTTGTGGTCTTTTGTGGCACACCAACACTCATTAAACCAAGAAAAAAAATAGGTACATTTCCTATTGCACTGGTTTTAAATTTAATGTAGGCAGGTTATTGTTGTTTTTTTTTATACATATATATTTAATGAGTTTCTTGTAATTTGGTTTTTTGACCAGTGGGGGAAAAAGTGCTAGGGTTGACAGTGAGAAACTGGGTTCAAGGTTATATTGTACCAAAGGAAGTTGAACAAAGTTCCTTGACAAAGGTAGCAGATCAGCACTGAACCATTACATGTAGTAAGAATCAAGTAGTTGGGCATTGAAACTCTTGACTGGAAGGATATATTTTCAGTTTGATCATCCCACATAACTTCCATGATGTGTCATTGGCACTTTATTTGACATTCTTTGGCATGATATAACCTTTAAAAATATCATAAAAGCAACATGTCTAGGTGGATACCTATCATCTCCTTCATGCCACAAAATAAAAATAAAACTAGTAGAAAATTTGGGAATATATTAATATTTACCAGACACTGGTTCATTTGAGGTTAACCCAACCCAGTGCAGCCTGTGGTTCCCATTCCCCCCCAACAGTGAGAGGTACTTTATACTCATAAGTTGAATCCAACTCCAATTTGCATAGACACCAGAAGTGTAGTCTGTGCAATTAGTTAGGAGTAATTAGTATAATGAACAACTTAGACTAATATTTGCATATTTGCGGGTGAATTTTGTGAAGGCAGATCAGGGTTTGTGTTGTTTACATTTGGACTCGCTTAGAAACATGTATATAATGTATGTATCATGCTTGGGATATAGATATGAAGGGGTCGGGGAAGTGTGGGATGCAGGCCTATATCCATTTGGAAGATCCTCTTATCAAAGTGATTCCCCAATGCCATTCTATGCATTGATTTGCATAGAGCAATGTAAAAAGTTTCCTGGAAGTTAGCCCTGATTAATCATCCAATCATTTTGTGACAGATGCCAGAATAACCATGGTGTTCACTATAGTGATAGATGTATCAGTAAACATGGATCACATTACCAATTATGAAATGGGGTGGGTGGGGGAGAGAGAGGGGGAGGGAGGGGGAGAGAGATTTATTTTTAAATTTTTTTTTATAATCCTTTCAAGGCAGCAATAATGAAATGGGGAGAGAGAGAGAGAGAGAGAGAGAGAGAGAGAGAGAGAGAGAGAGAGAGAGAGAGAGAGAGAGAGAGAGAGAGAGACTTTTAATTTTTTTTTATAATCCTTTTAAGGCAGAAGGGACCTCATAAAGAGAGATCACAGGTTCAGCAAAGTTGATACCAAATCCCTATGAATCATTTCTTTCTGTCTCTGCCAGGATATAGAAAAATTGTTGAAAATGTAAATATCTGAACTTAATAATCGTCTGACATATTTAATAAGATCCTATAGTAATTATCATACAGTAGTCAGTAAAAAGATGGCCTCATCATAGTCTCAGCAGTCAGATTTTGGCCCCTTTGTGATTTGGTTTCCAATCCATACCTACCATATATATTCACTTATCACAAGTCTGTACACTTGCCTACAGTGTGAGTAGTTTCATATTTTTACATGTGAACATATCACTTTGTGATTATGAGTGGTCCAAATAAGCCCATGAAATAATTGTACATGATCTTCTTACTGATTTTCTGGGATTGTGGGTAAACATTTTTAACCTCGCCTTCTGGAATGTTTTGTTTTGAATAATCATTTTTGGTGGCCATTTTTTAACTAGCAAAAGGAAATTGAAGAAAAATTATCTCAGTTTTCTGAATATGGATATGTTACCCCCACAGGGGTTTGTTATATCATGTATAACAATGTCGTCATAAGAAAAATGGCATAAAACTACAAGGCAAGAACAACAATAAGGAGTAAAACTAAGGGATTGTGGGAAGGCATATATCTGTAACATACACAAGTGTGGTTTAAATGTTAACTTAAAGAAGTAACTAAACTCGTCTCTGTTTACAGAAGAATCTTGACATAAATGAGTCTCCTAAATGACAGAACTTTATCCAACTACAGCTTCTTTATGTAGCACAAAAACAAAGTTGTTCAGTCTTCTGAACAGTCTATTGTTCCAAATCAAATGCTTCAAATATCTGGTTACAAATGCATTACAGTAAATGTGGGAATTCTGGCATCCAGTAATCCTATTTCATATGAAAATCATAACAATGTAATGTTTAGTTCTGAAAGTGACATTTTAGGGTTAACATGTACTCTGCTGTATACCTAATGTACTGTGTACTGAATCAAATATTGTGGCAGCATTACATCGCATTGATCATTCTGTTTTGAAAAATGATTTTGTCTTTATAAAATGTCCTGTTTATTCAGATGGAATCTTTTTCTTTGATTTATAGTTTATAAAATAGTACAATCTACTTTTACCAGTTCAGCTTTGTTTGGGACTATAATTTATGCACAATAGATGAAAGGTGTCAGAATGAATGAAATTATTCATTCTTCTTTCTATCTAAATAATTTCCACTGAAATAAAAGAATTTTATGGGTAACTATTTAATATTAAATTATGAAACTCTTTGAATAATGTCCACTTTTGCTCACCATGGCTCGCAAAACCTGGACATAATTCATTTTATTTCATAAATTCAATATTAGGTCATTACCCATTTGAGATCCTCTATTTATGACATGCATCTAACTGCAAACTGAAATGGATCCAGATCAGCTGTCATTATGCACATATAGATCTTTGTGTGGTTTGTTAGGAGTAATCTGTAGAACAATTACAGACATTAAAATGCAGTTACAATAAAATATGGCAGATCAGGATCTTTGTTGATTGTAATTTGACTAGATTTATAAGCTAGTATATGTGGTTGGTGTTTTGCTTGAATCCCTATGGTCAGGAGATGGACCATTGGTCTACATACATGTTCTTATATTTTGCCTGAAGAAAATGGTGTCATTATACTGAATTTCAGTATATGATGAAAAGTCATTATTCACTATGTTGATTTGAAGAGCTTGATCTGGCAAAATTCAGCTCAATGTGAGAGATTTAAGAAAATTTCATGGAGATGCCGAGTTTGACTAGCTGCAAATGTGTGGTTGAGCAAATTCAATGTTTTGCAGAAGTTCAAATTGTGTATTCCATGACATTCTTGCAAAAGGTGGTATGACCTATATTATGATCCCAAAAAAACCCACATTGTTTTCTCTTGCTTAGAAGGTGAACCTAATAAAACTAATTTTATCTAAATTTAAATTTTCATAATGCTCATTTTGAAATGTTTTATTTCTATGATATTTATTATATCTTGTTTTGAGATTACTGTGTGTGATCCTGTTTTCATGTGTTTGGCAATGTACAGCATAGCAACATGTTGATGTGCTTTAGTACTGAGGCAGTTGAACAAAATACCTTATGTAAGGGCAAATGATGGTAGCCCAACCAAACTGATCTGATGTTGGGATTCGAACCCATACCCTTAACCACCAGGTCATTATGGCCTCTATTCATATGCAACTGTATCTGCCTACATCGTGCATACAACCAAGTGTGAACCATACACATTTACATCTGATGTAACATAATGTGAACAGTACACAATGTGATAGTAACATAATGGGTACAGTACACACTCTGAGGTGATGTAATGTGAACAGTACACACTCTGATCTGATGTAATATAAAGTGCCATCAGGTTTGAGTCTAGGCTGTTTGCATGATGTTAGAAGTAGAATGAACTCTTTGCCATAATATAAAGTCTTGCATGCTGTAACCCAATTGTAAACAGCTGCCACATTTTGTGATGTCAGATCAGAGTCTATGTCATTTACAGTTGGGTCCAATGTATAAGCAGGTTAGTTCAATATATGTCAGTGCATTATGTGAAGAGTTTTTCAACCTGTTTGCACACAAGCACATGTCATATATGCCCTGTGTTCTCAAAATAGCATGAAACTCAAATATTCAAATCTGAAAATTTAGAAAGTTATTTTTCCTAGAATAAGGTTAGAATTTTTTCAGGATTTCCATAATTTTGGGTTCTTCTTTTGGAAATAAATCTAATTTTTTTTTGTAAAATCTGAGTTTAGTTCGGAGTTTGAACATCATGTGTCAAAAGTCACAGAATAAAAGACCTACTTCTGGGGTTCTCCAATATGTCTGCCATTCATTTTATATGGAGGACTATATGTACTGTGGATAGTTATGAAACTTGATCAGCAGATTTTATCCAAGTGGCAATGACTGCCATAGCAGCCATCTTAAAAATTTTATTGCAATTGCTCTCAAAAACTAACATTTACTTTTCACTAGAATATTCCTGACAAGATGTTTTTGGTATTTTTATCTACTGGTACTTGGTACATTATAAAACTGATGTCTCTCTGACACTGAGCATGCAGGCCATGGCAACCATCTTGAAAATGTTGTTTCAGAGTTTGTTTGCCATCATATCTGCCAATGTCTGATAGTGTGTATGTTATTTTTACAGCTCCTGAAGCAGAGTTTAAAGTCAGAGGTAGACGAATCCCAACAGTGAGGAGAGGAAGTGGGAAATTTGTGAAGGTGTCGGCAACATCAGCAACACTATCATGGCCACCCTTTCGCTGAAGATCAGCATTCAGGGCCAGGACAATGTCAAGAGTGTCAAGACCATGCAGTTTGAGCCATCTATGATGGTATTTGATGCTTGTCGTGTGATCCGGGACAGACTGAATGAAGCTGGCATCCCAACACCTCAGGGCAATGGTAAGTCTCCTTGCTTTAATATCAGAATTATCAGATTTATCATGTTCCACCACTACCATTGCAGGGCTGAAGAATCATCATTCAGCCTTGACAAATGAGAGACCTCAATTTTTAGTCTGATTTATTTTGTAATGGGCTGAGGATAGTGTATTAAATATAAAGGAAATAAATTGGGTTCCATTTTAAGATTTTTTGAAAAATCTGATTTGGGGCAGTTAGATAATTTCTCTACTTTTCAGAAGCCCGTGATATATACCAGAAATCTTTCATTTTTTACAAATTGTAGTCTTAAACCATTCACTCTACACTAGCATGAAATTTGAATCATGGGTACAGATTGTAGGAGGCATATTGGACTAGTCTGTTCATATTTCGAGTTTTTCATACATTCCTATGTCCATCTATATCATATCACATTCCACTCCTCCATAGCAGTGCTAAGTCTAAGATGTAGGTCATATTTCTTATCTAAATAGATTATCTCTTCAGTCACTTGTGTCTATTCTTCCAGGTATATTAATGTGGAATATTCAGATTTTTGCAAATGGTACAACAGGTATCATTTTGGTGACAGTGGCATTGTTGACATTTTTAAAATTCATAGATTTGTTTTTGTGGTTATAGCTGCATATTTAACACAGTAATGGCTATATCGTTTCAAGGAAAACAGAGCTAGGGGTCTTTCCCAATGTGAAAAAAGGTAGCCAACCTTGAGCCTCAGCAGGAATCGAAACCATGTCCCTCGGATTACGAGTGTGACATTGCCAACTGTGCTATAGTTGAATTGATTTTTGGGATAATATTACTGAATACCCAAATTTGTCTATGCTCAGATTTTTTGTTCTTGTTTGCTTAATGCCATTTACAGGATTTAGATTTTTTTCTCTGAAACCCGTGTTTTTTTAATGCTCAACTTGGCAGTATTATTAAGCTTTTGCATGATTTATCGTGCATTATTTATTGATGGCTTGGATGACTCAGTAGCAACCCACTTGCTTCACACCCATGCAGTCCTGGGTTTTGTGACAAGTTTCAGTGTGGTATATATAGGTTTTTGGTTCATATATAGGACTGACCTATAATGGTGAAATATGCCCGGTATCGAATAAGCTAAAGCTACTACAAGTAGGGTTTTATGAATGGAATAAAGTAGTAATCTGAGCTAATATATAGAACAAATAAGATGAGCCCTCGTTACAAGTAAAAACAAAATTTAATAACACTTCCAATGATAAAAATTTCCATGAGTAGATAATATAAAAATTACTGTTCTAAAGATACACTTCGTTCTTTACGTATTACCAATTAAGGAATTTTAGAAATACCATGATGTTATAAGATTAGCTGATGCTGTTTAAGATAGAACCCAAAATCATTATATGAGTCCTGATTATATCGATTAATTCTGCCATGCAACAATGCATAACCTGTTGACTGCTCCGTCCCACAGGCCCTCTGAGACTGTATTTCGGTTCCATTGTTCCACTTTCTCCCATTCCAACAATTCAAGATAATTTTCCTTTGTTCCAAACTGTCTCTTTCCTTTCCCCACTGTTTTCCTTCCCACACTGTTTAGACTATCTCACCTTATGAAAATATAAACAAACAGCCTAAATCTTTTGTCACACTAACGGAAATACATAATTAGACGGAAATACATAATTAGACGGACCCCCTCAAGGTCAGAAATTACTCTAGCGGCTTTCAAACAGTCTACATGACTAGTTCTCAACTAATGAACTGGGAAAGCCATTTACACCACATGTGGCATTATCCCCTTTCACTCTGCCTCATGATATGTAAATGAATGAAATTTCACACTATATATCAAGGCTACAATTATACACAATAGATTCGTCCAGGTAGTTCCAACTACATCCATAAGATCAATCATCAATTCATCCATTAACTATAAATACAATATTATCAGCTAAACGACCTCAACACAGTTATGTCGGATACATAATTCCATATATAAAATAAGTATGAATTCAATCTACTCAATTCCTACAAAAATCCAGACTAAAACTTAGCAAACAGCCAATACATATGTAAAAGAAAATATTGTTGCGCGGGTTCAGATAAACAACTAGACCCAAGTATACCATATAGAGAAAAATTAACCTATGTCTCTACAAATAAATTCCTGCAAATAGGTGCTTCTACAAGCAATTAAGTCATAGCATAAATGGCATATATAAATTCCTGCAAATACAAGTATCTACAAGCAATTAAATCATAGCGTAACAGAAGAATATGAGATTTATGCAATTACCTTGTTTTTCTGCTTTTGTGTCTGTCAAAACCTCCAGACAAATGTCTTTCCCTTGAATAACAATTTCATTTTAACTAAAAGTTTACTCTTTAAAATTCTTGAAGCCTCAGATCTTACTCCCTTCATCTCTCATAGAAAAATGTAGACTAAAGGTTCAAAATTCCTCCAATATATTTAAACTTAAGATTATTGGTTTAAACTACGCTTCCTTCCACAGTGTGACCAATCAGGTTTATAATAATTCCTGCCTTTCCAGTACTAAACACTGCATTATTTCAATCAACAAATGTTGATGACTGTACTGTCATCTAAAATCAGTTCTAGCTGAACCGATTGGTAAGTTTAAACAAACTCAGCCCTTAATTAAAAACTAATAACTACTGGCCTGCCTGAACTAATCTGTACTTTATGGCTTGAACAAGGTGGCCATTTCCCCATAAATCTTGTTAATGGTACATGTATGCAGCTAAGTGTGTTCTACCATAATTAATTCTAAAAAAGATCCACAAAAAATTTGGTCCTTTACATTCAGCAGGCATTATAGTTAGTGGATACTTATTTAAGGTCACTTGTTTCTTTGAGGTTCTCCAATTGTCTTAACCACAACAGCCCTCTTGTGCTACCACTCCATGTGAGGGTTCTTTATATTATTGTCAGAACTGGTTGTACAATGCAATCATTACAGTGTATGAGATAAATGAAATGTTTCTATGTTGGGGAGGTGGCTGTTGAGATGTGGATTTTAATACTATGTGAATCTAGCTGGAAAGGGATGATAGATGTTTAAAGTGAGGTAGCAACATAAAAAATTGGTTGATGAGTAATTGATTTGTATTTTATGAACATGAACAGTGAAAGGTTTGCTAAGGCAATTGGAATGAAGTGTTTGGTTAGTGACACATGTCAATCAGTGCAGTCTAGACTTTATAGGATTGAAACCCCTGCATTTCTGGTCTTAAGTCTGGTACACTAACCACTCACCCAGTATGGCTTCCATAGGAAGTTCATCTGGAAAGCCAAGTGAAACGGATATATCATTTGACTTTTGCTGAATCCAGAATTTATTTCCCCTGACCCATATATATATATATATATATATATATATATATATATATATATATATATATATATATATATATATATATATATATATATGTACATATCATATTCAGAACACTCATACATTAGCAATAAATTCATCTCCAGGGATTTCTTTTTACAGGATAAATGTTACTTTTAAGCTGGGGTCACCCTTTTTTATTCTCCAGAAAACTTGCACTGGGATAGGGAGAAATGTCAAATGTAATGAGACTAATTTACTTAATTGCTTCATTTAGCCCCATTCTCAGTTTCCTGTCATTATCATGATCTGATCATGCTACAATTAGGTTTTGATAGTCATGGTGCAGTGGGGTTTGGTATTATTTCTTTATTTGTCATGTGCAGTTACAGCACTCTTAATACACTGTTCTTTTGATTGATGGATATAGTCATGAATATTATTTATATTTAGATGTGAAATTATGTGTAATGTACTTGATTTCGAGGCATTTGTGTGATTAGGTGGTCCACTCTGTTGTTAGACCAAAAGAGCTTATTGAATGGTATCCTATCTGTCCTCATCTGTCAGTTAGCATAAGTTTGTTATTGATAATCCTCCTAAGCTACTAGGAAGATTGCTGTGAAACTTTGGGCACACATTCATCCCATGGTCTAATTGGTTCTACATGAAAATGGTGCTTCTTACATATCCATTATGGCCAGCTTGGTAGTCACTTGTACTGAATGGATGGTAATATGAAAGAGGGGTTTTGACTGAAAGAATTTGTATGCTGTTTAGTTTGCTCTAAGTGAAACAGATGCCACTCTGATGTCAAGTAAGGCTACAATGACAGCTGTCTTAAAAAAATTTTTTATCACACCACTACAGAAAGGGAAAGTCGTACTGATTTGGATATTTTTTCACTACAAGACTTCTTATGGGGTCCAGCTGGTTTTAAATGAAAAATGGTGCCAATGTAACAACCAATATAACCACAACACAGTGGCCATCATGAAAATATTATATTTACAATTACATGGATGGTCGTATCAAAATAAAGTTTTCACCAAAAGACTTCATTTGATATCTAGTTGGTCTTGATTGAAAATAGTGCCAGTCTGACTTCTATTATGGCTACAACAGCAGCCATCTTGAAAATCATGTTACTGCTACTAGGGAATGGAAAGTTATATCTTGAAAATATTTTTATCTCTATGCCTCCCAAAAGGTGTGTTTTCATCAGTACACTTCTTATAATACCTAGTTGGTCCTAAATGAAAATGGTGCCAGCTGTATATTCAGCATGGCTGCCATGACAGCTGTCTTAAAAATCATTTTGTCACCAGTCCCTCTGAATGGATGATCACCATGAGATGGTGTTTTCACAAAAGCTGTATGATGTCTTGTTTGTCCTAAATGAAAATTGTGCCAAGTAGACATCTAACACACCATAGCAGCTAATGTCAGTATTTTTCAGGGATGTTTACAGTACTTTACTTTTAAAAATTCTTGAAAATTTTTTTTGCCTAGTGGATTGTCAGTCCCTTTAATGGTTTAATGGACTCTTGTTAAACAAACTTTCATCTCCATTCAAACACTTTGTATCTGTTTCCATTCTAAGTGAATGGTTTTTCTAATATGAATCCTGTGACATTTTACTTGGCCATTGTGGATTACGGTGAACCCTATTACACTTCAGTTTTTAGACAGATGAATAAGTTAGTAGTGTTTTAGCTGTTTCATATTGTTTGTCAGCTTCTTATATGTTGCAAAGCAGCCATTTTGTAAGTGGTCCATTCCATTAGTATCCAGTTCAGTCTTTCTCACATAGACTCCTTCAGTATCCCAGCATGCATTTGGATGAAGCTGGTAAAGATTATCAAGTGGTAATTTGTGTTTCAAATTCATGGAACACTATTAACGTTAGCAAAACCATCTGCTTTGACTAAAATTGGATATGTTAAATATTTGAAATTTTTAGCACAGTATCATGCTTTATTTAGTCAGGTATGTGTGTTCATGTGAGAGAGAGATTTGTTTTTTTTAAATGTAGATTTAATAATTTTTCAGTCATATCACTACAATGTCTGCATTGTAGTAGTTTATAGTTTTCAGTGATGTCTAGCAATGGGGCATCATGCCACAGACATGTAGCATGATGTTCCACCCAGTCATATTATCCTGACACCAGGCAGACTAATCCAAACACTATCCTCTTTATAGCTGATTGCCAAGTGAGGCATCTGTTTGTATTATTTTTATAATTCTTTGGTATGACTCTGCTGGGTTTCGAACCTGTGACATTCCGCATTCAAGGTGGATTCTTTAACCACTAAGCCACCGGAGCTGTCAATTTTGTCAGATGTAGGTAGGGGTACAAGCCATAGACTGTCAAGAAAAAAACTATTGCAGGACCCACTCATGTCACTTTAAATAAAAGTGGTTTTATTTTTTGGGTGGTCTTGGCAGTGAGGTCTACTGAAAAAATGATTTGGTTGTATTAGCATTGTGGTCTTATTAGTCAGTAAACATAGTTTTCATGTGCTTGTATTACTGGATGTACAAATTTCCCAGAAAAATATGGAATAGTGTGAATCCAAGGGACATAACCAACACAGTGTTTGGATACTCTGTTTCTCACATGAATCTTCCACCACTTGCCAAGTAATGTATTTGCCCTCAGATTTCAATTTGCAGACTTCAGCCAGATTTTTAATCTCTGATCAACCATCTCTTTTTATGTACAATATGTTTTTGTATTTTGGAAAAGTTACATGCGTAGATATAATTGAAGAGTCAATATCATTGATTGCAGTGCTGTGTGCAGTGGCAGTTGTTGTTGGGCTGGGTTTTAGAAAAATCCAGTCCTGTCCTTCAGTTTGATGGAGGATCTTAAGTGATTTGGTACTGATCTCTATCCATTACACATTTAAGCTAGCAGCCAATCAGACCTTGGGGAAATGGGATGTAGAGTGCTCTATCCGTGATCAATGACTTTATTAGAAAACATTTCATTTCGGACACTGTAGAAATGGTTTCAGGGCAGCACAGGACTTGTGTTCCTATGCCATAAATATACAGGCCTCTTGAATAACTAAAAGGTCTTCCAAGTATTTAACATGGATGCATAGAAAAAAACTTACTACAGTTATATCATAGCTTTTTGCCAGCTGACTTGTACAACTTTAAGCAAGATTTGTGTATTTCTTTAATCAGTTTTTTCATGCTAAACTTGAAATGCAAACATGTCAAGCAAAGTTGTTATGCATGTTGGCTGTTAAGCTTGTTTTAATTGAAATTCATAAGGTAATCAAATGTAATTTTAGTAGATGGAGAATAAATGACATGAATTCAACTGTAAATACACTTTCATTTTTCAGAAGTTACATTTTGTATTTGAGGAGGGGATGTAAATCTGGACTAGAATTGATATTATTCAAGCTTGAAATTTCATATGCTGTTTTAGTGTTGTACTGATAGCATTCATTTGTAGTGCTGATTTGTTAGGGTAGAGTCCCATTAAAAAAAAATCGCATTATTTGTTTTAATTCATTGTACAATATGCTCACTCTCCCTTGTGCCCTTAAGCTTAAAGTCACTTCAAAATATGCGTGTAGGATTTGGTTTGCATTATTTTTTTCATTTGCATATATTTCCAGAACTTCTTGATGGTTTTGTTTCATCTTTTGATGAATCATTATGAAGTGAAAAACAATTCATTAACCAACCTGCACGCTTTTTTCTTTGATGGTATGGTTAAGATTACAATTATAGAAAATATGCTGTATGTTTTTCATTTAATCATATTAAATGAGGGAATCTGAGTGTTGTTTATATTGGGCCAGAATGTAGAATTGGTGTAATCTAGGTGTTGTTTGGGGGTCAGAATTTAGAATAAGAGAAATCTGAGTGTTGTGTATTTGGCCAGAACATAGAATTGGGGAATCTATGTGTTGTTGTTTTATGGGGGGGGGCAGAACTTGATATTAGGTGAATCTGAGTGTTACATATTGAATCAGTACTTAAAGAAATCTGTTACTTGCTTCCCATGAATAACCCCCATTCCTCATAAATACAGAGAATGGTCCACCCACTTAATACAGAGAATGGTCCACCCACTTATTTGTATACTTGATTACAAGTTGGGTTCAGCTGCAGAACTGCATAGACCCAGATCTGCAAGCAAATTATATAGCATCAGAGCTGGATCTATGCAGTTTGTAATCAGTAGAACAAACATAGACCCTAGTTTACAAGGTCTGTACAGTTTGTTAGGAGTAATCAGTAGAACAAACAACATAGACCCTAGTTTTCAATGTTTGTAATTAGACCCAACTTTCTAAAGTTTTGTTCTTTTGATCAACAATGTAGGACTTAATGTTACTATGGAAGTAATTCTTGAAAACTTGACTAAAATAGAAGTGATTGATATGTTGATCATCCTTCTTCCCGTAAACACAGTATTTTTTTTAAAGCAGGCTTTTTCATTTACTAAAATATTTCAGATATTGGAACATAGCTTTTATCATAAAATTTTCATGAACATAGGATGAAAAATGTTGAGGTTGTAAAGAATTGAATTGGTATAATGTATATATTTTCTCTATGCCCTACTTGCAAGATTTTGTCTTATGACCCAGTTATTCAACAATTCAAATCTAGTTGATGATTCATTTGGTTTTTGTTCAGTTGTAATCTCTGTTATGTAATAGCTGATTGGCAGACCAACCATTGCAAAGTGGTTAATTTCACTGCTACTAATTCCATTATACACTAGGTAGTTTTTAATTTTATTGATGTCTTACAATCTATAACATTTTCTGTTTCTTGGAGAAGAAATACTTATGATTCATTGCTATCAACAGCAATTTTTTTAAGTCTATTTTCATTTGTCATTCTAATGTCAGAATTGAATTTCATGACAATTGTCAGTGCAATTTAAAATTAATATTTAATAGTACAATAGCTAGTAGTGTGAATACCAATCTCCCTTCCTGTAAAATCCTACAATTTAACATAACTCCTGTGTTACGGTGATTATGATCTTGAATGCCATTTTATTGAGTAAAACTTGATATATCGTGTGCTTTGTGACAAGTTGGTCTGACTGTATGACATTATACTCTCTCGGCTCCAGTGGACAGTGTTATAATGAGGAAGTACTATAACTTTAATAAATGAAACCTAAACAAATTTATGTTGTTGTTGGGCTTAACGCCATTTTGGCCAGTATTAATAGTGGAGGAAGAAACCTGAAATCACCGGAAAGAACCACCAACCCACGAGAAGCTACTGGCAAGCTTTCTCACATATCCACATTTTCGGAATCCTAGACTCAACCCATGCATACTCAGTCAAACTGTGGCTCCAGTGGACAGTGTTATAATGAGGAAGTACTATAACTTTAATAAATGAAACCTAAATCTGTCTGATCAATGATACAAATTTATGTACTGCATACTCAGTCAAACTGTGAACAACAAAGGCCCTGATCTGCTGTAGCATAATGAGCCTTCAGATCAGGGTCTGCCATATTTCTACTGATTAGTGTGCTGGAAGATCTGGGTCTGTGTAGCTTGCTGGTGGACTCAATTTATAAGGAATTATTTGCTAGTAAAATTCTTCATAATTTAATTTAGTTTTGAATAACAGTAAATCTTTTAATCATCTCATTTAAAAGCTATAAACCTGATTCAGTTAATCCTAATATAGGTCAAGGCTTGCCATGTTTTTAGACAGTTAAAAATGCAGCTTGCATAAACTTTTAGAATTTGCAAATTGCCATAAAGTTCCTGTGTGAATAACATTTACTTGAAAATATATATGCATTTTTATTATTAATATTATTGCTTTTTCTTGGGTTGATACTCTGAACTACTGCACTACTCTTCTAGACTGGTAGTAATGCATTCAAGTGGTATTGATTAGCCTGATGACATAAAACAGAGAATCAAACCAGTCAGCTTAATACAGCATCAATTCAATAAATAGTTGGCTTTATCCATCATTATTGTTGTGTCTTCATACAGTTTGTGCCTCATCATTGATTTAAAATGAAACTGGAGTAGGATTAGGTAGGTTAACAGTATAATAATACAAAACTTGTAAACTTTAATATGTACTGAGTGTCTGGGCACTCTGAAACATAGTAATTTGGGGATAATGATATTTTTGTAAATTGTGAGTGATAGACTAATTGTAAATATAGGTTTTGTGTCTTTGTGGGAGAATGGTAATTCACTATCACATGTAACATGTCACATGGAGTTAACATATTTGTATCATCCCTGAGTCAGCTGGAGATGATATAGTCGCTTGAAATACTATTGAGCTACTGTTGTTTAGAGATTGCATAGGAAAGTGTTTGTATATTTTCATGCAAACTTGCTGGAGATATCACAAAAAATAATTTGTGAGAAGAATTATCAAAGACTGAAGCTTTGAATGCGTCAAATCATGTGGTAATATGATCCTTGTGCTATGGATTGTGTTTTATGTGGTTTTGGTGTTTATGGCACAACAACACAAATATTTTATTAAGTCAGGAGGCATTTGCAATAAAGGGCCTGGCCGAAGGACACATCTTGTTAGCTAGCTCAGGCTGTTCTGATGGTAGGATTAAAGCCATACCCTTTTGGTCAGAAATCCATTCCTAAGATAATCTGATGGTATACCCTTTTGGTCAGAAATCCATTCCTAAGATAATCTGATGGTATGATGGTCAACTACACCCTTTAGGTCAGGGGTCCATTGTACTAACCACTGAAACACTGGATTCCAATCTATGGCTGAGAATTACATTGTTGTGTTATAGGTGTTGTTATGGACTGTTCTTAGCATGAACTTTAATGAACCTCTACCACCATCACCAACAATATTGTTGATGCAACTGGAGAAAGCTCAGTTGAGATGGGGACATTGTGGCAAGCAAATGATGTAAGGGAAACAAATTTATTGAGGTGAAAATGTGTTTGGGCTGGTACATGTAGTTACATCCCACATAAAGATCACATGATATGGAAGATAATGTAGCATTTGTTTCACATGGTGAAACATGGCTTGACATCAAAACTTCTGACTGATCTTAAGTTTTTCTATTTTTCAGTGAATGAATTTGGACTTTTCTTGTCAGATGATGACCCCAAGAAGGGGGTCTGGCTGGAGCCTGGCCGCACACTGGAATACTACCTCCTTCGCAATGGGGTATGTATACTGCTTTAGAAGATTCTTTTGCATCTGTAAGAATTTTAAACTACTCTCCATTCATGCTATACAGCATTTGTAAAATTAAGGAAGATATAGCCTTCAGGGTGGGTGGGGTAAAATCTGACAATTTTTTAGTAACCTGAAATGAAATATTAACTTTTTTTCCCTGCCTAGATCTTTTAACCTATCTCTTTATAGAGTGGACTAATTGGCTAATTAATTGATGTTGCTAATTAGCAAAATAATAAATAAAAACCCAGTTATATCTGAAATGTGTTTTGAGCTTGCCAGTAGTTTCCCTGTGGAATATATTTGTTCGATCACTATTATTCAGCTGTGTGATAAAGAAATTTTCAAACAATATTTATGATAGTGGGATTTTATATTATTAGATAGTTCTCTAGAGTGAATGATGTTATTTATGAGCCATTACTGTTTTACAGTACAGTAGAACTTTGATTATCCATCAAGGTGCAAGACTGAGACCCTCACAGATATGAGAATAGACAGATAATACAATTGTCATCAAAAGTATTATACAATAGACCAGGTCATCAAAAAATCATAATATCTACATATGTACATGTACCTGTTTTTAATATTTTGATGTACAGTGCCCTGATGGTTAACAGAGATTGATGGTTAGTTGATAATCAAAGTTATACTGTACAAACTTAAATTGAAATATTTTTTATACAGCAAATGGAAGTATATATTAAAATATTTGCTAAATTTAATTGAATTAACTGTCTAAAATTATATGTCTTGGTAAGATGTAAAAAAATTAGTGTTTCATACATTATGCTATATGTGACTTGAGGTATTCTTGAAATGAATGGATTAAAAAGATTTTGATACAGGACAGTGAAAGCATTGGATGGATTTTGTTCTTTTGATGCAATATTTTTTTTGTACATAATTGTCCAAATTTGACATGATCATGTCTTGAGACTTCCTGGTGTAAAGATTTGCATCAGGGAAGAAGCTCGCACATATTTGGATATCGTAACTTATAACTCATTCAAACAAGTTTGCAAGGAAATTCAGCAGTTTTAATGTTGAAGTGGGCTCTTAGTTTGTCAAGCAGTAATTCTTACAACTACAGCCTTCATCAAGAATTGCTCCATGATTTTTGTTGGAAAAGAAACCTGCATGTGAAATGAAATTACGGTGTGAAGGAAAAAAGAAAAGAGTCTGGCATCTGATCCAGCATGAAATGGCCTTAAAGGTTGAATTGAAGTAACTGACATCTAACAGGTAGTCATAGTCAGTGGCTGAGTGGGCTAAAGTGCTCACTATCTCACATGTTGATGTGGGTTTGAGTCTCGGGTTCAACCAGTGCAGGTATGTGAGAAAGCTTGCCAGTAGTTTCTCGTGGGTCAGTGGTTCTTTTCCGTGTTTATCTGGGTTCTTCCTCCACCATTTATGCAGGCCGCCATGTATAACCTATCCCATGCAGAAAAATGGCATTAAACCCAACAAGAGCAACTAACAGGTAGTCAGTTTGGAAGTATTCTTGGAGTTTTGTTGTTTTTTAAAAAAACTTGCCAAGGATGATAATGTCATACAAATTGAAGATAATACTGATATATCTGTATTCTGCATACTGGAAGTTCAACCAGTATGTCAGCACATATCATATGTTGCCATCTTACCAGTGAAAGAACTCCTGAAGATGAAAATCAAATTAATATTGTGCATCGTTAATATGTTGACAGGCTGTTCATCATATCTATATACGGCAGAAGTGTCATTTCTGATCAATTTGATATGCCATCAGATACTATACAGGAGTAAAGGGCTATAATTTTTTTTCTGACTTATCTACACCCTAATTTGATTGCCAAAGCACATTATGCTGTAGCAGAATCTGTCCACACTCAGTATTAAATATATATAACAGCTCCAATCATAAAGAAAAAGAAAGAGTTATACGCTACATATTGGGCATATATATATATATATATATATATATATATATATATATATATATATATATATATATATATATATATATATATATATATTAATATATATATTGATTATTATAGCAACATATATAATTAAAGTGTCATAGGAAAATGTTTTATGAATGACACAATATAAACAAAGTAAAACGATATTGTACTTCTATATATATGCATCTGTAATCACAAAATCTGCTGCTTATAATATCTCTATTCCTGCAGCATCAAACTCCCTCTCAACAATCTGATTTTTGTTTTTCATTTACTTAATGAAAGTAAGGAGATTATAATCAACGAGTAAAGTAATTGGAGAAAAAGCTAATGCACTACCTGCTTTTTCAGTGGCAACCTATAGATTATTTATTATTGCAGAGACTTGATTTTGTAGGCTTTGTCTCCATTTTACAATTGCAATAATATTCTGAGTATAGTACAACATTTTCAAAACTTGATTGAGCCAATGGAACATTTTCCTTCCCTAAGCTGCATGTGTTTCAAAACATTTTAAAATGTCCCACATCATTATCTCAGTTATCTCGTATAGGGAGACATACATAAATTTGACAATTTAACTAAGGCACACAAATGCAAATGTTACATTGTCAATCATAGCTTGTACACAAATTTATTGATTTATTGAGGATTGATTGATTGACTAATCATGTAAATTCATTATTTTCACTTAGGACCTGGTGGAGTACAGGAAGAAGGTGCGGATCCTCAAAGTTCGCACACTGGATGGGACTGTTCGTAAAGTTCAGGTGGATGACAGCAACACTGTCGGACAACTTATGCTGACTATCTGTTCAAGAATAGGTACATTATTTACATTTCTAGTCATGTTTATGCTTCTTGTTAATTACCTTTCTAGTCATGATTTGTGCTTCTGATGGAATATACAAATTAAATTTCACCTTAATTTGTTTAGTTTCTTCTCTGCTTAAACTAGATTGATAAGGGCCTTAAAACATTTTTTCCACTCAGGTGATTTTCCTTTTTATCTTTTTTACTTGTATCTAAAAGATAACTTTGGTCCCTCATTCTTTTTCCAGAGTACGTTTTTGATGTGTGTGATGAATTTTATTTCAGGAATAACAAATCATGACGAGTACTCGCTAATCCTGGAAATGTCAGATGATGAGAAAGAGAAGACTCTGACACTGAGGAGGGACAAATCCATTGCTAAAGACCAAAAGAAACTGGAGGAGATGAGAAAGAAACTCCACACAGAAGATGATAGTGAGTTTGAACAGAACTCATTTATATGATTACAGTATTATAATCCAGTTTTTTAAAAAAAAGTAAAAATTAAAATAAATAAAACTCTGTGTTTATTATGCATACATAATTCTTGTTGATATTGCATATTGCATTTGATCCCATAGGAGACAAATGGATGAGAAAAAAAATTACACTTTATTTTTAATTCTAAATTATTGTAAATGATTTAGCAGACTTTGTTAAGTACTGAACTGGAAACATTAATTATTAGATCAATTATTTCACATCTTCAAGTTCAATATATTTATTAATATTGTTCCTCAGATGGAGATATTGCATTATTTTGTTTATGATATTTCTGACAATATTGGGATTTTTGTGAGAGGTAGTTATCGTACAAGGGGATTCACTATTAGTCCTTTTGTTCTTGAAAAGCTATCTGGGGAATTCCTCAAGTTCGAAAAATCTTCAGTTTATCCTCAGAGATAATATTAGACAAATTTATGAAAAATATAATGCATTATGATTGTACTGTAATTAGGGATGGATGGGTAGGCAAATTTTGCAATGTACCCAGAATGTTTTTTTGTACCTAATCAAATTTATCCACTCCCTGACTCTTGATTTTGTTTGTTTTAATCACAATCGTCTCATATCCCCACTTTTGCCAGCCATAAAAATTTTTGTTTATATGTATTATTATTATTATTATTATTATTATTATTATTATTATTATTATTATTGCTGTTGTTGTTGTTGTTATTGTTGTTGTTACTATTGTACTGCTAGAAGAGGAGTAGGCGTGCAACCCAGCATGATAAAATTTTTATCTTTAAGTCCTGGACGTAATGGGTATTCATAGGTAGTGCAAAACCCATTCATATTATGGACATTACAGGAGTTTGTCCATCTATAATTTTAATCCTTAATGCCTGCTTAATATTTGTGAAAACTTAACAATTCCAAACAAAACAATAAGAAAGCTATTGAAAAACCTCAATTTCAGGAAGAAATTGAGACAAGACCAGGGCCAGATGCATACAAAGTGACTTTACTAGGAAGAAATAAGGAGTTTAAAAAAAACACAACTATATCACATAAAATAACATCACATACAAAAAACCCCAAAACTCTATCAAATACTAGGGTCTCCAAGTGGTCTAAAGTGCTCTAAGCTACAGATCACTGTCATCTCACCTCTGCTTGGGTACGAGTCTAAGATTCAGCGAATGTAGATATGTGAGAAAGCTTGCCAGTAGCTTCTTGTGGGTCGGTGGTTCTTTCCGGTGATTTCCTGGTTTTTTCTCCCATTAATACTGACTGCCATATATAGCTTATTGTATGCTGAAGAATGGTGTTAAGCCCCACAACAACATTAACATCACATACAAAAAAACCCCAACTATATCACATACATGACAATGCTGTCATTTATACCTTGTTTTATATTCTGTCATTTTATTTATAGTCCAAGCCTACTAACCCATTGGTTTGTACCTCCTGCTGATTTGCTGATTTCAATAATGGAAACTTTTAATTTATAAAAAGTGCAAAGAACTTAGTCTATTCATTCATTGATTTTTATTTTCTAACCAGACTGTGAGTAGAATGGCCTTAACACCGTCATTGTCTGCGCGTTTCATGCTTAACAGAAGTTTTCAGTATTATAGACGGACATGCCTAAGACCCATTTCCAGTTCCTGGACAAGTCCATTTTCAGTAATAGGGTGTATGCGAGACTAAAGATGTACATACATATGTCGTCTGCTTCCGATATTTACAGTGTCGAATCAAGCAAAGGAAAAAATATTTTAAAAAATTGTCTTTCACTTGAATTTAACAAGTGGTTTCATTAATATGTTCATGTGTGCAAAGGAATATAATTCCAATGATCAAGGTTATGGTAATTTACGGAATTATCTGGCAGTTACTGAATAGGATGAATTATGTCATTATGTTGTTGGATGGAAGTAAACTACCCCATAGTGTACGGAATATGGCGTCGGAATATGGCGTCGTGTTAGTAATGAAAGTCCGTTACGCATGAAAGGTGAAAGGGAATACTAGTATTAGTGCCATTTTGGTCACAGTCAGGTTAGAAATTATAAATCAATGATTCAGTTGACTTAGTTCTGTGCACTTTTTATCACGTTAAACGTTTTAGTTATTGAAATCGGTAGGGGGGTACAAACCAACGGGATGTAGCATTGAACTATAGTTACATGTTTATCAGAAATGATTATGTTACTTTTTTGAGAAAATTTTGTTTAAAATTCTTGCTTTTTTTAGTATGGTAAATATTGGAATAGGAGCTTGAGAATCTCATACACTATCATCTGTTCTTTAGCAAATTGGTTGGATCATTCCAAGACTTTACGAGAGCAGGGTGTGGATGAAGAGAACACTGTATTGCTGAGGAGAAAGTTCTTTTTCTCAGACAAAAATGTGGATGCCCGTGACCCAGTTCAGTTAAATTTGCTCTTCTCTCAGGTGAGTGATATTTAAGTTTTCCTTTGCAGTTTTTCTTGATGGACTTTTCGTTAGTTGTGTGGTGGGAAAAATAACTAGTTATAATAGTATACATGTAACATTCAGAGTATAAAACTTGTAATCATGACATATCACTGACATAAATAGACTTAACCTGTGTTTATGAACAGTATAGATCCTGATCTGTCACTCAGTGATTCATATTGTTCACAGCTATGCATATGTGTGTCTATATATATATATATATATATATATATATATAGAGAGAGAGAGAGAGAGAGAGAGAGAGAGAGAGAGAGAGAGAGAGAGAGAGAGAGAGAGAGAGAGAGAGAGAGAGAGAGAGAGAGATAGATATGCACACACACATATACATATTGTTTTAAATCAGCTTTCATTAAATCATGTTAACCTTTTCTTTAAGACTCGAGATGCCATACTGAATGGAACCCACCCAGTTTCACAAGAGAAGGCCACTGAATTAGCTAGTTT
Organism: Potamilus streckersoni; assembly: GCA_016746295.1. Lineage (NCBI taxonomy): Eukaryota > Metazoa > Mollusca > Bivalvia > Unionida > Unionidae > Potamilus > Potamilus streckersoni. The sequence continues at coordinate 377,773 of JAEAOA010000251.1, forward strand.
ACAGTGTCAGGTCCAGTTTGGAGATCACAGTGAGCAGAAACACAAGCCAGGATTTCTAGAGTAAGTGAAAATGCAATCCAAATTTGTATCCCAAATTTGGTTTTCTTCAGTAAAGTAATAATAATATTGTAATTGCCTCCATCTGTCTTTCTTTAAAATGCCTGGTGTAAATTCACAGTAGAATACTTGACACTTTTGATTATGATGTGAAAGATTTTTTGGGTATTTTTTTTGCACATTTTTATGGTGGTTCCTGGGACGATTTAAAAATTGAAATCAAATTGCTTAAATTTTCAGCAATTGTGACACTTTTGCCTGCCAGTAGCTTCTCGTGGGTTGGTGGTTCTTCCCTGGGTTTTCCAGGGTTCTTCCTCCACCATTAATACTGGCCACCATGTATAGCCTATTTTGTGCTGAAAAATTGCGTTAAACCCTACAACAACCACAACAACAACAACACTTTTGACTTTGACATTCCCTCCATGTCTGATGCAATATCCATTCTCTTTTACCAAATATAGTTTTTATTACTAATAATAGTAACAAACTATATAGTGTTCCTAAAATTAGCAATAAAATATAGATCCACTTGTATTTCATGTCAATTTTGTGTCAGGGAAGACAACCCAGATGTAAGAAAATGAATAGCAAGATCTCAGGAGATATGTCTGTTCGTCCGGTCTGAAGTAAATTAGTGTCACCTCAGCTGTCCAAACCATCAACGTTTTCAGCTCTGGTTAGAAAATTGTAGATATGCAGTAGGGGTGAAACAATAAACCCCTGTGATGTTGACATAATTCTATACACAGCCTATGGTTGGCTTCCGTTAGTCTCGAGAGACGATGGAAATGCGCCCATGAAAGGTGTCCTAGTTTGTAGCTGTGCAGCATCTTCTGTGACTATAAAGTCCCACACGGGAGTGGCAATCCTTGCTGCAGTTGATACACTTGAAGTATGAATAAGGTCTTGGTTGGAACTGCATCCTCTTCCTCTGAGATCTTTTCTCATCAGCGAGCTGTCATAACTTTTCCTCGCTGGCTTTCAGACCTGTGTACAGAGCATGTCGCCAGCTGGACTTGTCGAGGGCAAGCTCTTCCCAGGTGTTGACCTCTATTCCAAGAGCTTTCATATCCTGCTTGCAGACATCCTTGAAGCGAAGATGTGGCCGTCCTATTGATCTTCTGCCTGAGGCAAGCTTTGAGTAGAGAAGGTCTTTGAAGAGCCGTCCATCATCCATTCGATGCACATGGCCCAGCCATCTGATGTGACGTTGGCGGAGGAGTGTGATCATGCTGGGAATTTTGGCCTGTTGAAGCACCTCGTTTGTCACATGATCGCTCCAGGTGATCCCAAGTATGAGATGGAGACAACGCATGTGAAAGGCGCTTAGTCGTTTTTCCTGAGAGGCATACAGGGTCAAAGTTTCGCTGGCATACAGAAGAGTGCTAAGCACGTAGGCACGGTACACGGTGATCAATGTTAGCTTGTTATTGTTCCACACTCTTTTCGACAATCTAGAGAGAGTTGTTCACGCCTTTCCAATAAGGATTGTTGAGTTCGGCATCGAGTGAGAGGTTGTTGGTGATGGTAGAGCCAAGGTAAGTGAACTCACTGACTACTTCTAGTTTGTAGTCGTTAATGGTTATGCTGGGAGGGTCTGCGTCCTGAGCCATCACGTTGGTTTTCTTTAGGCTGATGGTCAGCCCGAATTCATCACATGCTTTAGCAAAACGGTCAATCAGGCATTGTAGTTCAGCTTCTGTGTGAGCGACTATAGCAGCATCATCTGCAAAGAGCATGTCCCTAATGGTTGTTTTCCTTACTTTGCTCATTGCCTTCAGTCGAGCCAGGTTGAACAGTCTGCCATCTGAACGCGTGTGCAGGTAGATCCCTTCTGTGGACGTCCCAAAGGCGTACTTAAGCAGGACAGTGAAGAAGATGCCAAAGAGCGTGGGGATAGATTTTTTATCTTTAGAAGAACTGTCAATGGTTGGGTGGTGGCAGTTATTTTTGTATAGACATATATCAAGTAACTATATTGCAGATGACATAAACTGATTATTCATATGCTTCACTGTATATAATAAGTACTACCAAACAGGCTGCCTGGTGTTTCTTGGCCCTTTAAGCCATTTAAACCTATTCATTTAAACCTATGCAGGACTTTTTAAGCCATTTAAACCTTTGCAGGACTCTTTAAGCTATTTAAACCTATGCAGGACTCTTTATGTCATTTAGACCTATGTAGGACTCTTTAAGCCATTTAAACCTATGCAGGACTCTTTAAGCCATTTAAACCTTTGCAGGACTCTTTAAGCCATTGAAACTTATGTAGGATCTTTAAGCCATTTAAACCTATGCAGGACTCCTTAAGCCATTTAAACCTATGCAGGACTCTGAGCCATTTAAACCTATGCAGGACTCTTTATGCCATTTAGACCTATGTAGGACTCTTTAAGCCATTCAAGCCTTTGCAGTACTCTGTAAGCCCTTTTAAACCTATGCAGGACTCTTCTTGGTCACCATGCCCTTTGTTTTTCACTGCATGATTGTTTTTATTACCTGTTTCATATTGTCTCTTAAATTTGGAAGTCAGTGCAGAGCTATCTTCAAACACAAGAAACATAGTGCAGTTTCCTTGTGCAAAGGATATCTTATCTAGAACATGACCAAGTAGGAAAGCGGACATGACCAACAAATAAATGCTTCGCATTATACTTCCTGCAGATGCAAAACAATTGCCACATCAACAGACAATCATTTCTCACAGTGAATAAGGAAATTGTTGACAAAACCCACTCTCTTTCTACAAATTATTAATGTGACTGACTTATTTGGTTTGGAATCTGGCCCTTTGCTAAGTCTGTGTTAAAATTTTTTAAAAACCTGTAAGCACATTCAAAAACAGATTCCATATATCAGTATAAAAGGAGACATCACAAACGTTTTACCAGATACAATTTAAATACATTACAGGTTATTTAATAGCTACTTTTGTGTAAAGTTTCTCTTTTGCTGCTTATCAAATTGGTTCTATTTTGGATGCTAATACTTCATGTTTGTCACCCAGTGAATATTTCCCCATTGTTTTATATTAAACAATAACCACCAATCAGAATTAAATGTAACATACTCTCCACTTGTGTATCCCAATAATTTGATGCAAGCAGACAAGATGTGAAGCAACATACATTCTTCATGTAATGTGGTTATTAAGAGTCAAGTTCTTTAAACATGCATGAGGAACAAATCTAGAATGTCTTCCTTAATGCTGATATATGTTATCAGTGGCAAAGCATGCTGATGGGATAAAATAATCAGCATGTAACTGGTGTGATTGGAACATGGGGGGGGGTATATTTCAAATCATGCAAGTTAGCCACCTTATGTTTGTTAATATGCAGAGGATGACGTTATTAGTTTTTCCTTAATACTGACAGGAACGAAGGCATGTTCCTGCTATGGCTGCCTCAAATGAGTTATCACTTTAGAGAATGAAAGGCAAATGACTAATAATTATTTACAACTGCTGAAGGTTGAAGTAACTTGCTCAGTTAAGCATCCTTTTTGTATCGATTCTTCACCTATTGAATTGATAGGGAAAAAGTATTGATACAGTGATATATTGATTGTTTCATGCAGTCATGGTAGGAAGATCAATGTAATTAATTGTTTGCTTGCACTTGGGGTAAGGTAGAACCAAATCAGTTTCAGGCACTTAAGGTCAAAGGTGATGTCAACTGTAACTAAAAGAAGAACAATGGCTTCCATTCACCTATTGAATTGATAGGGAAAAAGTATTGATCCAGTGATATATTGATTAATTGTTTCATGCAGTCATGGTAGGAAGATCAATGTAATTAATTGTTTGCTTGCACTTGGGGTAAGGTAGAACCAAATCAGTTTCAGGCACTTAAGGTCAAAGGTTATTGTTGTTATTGTTGTTGGGCTTAACGCCATTTTTCAGCACACGATAGGCTATTCATGGCGGCCAGTATTAATGGTGGAGGAAGAAACCGGGAAATCACCGGAAAGAACCACCGACCCACGAGAAGCTACTGGCAAGCTTTCTCACATATCCACATTCGCCGAATCCTAGACTCGAACCCATGCAGACAGAGGTGAGATGGCAGTGATCCGTAACGGACAGCGCTTTAGACCACTCGGCCACTCGGGGCCCCTAAGGTCAAAGGTGATGTCAACTGTAACTAAAAGAAGAACAATGGCTTCCATTCACCTATTGAATTGATAGGGAAAAAGTATTGATACAGTGATATATTGATTAATTGTTTCATGCAGTCATGGTAGGAAGATCAATGTAATTAATTGTTTGCTTGCACTTGGGGTAAGGTAGAACCAAATCAGTTTCAGGCACTTAAGGTCAAAGGTGATGGCAACTGTAACTAGAAGAAGAACAATGGCTTGCATTCAATGGCTTGACTTTTCCATAATCTGCAGTTACCAGACTTTGTCAATAGATTGCACTTAGTGTAAGGAAGAACCCAATTGATTGTAGAGTCGGATAATCAGAGGTAAAGGGCACTCAGACTGAAATAGTTTCTTTTAATTAATTTGCATTCACCCTCATCTATGTTTGCCAAGCATACAAAGGCTTGCACTTGGAGTAAGGAAAAATGATACTGATTTTTGGAGTTAAAAGGTTATAAGGTCAGGCTCATTTCCTGAAGGACAGTAATATCATTTCTACATCACTTAACTTAGTCAAACTTTGTTGATGGCTTGCACTTAGGGTAATGAAGATTATTGATATTGGGGTCAAAAGCTCAAATGTCAAGGTCATTTTGAAAGAAAAATAAATTTTATGCACAAAAACAATTGTTCTACATCACAGACTTTGTCAGAACTTTATGAATGGCTTGCACTTAGGATAACAAATAATCCTGCCTTTTTTTGGAGTTTAAAAGTCAAGGTCGCTTAAAAATAGTCTGCAAAAACAACAGTAGCTACAGATTTTAGCAGTAATAGACTTGGTGGTTTCCAACTGCACTCCATGCATTCTGATATAATTCAGTCTTATCACCAACTGGCACAACCTATGGAACCCTCAGAACTGGCCGACAGGACACGACTTTGTGTCCTGCTTGTGCTGAAAGAAAGGAAAAATCCTCTCTATTTAATGGTTGAATGGTCAAAAGTCAAGGTTACCATGACTGAAAAATAGAGTACATGTAGAACAGAGCTGTCCAACATGTGACCCGCAGGCTGATTTTAAATGGCCCGCAAGAGCTCCATCAATTTTCTGTGCATTTATGTAAAAAAAAGTAAATGGCCTACATTCATACTATATCTTAACCTGGTAATCATGTGAACTTGGATCAACAAAATCAAACAGCGTATTACAGCTAACACCATCTGTCGAATGATAATGACGAAAAAACCAGTAAATTAGGATATTAATACATCCTGTTATGCAGAAGACGCGAGCCATAAGCAATTAAAAAGAAACACATCCTGCCAAAATTAATAAAACTGGAAACGGATATCTAGAACATGCTAGTGTGCCATTTTTTTAATAAATAGTAATAACTACAACCATTCATAAATATATTTATTTCTAAAATTCTAAAAAAGTAACAAGTAGTTTGATTGAAGGAAAAAAATGGAAAATGACAGAAGAAAAGGATATGTTTGATGCATCATGGAAACTAGATTTTGTGTTTATATTGTCAAATGATAAGCCGGTGTATCTGATATGTCAGAATTCTATCTCTGTTTTGAAAAAAAAAATTCTACAGAGGCACCACATGTCCATGCATAAAAATTTAGACAAACATCCAATTGGTAAGAGAAGACAAAGGTAAGAGAAGACAAAGTTGTTTCCCTGAAGAAGAATCTCAATGACCAGCAAAGTGTTTTTCATCGACTGTTGAGCTTAATTGACTGTTGAGCTTAATTGACTGTGCTACTGAGGCATCTATAAAGAAAACCTGAATTTTAGCTAAAAATCAGTGACCATATTCAGATGGTGAAACAGTTAAACGATGTTTCCAAGAAAGTGCAGGTTCTTTATTTGCTGAGTTTAAGAACAAAAATGAGATTAAGAAACAGATATCAAATCTTCAGCTGTCTCACATAACGGTAGCAAGACATGTTGAAATTATATCTCATGATATATTTGAGCAGCTGCTTTTTGATTCGAGGAATGCAACCAGTTTCAGTCTAGCATTGGATGTGTCATGTGATGTCACTGATACAGAACAGTTTTATATTTGGTTTAGATGTGACATGGAATATAAATTTAAAGAAGAATTGCTGGCACTGGTTCCATTGCAAAATACAACAAGGGGTGAGGATATATACAAGGCATTGAAGGATTGTTAATTAAGAAATGGCATTGATATGAAAAGCTTGTATCGGTTACCATGGATGGTGCCTCAGCCATGGTGGGATGGAGATTAAGACTTATTGGATTGCTGATGGCAGATGACAAACTTTCATATTTCCAACTTTATCACTATGATTCACCAGCAAGCCTTTTGTTCAAAACTGAAAGATGATGCACACCAAAATGTAAAGGATGTTGTTGTTACAATTGTAAACTTTATATGAGCAGATCCTCTAAATCATTGGCAATTTTAAAAAATAACATTGTTAATAGAATATGAAACAGTTATGGTGATTTTGTTCTTCATACTGATATTTGTTGGCTAAGCAAAGGGAAGATACTGGCAAGATTCTGGGATCTAATTGAAGAAATCAAAATCTTCCTCATGGTGAAATCCAAGGAAGAATTGTTAAATTATCTGGAAATGCCAGTGTTCATTGTTAAGCCAGCATTTCTTACTGACATCACAGACCATCGGAATAAAATAAATTTTAAATTGCATGGGCAGCATCAAATATTGCCAACTCTAATGAAGGAAATTAGTGTTTTTGAAACAAAGCTGGGCTTATTCATCAGTCAATTAAATCAATCAAATTTTGCACACTTTCCTGCACTTTCCAAGATTACACAAGAATTTCCAGATCTAGTCAAAAGTAAGCAGTTCAAAATATCATTAGAAAAGTTAAAATTGGATTTCTCTGCTCGTTTCAAAGACATTTGCAGTCTGACTCCTCTGCTTTGTTTTCTTTGAAAATCCATTCAGATGTGATATTTCTATCATAGCCAAAAAGATGCAGTTGTTGGGAGGAGGTGAAGGTGCAGTGCAGCTTAAAATAATCAAAACGCAATGTAATATGGCTTTTCATGACAAGCACAAGGATACGCCGCCAACTGAGTTTTGGATGACATGTTTCTTCTGATATTTTCCACACGTATCAAAATGTTGTAACAAATGTTGACAATGTTGGGAAGTACCTACATTTGTGAAGCTAGATTTTCTTCAATGTCCAATATCAGGTCAAAAAAATGAAACACTTTTATGAACATTTAGAAAATCTAATGAGGACAACAGTTACTGGATATCAACTGCAAATAAAAGAATTGCAGTAAAATTCAAAGCCATCTATCCCACAAAACACATGCATGAACTTTTATTGCTAATGTTTGTGCACAGAACTATTACAAAGCATACATACATTATTACTTCATAAATTTTAACAAAGATAAACAATTGTGAATAATTTTTATAGTCATTGCTTTTCTACAGTGGCCCTTAGCTTCAAGAAAAATTTTTCAGTGGCTTACGGTGTCAAAAAGGTTGGACATCACTGATGTAGAATAATAATTAGATTTTATGTGAACTGGGCTGCAAATGGTGTTTGATTTACACCATACATGCATTGATAGACATTTGATCTTGTCGACTAATGGGATAACCCCTGCAAAACAGAACTGGCTGCTTTTTGTACCAGAATCCATAGTAAAAGTCTCTGTACACCCTAATCATTTCACAGAAGAGTGTTATTCTAAATATGGATATGAGATCTCATGGGCAGTCATTGTATTGGAAATAATCCGATTTAAGGTTTGCAGTATTTCATTCTAAACTGAATTTATGGTTTTTCCCAAAAATATGAAAAATCCCAGCATTAGGTCTTCTTACATGTACTAGAGTCGCCACAGTAGACAGAGTTGAGATGAAAATTAAACTTTATTCTTGACAATCTCATTTAGCTCTGAGATTTAAAAGTAATTAAAGTCATACTAAACTTTAAATTCTTCTCCAATAATATTTTTTTGCACATTCGTCAGATTTTACCAATCTTGTATATCAAAATTTGTATTCCAAAACACTGTCCTGTATCAAGTATATTATACAGGGTTCCTGCAGGTCATGCAATCCTGGAAAAGTTTTGGAATTTAAAAAATAAATTTCAAGGGCCTTGAAAAGTTATGGAATTTGTCAAAACCTTGCAAAGTTTTGGAAAAGTCATGGAATTTGTGACAATGGAGTTAAAGAAATTGATTACTTCAAATTTTATAGAGCACAGAGAACCAATTAAATAAAATGATAAAATTACAATTGATAAATGGTTTCAATTCATATAATAAGAGTAAGTTCCCCTAATGGAAGTATCACATGATTTCCTGTGTAGTTCACTGTATAAAAGAAAGCAACTGGAAAGTAATGTGTTTTGTTAATATTGTAAATAGGAACACATACAAAGACTACTAAGAATTGTTTCCTTTTTTCTTTTCAATACAAATTACCTTGATCATTGGATTATGACATGAATTACTACATACAGTCAAAGTGTGCTAGCCCAGGTAAATTTAAAATGTACATATTAAAAATATTTGTTGTTAACTTATTTCTTATTTTAAATTGAAAGATGTCATTCTTTATGTTCATTTACTTGACAATGCAAGATAGCGCGTCCTTGAGTTTTATGAAATGGCCCTGAAAAAGGTTTGGAAAAGTCATGGAATTTGTTTTTGTTAAGTCTGCAGGAACCCTGAATTATACATGACTGATTATGATACAAACATTCTGGCAATGCCTACTTGTGATAAATATCTGATAAAAGCTGAATTATTCCATGTGTTAACTAAAGTCCTAATTTTTGACAGCTGCAAGAATCTGTTTATCTTAAATTGATAAAAATTGCATTAATTTTTGTTAGGAGTTTGTTCTGCAAGGTACTGAAAGACAAATGCTTTTGCAATTCCATCTTCATCAATCTACTTTTCTTCATTTTTTCCAGACTAAAGGAGTTTCTTCCCAAAGAATATTGCAGAGTTAAAGGCATAGAGAAAAAGATCTTTCTAGTAAGTTTATCACTGATTTACAAAACAATTTTTAATCTTCTGCTGTCACAATCCAAATATAAGAATCCAATAATTTGTTAATTTGGCACCATCCACTATTTTAGCATAATAATTTTTGCAGATTATATGCACTGAGATTTTTCAAAGTGTAAACCAAAGTATATTTTGACAAAGAAAGTTCAGAATTTCTGAAGTAACCAAGTATTAAAGTTTTATTTTCAAATGGTTGAGGTCTGAAACAATCCATCATTGTTGTAATTATTTCAATGTTTGCATTGCTTTGTTTGTATTAATTTTTATGTCCAGAAGAGTATTGGTCCCATCTATGGAGTCTTGTTATTTTGATCTATCCTGTATAAATTCATTGAGAGTTTGATTGTTTACAGGAACACAAGAAATGGATCGGAATTTCAGAAATGGATGCCAAAGTGAAATATACACAGATGTGCCGAGATTTAAAAACTTATGGCATTACTTTCTTTTTAGTAAAAGTAAGTTTATTTACCTATTAGTGTAACAATGAATAACAGAGACTGTCTGTAGTTTAAATACCTTTTTATCCACTTGATAGATAATACTGGTGGATACAGCTCTAGCAGTGTCTTTGCACATTGTATATCTGTCAACATATTTTGGTTTTCAGAGCATGCATTTTTTTCAAATCCAAAATTGATATCAATTTAAAAAAAACAGTTTTGAAGAAGTATCCTGATGGTTACAATTTTCCACATCTAGTGTTGTTTATATTACTGTGGAAACAAAATTTAGCACAGTTAGTATATAAAACAATGCCAGATCATACTGCACTGAAATAAGTTGTATTAAAATTGAGTTTTCTGGACAGTTGTATTAGTAAAAAGCACTTTAATTATCTTGTCTTAATTGTATTAATTATCTCAAAATTTCTTTTTTATATTGGAGTGCATTGCTTTTTTGGGATTTCTTTTCGGTTTTGTATTGTACAACAGTTAAATTATTTACAGGGTGTAGTAACAGTGATGGAAAGAATTCCTTGATTGAGTTGTAATTAAGTTTTGCTTTATTTGTAAACATATTCTTGAAGATACATTTGTTTTGTCATTAGACACTTGTGTGGCCTGGTGGTTAGAGTGTTTGCTACAGATGCAGGAGGACATGGGTTCGAACCACTAGCTGAGTCGTAACAAAGACTTATAAAAATGGTGCTAACAGCTGCCTTGCTAGGTACTCAGCATTAAGAGGTTAGCATTAGGACTGGTCGGCCTAGTGTCAGGATAATGTGACTGGGTGGGACATCATGCTACATGTCTGTGGCATGATGCCTCATTGCTAGACATCACTATAAACTGCCACACTGCAGACATCATAGTGATATGACTGAAATTCTTTTAAAGCTACATGAAAAATCACATACCATAAATCACACATGTGATCATTCTGTATGAGTGGTACTAGGAATATGGGTGTGAATTTTTAAAAATCATATATAGTAAACTTTAGAGGTGTATTTTTTATTCCTGTTTTTTTATTTTTAAAGCTATTCTTTAGCAAATAAAAACATTTATATATCAGCAGTATAAATATGGGTATCAATCTCTAATGTTTCTTTATTTTTTTTAAGGAAAAGATGAAGGGGAAGAATAAACTTGTCCCACGACTTCTAGGAATTAATAAGGAAAGTGTAGTACGTGTGGATGAAAACACCAAAGAGGTATTTATCACTGTCCTGCTGGAAAAATTTTGAAAATATTTTTAACATTGTTACATGCTTCTTAGAAATTGGGTATAAGTTGGGAGAAAAATACTGATGAGAGTTGAGGCAACATTGAATTGCCATATGGATCATTGGGGTGCTTGTCTAAAATATATTTGTATACGATCCAAGTGCTCTGGGCACTTGTGCAGTTCAAGTGGACAGGTGGCCACATGTTCATCTCCATATTGATATTTTTTATTTATATAGAAGGAAGGAATGCCACCTTGTGTCACATTGTGCCAGCATGCGAGAGACTTGGCCTCAATTGATCAATAAGTTTAAGAGAACATAAGAAAGATTATCTTTCCCAGTTCCCCTTTTGATATGTAAAGTTAAGGAAAATGTATTGAGAATTATCTTTGCTTATTATTTGGTAGTTTGCTACTACATTGTCATTATCATTCAGCATTATTGTCAATAGTAACCTTTAATACTATTCCCACTCCCAACTCACTTTTGGTGAATTTTAGTATCATACCTTATTAAATACTAGAAATATATCCACTGCTGGGGCAATTTTCAGCACTCTATGGTACTCTTGCATTAGATATACATACATTCCTTCATCAGATCACATAGAAAATAGATGTTGGAGCAACAACCTGAGGTACTTTAAAGTTCTTAAAAAAATTTATTTTAAGACATTTTTATCAAAATCTTTAAATTTTTCTGTAGAAGAACTTTTTTGATATAATGCAGTTGAGTAGAGGAAAGTTTACATTTGTAAAAGATAGAAATTTAAATGAATTTCAATAACTTGTTCTAGGAGTACATCTGTTTTATTATATGGTCATGGAATTGTCGTTGGAGAGCGTCAAAATTGAAAAAACTTTTTGATTTTAAAAATGCACATTTTCAGTCAGTTTGTTGTTGATTATGTTCATTAAGGGTCATTCATGAACCTTGAAGAAAGTCAATTCATCTAGAGAAAAATCCTAAAAGATCTGGAAAATTTTGTTTTAAAAATGGGGTGGGGTGGGGCAGTTAAATTCAACTGGAATTATGAAAGATGTTTCTCTCCAATGTTTTAAATGTATTTTCACAAAGAGTAAAAGAATAAAATGGATAGGTGTTTTGATATTTTTTTTATTAATAGTTTAGAGGGATTAAAACTGCTGCATGCTTGTGGCATAGTGTTGATTCATTTTTGTCGGATATAGTTTGCATATAGCTCTTAAAAATTAAAAAAATTAATTTTAAATTATGTATCAGGGGAGGCAATCAAATTATGGTAAATGATGTTACCAAGTAGCAATTATCTCCCTTGTGTTTGATATTTCCTCAGTGTTGTTAATGCTTGAAACATTAGTAAAGTGTGCTTCTAAATAGAACTCTGCATAAAAATGCCTCCCAATGTGATTAAAGGTAATGTATATTCCATAAAGAGACATAAAGAAAATAAATTGTTAAGATGATGTAATTCACAATAGTATCAAGGTCCGTGAATTTCTGGAATTGTGTTCAGCCATTAGTATCACCTTTAAACCATCGATATTTCAATATTTTGGTTCTTTTCATTCAGTTTTTCGCAAGTTAAAACAAAAAAAATTTGTGTATTTGTCCCATCAATGACATTTTGTTTATATCTATACCTTGTAAGGAACTCAGTTCGAAGTGAGTGGTAAAAAATAAATGTGGCCTAGGTATGTCCTAATGCTCAGGGACATGACAAACCAGATTTGTTTTGTTCCTGAGCATTTAAAAGGACCTAGGTCAGATGTAGTTTTTCAGCACTGACTTGGAACTTTTACAGTGGCATCTAACCTATCTATGGCATCTGACCTATTTCTTTTCTGCTTTTCAGATTTTGAGGACTTGGCCCCTTACAACAGTCAGACGTTGGGCGGCATCTCCAAACAGTTTTACCCTGGTGAGTTACAATTGTTGGTTCATCATTTATCATTAAATATCAGAATATATACTTTTTTTGATGTTTGTCAGAAAATGCATTTAGAGATGTTTTTATTCATTGATATTAGTGGGAATAGAGATGTAGCAATGATTTTTCTGACAGCATCAACAGTTTGTCATGGATTTAGTTTAAGTTTTTCATTTGTTTTAATTTTCTAAATCCAAAGGTTCTCATCATATTTTAGATGAATATTATGAAGTGGGGACAATTCATTACATGACCCACTCAATTCATAACATTAAGATGATTGTCACGTTTAAAGAACATTTGTATTAGGAATTTTTTCATTTGTTCATAAATACCATGATGGATTTTCTCAATTTATTAATTGAATCATGATGGAGCTAAGACAATTCAGTGAAATGCATGTTTGCCCTTTGACTGTGGGGTTGAAGTTACCATTATAGAAAATTTGCATTAAGAATATAGTTAATGTTTTTCATATCCTTATATTTTCTGAATTCACTGATGGGTTTTCAAGACCTGCTAACCCTTTCAATTTTGCCATAAGTCTTACAGGAATGACTTTTAAAATACAGACTTGGTTGCATAACCAGCTTAACTTTAAGGGAGTACCTCAGATGCTTTAAAAAGCATGTATTTTATGATGCAAAACGCTGTTAATTTTTTTTAATTGACATTCAACAAACAGCAGAAGAATAAAAAAGAATGTTCAGAAGAGCAACAATTACATTTAGTGGATATCATTTTGATTTGTATATGTCACAAGGTAGGAAATATGTTTGGTGTTGCTGCCACAGGGACATTGCTTACAGTTTAACTATGATAAATTATAAGCAACTTTTCAAATCTGTGGATGCAATGACCCACTTGAATTTTTTTTTAAAATTATCAGGTATATATATATATATATATATATATATATATATATATATATATATATATATATATATATATATATAATTTATTTTTGTAAACAGATTTGATATTTTGAATTTTCTCAGGAGTATCGGAGCTAATTTCAGCACTGAGCAATTAAAATAGATTAAAGGAGAGAAAAACATATTTCTTGTGAATGCCTACAAAATCTTTTAGAGCATCAGTTCTTACAGGTGACTCAAGTGTCACTTCTTTAATAATTTCAGAACTTCAATGGATTCTATCATAAGATCTTTAATAAATTCAGGACTTCAATGGATTCTATCATAAGATCTTTAATAATTTCAGGACTTCAAAGAATTCTATCATAAGATCTTTAATAATTTCAGGACTTCAATGGATTCTATCATAAGATTTTTAATAATTTCAGGACTTCAATGGATTCTATCATAAGATCTTTAATAATTTCAGGACTTTGGTGACCATGCAGATGCCTATTACTCAGTACAAACACAGGAGGGAGAACAGATAGCTGCTCTCATTGCTGGATACATTGATATCATTCTCCGCAAGGTAAGCAATGTTATATCATACTATGTTTTAGTTTTATATATTTTTTTTATACTATCCCAGCAACCAGGCAAAAGGGGTAGGGTATAATTAAGTCAGGTTGTCTGTTGTTTATCACACGTTTGTAAAATATCTCCTGAAGCATTTGAAATATCTTCATAAAACTTCGTATACTTTTGTATCATGACTACGTATTGTGCCCTGTAAAAGATGTCTTTCTTATTAGCATTTTAGGACTTGTCTCCATTTTTGTTAAAAATTGATCATCCATCCATCCATCCCTGTTTGGTTAATAACTCAAGAACCATATGAGATATCTTCATGTGACTTACAATATATTGAACTGTTTGTGATATCTTCTCGAATATTTATATACATTAAACCATTTGAGATATATTCAGGAAACTTTGTATACATTGAACTGTTGGAGATACTTTCATCATTCATTAAACATTGTACACATTTGTATCATGACAATCAATTGGGTCCCATGTAAAATTCAGCTTTGTTGGATTAGTTCTTTTAGAGTTTTATGGCATATTGTGTCCATTATCTGTCCATCCATCACACAACTGCCTGCTTCATATTTCCTGAACTATTTTGAGATATGTTTTTTACACTTGGTCTATTTCTTTATCACTGTTGAACCCCCACAGATATTTTTATAAAACATTATGCATGTTCACACCTTATTATATAATACTCTGGCCTGGACTCAGAGGCAAAGAATGTCATTTCAGGGAAAAAGACATGAGATGGGCATGTCATGTGATATTTTGCAGAACTCTTCTTCTGCAGGGAGGAAATAGAAAGGTCACCTGGTACTTCATGACAAATTAGAATTGAATCCTTTTCTAGCAATACAGTGATTACAGAGCATAGCATTGATAAATTATATTTTGAAGATAAGAATTCAAGGAAGAAACTGGATAAGGTTCAATTTGCATATATCCATAAAAGTTTAATGGTGTTCTGACACATTTGTTGTCTGCCATGTTGTTGGTGCTTGGGTTGTTTTACACAGTGGGGGGGACATATTAAACAAATGTTATTTGCCTCTTTTACTTTTTCCACAAAATTTCATCCCACAATGTTAAATAGCTTCTTATTATTTTCAATTATGAGAAATCATAATTGAATACTTGGTTGTTTGATTTTTCCATAAATACCTTTGTTATTTTGATTCAAGATCAATTAGTGTAGATGAATATTATGCATTGGTTGTTTGTTGTAGTAATGATTTAAAGTTTATAGAGTAGACCCTTATTTGATAGTGCATTATGTGTCAGCAGTTCTGGGTCCATGCTGTTCTCATTTGGATATGCATTATACATAACCAAATACAGGATCTATTGGTGATCCATTTCCATTATTTATAACATTGGTATCTATTTTATTCTCCTTCACAGCAAAAGGCAAAGGATCACTTGGGTATAGATGGAGATGATGAGGCACCCATGTATGAGGACAGTGTGTCCCCAGCACAGTAAGTACTCATTATCAGTGTTTCTCTGTATTCAGGTCCTCATTTTTCCTTGTAGCATATGAAAACTAGAAAGCCATTATACAAGTTAAACAAAATGTGCATGCATTGCTTGCAGCAGTCTCTTTCTCTCTACTTTAAGCTTTTATCACATAAAACACACAGTTGGAAGACTTCTGGTCATATTATTAGCTGAGTACTCCATAACACCAGAATGCAGGCAGATCTGTGACTAATCATTTTTGGAAACATAACCAATGGGTGGAATATTAAGAAAATGGGAAAATTACAGCTGTGTAAGCTACAAGCAATTATTTTAACATTTGTATTTATTGAAATAATTAGAAAATTTTAAAATGCAAGGAAGTTGTTGTTTTTTTTTTAATTCTTAGCCTGAAATGAACAGTTTCAGAGCTCTCAGAATTAAAGAATATAACTACTTTAAGAGATATCCTAAAGTGTTGTTTAGTTTTGCATACATTCAAGCTTCACTCTCTAGGAGCATGATTGTTGCATTATTGCATTTATTTAAATCCTTTTGATGATCAAGATCAAAGCATAAAATCAAACTTTGCTATAGTCTTAGGCTAATACTGTATGTAAGGGCAAAATTTCCACTTTGATTTTCTTGTCTTGGTAGAGTGAATAGAAATCTTTAAAACTTGTCCTTGCTGAAATTCAGGGAGTAAGTTTTGTCACCAAGTGCCAAAATTGTGAAAGTTTAAAATTAGTAATGCTTCAGAGCAGTATATGTGAAAATTTAATGCTTTGGAATTGATTTGGTTTGGTGTTTTAAATCAGCACAACACAAGTAGGTTATTGAATAGCTCTGAGGAAGTTTGAATAATGTGCATTGCCCAAAGGCACAACATGGTAGTTGACTTGGGATGATCTGATGGTAGGATTTGAATTTTTTGGTAGAGATCCCTGCACAGCAACCACAGAATCACTTTGGCTCCTTAACCCTTTAACTACTACAGCAGTTCTGCAGTTTCACTACTGCCGAGTGATAGCGTATCAGTTACCGAGACTACTGAGGCTGTTTGCTAGGCTGAATACTTAAGCATCGTCATGGCTAACTACGGAAACTGACAATAAATACATGGTTACATTTATATTCATTATTTCATTAGTTTTTGCTGGATTTCAGTGAAATAAAAAGCAGCTTACCTTGTATTGTGTCTGTTATTCATATATTTCCATTTTATTTACTCCTACAACAATCAGACAAGAAATCCCGTAATGTAAACTGTTTTGAATCACACAAAATAAATCCTCGTCATTTGATTCAAAATTACATACATCTAGTGCTGAAACGGGACTAACATCATTATCTGATCCATTTACTAAGAATAATCCATTAAACTCTTTGATATTGCTTGCACTGAACCCTTTAAAGTCACAAATATCTGACTAGGAATCCATTTTTGTTTATCTCAACTACACGTTTTGTACATTGCCGGAAATTTCCTTCCCGCTGTCTAAATTTAACCTCTCAGCTTTCCAACTGGTATCAAAATGTTCAGTAACCAGTCTTCTCATTGGTTATGATAATGAAAAATAAGTATATTATCTGTACTTTCAACCAATCAGCGTTTAGTTAACATAGCAGTTACATCCGCATAGATGCGACACTGGGGTTTTTGAGTACTGCAGAACTACACGCTCATAAGCGACACTGGGGTTTTAAACAAGGCTTATCAACACTGCATATATGCGTCAGTTGTGTTCAGGAGCTATTTACAGGCGACACTCGGATGCGGTAGTCATAGTAAAGGGTTAATGTTGTGGAAATCGCCCAATTTATACAGTATTGTGATTATATTTTGTCAGGTCATAGTGTAATATGAAAATACGGTTCCCTTTTCAGGGCTACGATCATTAGCCATCAGCAGCACACAACAAACCAGCCCAGTACAGGGTCTGTAGCGATCCCGGCAGTACTCAGGTTTGGGGGTGGTGGTGAGTCACAGTTCTCGACAGGCAGCATGAACACTGCCACCTTTAGTCAGATGACCTCCCAGACCAACATGTCACATGCCATGAGACAGGTGTGTGTGTGTAACTTTAATTATTGTCATTTTATTTTCTGACCTGTGTAAGTATTGTGAGATACAGTAGTTTATTTTTTGCCCACAGTGTCATCAACAATATTAAAGCTTTGCATTTCAGTTTTTGAGTTTTATATCTTCTACAGCAGCTGCATTGAAACTGATTATCTCACTATTGGCATATAGTTTATGCCTTGATTTGCAGTGAGTTCCAGTATTGTCTGTCTCACCTTAAGTGTCATGGTGAACAGTGTAAAAGTTTTGTGTTTAAAGTTTATGAAAATCACATATCATCTACATCTTCCATATTAACAGCTTCCTGCTTTTTCTGTTGGTCTAAAGTTTATATGTTAGAAGTTTCGCATAGCAACATTATGGAAAATTACAAATTCTTTGATTTTTGAATATCAGTTGTTTTTTTTATAAAAAAAATGGCCGGCACTAGACGAACAAAAAAATGTTATTACATGATTCCCATGAGAGATTGTTTTTCATTGGATAGGATATCACATGATAAGCAGGTGTCATTTGTACAATCAGAAACAAATTAGATTGCTTTTTTTATCATCATGTACTTAAAATTTTATTGACTTATTGTAGGTCAGTATGAAGTTTTATGAATCTGTAAACCTCATATTGATGGATGTAAAGCAAGAAAGTATTTATGACTCATCATTATCCTTTTTTTGTAATTTTCATATTTAATATTAAACATTCATACATTTAT
The DNA here is from genome assembly GCA_016746295.1 of Potamilus streckersoni. NCBI lineage: Eukaryota > Metazoa > Mollusca > Bivalvia > Unionida > Unionidae > Potamilus > Potamilus streckersoni. The sequence continues at coordinate 396,266 of JAEAOA010000251.1, forward strand.
TATAACTTGATCTATCTCTACATCCTTAGCGCCTCAGTATTTTGCCAATTGGATTGCTAAATTTTTACAATGGGAATGATGTATTTTGCTAATGGGAATGCTGTATTTTGCTAATGGGAAAGCTGTATTTTTCCAATGGAAATGCTGTATTTTGCTAATGAGAATGCTGTATTTTTACAAGGGGAATGCTGTATTTTGCTAATGGGAAAGCTGTATGTCTGTTTTCAGAGTCAAAGTTATGATGAACATGGTATGACTCAGGCCCAGAGGGCGCTTGTAGTCACCATACAGGATGGTCTGTCAGCAATTTCTGCAGCACAGAGTGAGCTTGACCAGAAACCAAATATTCCTCAACTGGGATCAGATGCGGTAAGATTTTAGCTAACGGACAGTGTCCATAAGGCCCCATCATGCATAACTCATCATATATCGTGATTTAAAATTATTGTAGACCTGCAAACCCGTATGATTTTGCCTTAAGTCTTATGAAAATGACCTTTAAATTACCAATTTTTCGAACAAAAGGAAAAACTACAAAGAAAGATTGTTGCCAAAAAATCGGGATAATTGGTTCATGTTGTTTTTGGATGGTAGAGGGTTTAAATTAGAATTAGTGAGCCGTACCTCAGACACTTTAAACTTTACATATTTTTTCATGTAAAGTATATGCATTGTCAAACTGATGATCATAGAATTTTTTTTAAAATGGCACCAGCAAGCAATGCATGTTGACGATAAAAAGGAAAATAAGCCTCTTAAAATGTTTTAATAATCAGCACAGAAGAATAAAAAGGAATATTTTGATTCTTGTGAATAAAAGCAGGAAGGGACACAATTATGTTATTGGTCATCATGTGTCAATTTGAGATATGATTGACATCGTTATGAGAAATGGAAAAAAAAAATCCGAAAATTACATAGGTCGAGAGATATCAAGATGTCATTGAACTGCATAGGATTTGGAACTGAAGTTTGTGCAAATGTACTAGTGGTAAATAAGGTCTACATGTACTTTAAAAAGTTTTCAGTTGAACATAATGTTTTCCATCACTACATATTTAGAATATGGAACTTTAAAAATGTTTTCCAGCTTTACTATAGTAGTTTATGATATTTTGTTATACCTTACTGAAAAGTGGTTAAACTTGCAGAAATAAATCGACTACCAAGCTGAGAAAATCTTGTCAGAGTTGGTAGGTCTGTAATTGCTTGTTACCATTGCAGAGTCCATATTTCTAATACAGGTTCAATCATAATATGATTTTAAATTATCAAAATCTTTGATGATTATGGTAATGATTAAGATTCACAAATATTAACAAGGTGATTGTTCACTTGATTGGCTAACCTTGTTAAACCACTCTGGAGTCGATATTTCTAATCTGAGTGTAATAAAACTTTGATATGTGTCTAAATCATTAAGGTCTTGGATGAGTTCAGCAATGAGTGAGGGCCATAGACCTTGCAGTTAACTAGCTGAGTTTGTTACCACTCTGGAGGCAGTATTTCAAATATAATTTTAGTCCAGACATGGAATATATGATTTCATTATAAAGTTCAAAGTTCTTGGATGGATTTGATAATGAACGAGAGTCTTGCATCATAATGCGGTCATATTGAATCTGATTGGCTGTGTTTGGTATCACTCAGGTAACATTATTTCTGACCCAGTTTTGATCAAACCTGGAATGTATACATATACAAGTAATGAGCATGATTCATGCATATTAACGAGTTCATTTTGCATTGATTGGCTGAATTTGTTGCCCCTCTGGAGGTCCTATTTTTATCAGTTTTTGATCAGACATGAAATATAGACTTGTTTCATCAAGATTCTGAAAGGGTTTGATATGAGCAGATCAGTGCATATTTATTGTGTTATCTTAATCTTTAGCTGATCTTGTTAGCAAACCAGAAGCTGTATATGTGCTTGAATTTGATCAATCTTGGAATGTGTGCTTATACCACCTAGATCTTTAGTTGTTTCAGTATTAGCAAGATCCATGAATATTAATGAGATGCTCTTGGATGTAGTCTGTTGAGCTTATTACCAGAGTGAAAGCCTTAATTTTGATGTAATTGGAATTAAAATTGGAATGCGGCTTTATATTATTTAGATCCTGTTCAGTTTTGAACGTTAGTGGGATTGACATATGTTAATGAGGAGGCTGAACTTGTCACACTGGAAGCCATATTTTTGATCTGTTGGATTCATTATCATCGACATCTTTGACGACTTTGATTATAAATTAGAGACCTTCATATTAATTATGCCTTTATCTTCGGAAAGATTTTTCCCCCCAGAATGTAGTAAATTAGATAAAAGCAACTTAATGTAATGATTCAGATATAATTTGCATAGGATATTTTCTTACAATACTCCATAAACCTGGTTAGTGAAATGGGCAGCTGTTGTGTAAGTCAGGCAAATGATAACAGGCCAACTTGGGACTCTTGTGAGGGTTATATAGAGTTATTTAGATGGTGATGATATTGATTACAATGTTTTTGATTATGATTATGTTAATGATGATGATTAATTGAGCTTTTCACTGTGGCAGAGTAAAATAGTTTGAAAATGTTTCCTTTGAACTGGTGTGTGTGTGGTGTGTGTGTGTGTGTGTGTGTGTGTGTGTGTGTGTGTGTGTGTGTGTGTGTGTGTGTGTGTGTGTGTGTCAGATTTTATTTACCTGCATGCTTTCTTTCCTTGCAGACATCAAGAAAATGGAGAGAAAACCACATGGACTTGTCACGACAGAAAGTTTCGGCTCAGATGTCAGCTATGAATGCTGCCACAGCTCAGCTGGTGACATTGACCTCAGAAGGTCACGAAGAAAGTGACTTTGGAGCAGTGGGAGCTGCTGTGAAGCAAATGTAAGGCTTTCATAAATTATAATTTATCTTGATTGCATTGAATATCTTGATATGACAAACTTTGGCAACACTAGCGGTGAATTTTCAATATTACACCCAGACACACAGTTTTATTGTTACATTACTTTGACTTTGGACTGGCTGCAACAGTGATGAAAGCATGTGCAGTATGGCTAGATGGCTAGATGTGAGAAAGCATTACAAAAGATGACTAACAATGCAGTTTTCTAATCATTTTACTTAGTTATTAATCTTGTTGAACTGAAACTCAATGATGACACCTGAGTGACCTTTAAAGTTAATTTTATGACTATCATGTTAAGGTTATTGCATTTAAACATACCTGATGACCAGGAAAGGCACTTTAAAAAAAATATATGCCAGGCATTCCATGTATATTTTACTGGAACAGCCATTGTCTTCTTTTCCATTGATTTATATTCTTTATTTTCCAAGCTTGGTGAGATACCTCATATGCTTTAGTAGGTGGCAAAGATATCATTGGTGGTGGAATGGTTGTCGACAGAGTTAAAGTGATACAATATGGTTTGTGAAAGTCAGAAATGGTATTTTTACTGGTAAACATGGTTTCATGTGCAGGTTTTGCTGAACATTGTACTACTTGTGTGGAACTTGAATTCTTTTCCTTGCAGTTCATCGAATCTGGGAAGCTTTACATATGATGTGAAGATTCTAGCAGCATTACAGGAAGACGATACTGGGAACAGGCTGCTGGATGCTGCAAAAAGATTAGCTGGAGCCTTCACAGACCTTCTTAATACTGCGCAGCCAGAACATAGAGAGGTACAGCTTGATATTAAAACTTTATCACTAAGAATGATGTAAATTGTTTACACTTAGTGTGAAGTGAATTTGCTTATCTTTGAAAAGTGGTGTATTCACACGATATCAGCAGTATATAATGATATTTGCTTGTATTGCGTCCACAAGTATGTACTTTTTAAAGTTCAGTTGCAAATCCTCCAATTTAATGAGCAATTAAAACATTTGAGTGCTTGTGTGCTACATCTGATGGACCTGTCAACCCTTACCCTTAGTCTTAAGAAAATTACCCTAAAAATATGGACTTATGGATTAAAGGAAAAACTATAGCAATATTATTGTTGTGGTAAAATCTGGATAATGGGCTCATCTTCATTGATTTGGATTGGGTTTCACATCCACATTGTGGAATTAGAGAATTGACTAGCTTCATAGTTGTAACTTGTATGCTTTAAACTGCGCATATTTTTCCATGCAATGCATCTGGATGATCAAATTGTTGATTATAGAATTTTTTTAAAAATGGTGTCCAGCTACCGATACATTTTAAAGAAGAGAGGAAAAAAAAAAGCCTCTTAAAAAAGTTTTAATAATCAGTACAGAAGAATAAAGAGGAATAGTCACAAAAGCAATTATGTTTATTGGACATCACATGGTGTTTTGAATATGTCACATGGTGGGAGTTATGATTGCCGTCACATGTACCGAAGAAACAAAAATTCCAATGATTACATAAATTTGAGATATAGCAACCAGCCATTGAGTTGCATAGGGTTTGGAACTGAAGGTTTTGCAAATGTACTAGAGGTTAATAAGGTGTATGTGTACTTTACAAACTTTTCAGATGAACATAATTCTTACTGTTGATGCATCAGTTGGTATAATGAACTTTTTAAATACGTTTTTTTTTCAGCTTAATAATAGCAGTAAATGATGTTTTGTTTCGCCTTACTGAAAACTGGTCAAACTTGTGGAAAACAATCTGCAGCCTTACTGAGACGATCTTGTTAGGGTTTGGCATCTTAGAATATAAATGAGGTTTCCTTGTGTCCAGTTTACTGAGCTTTTTACCAGGTTTGGGGCAGTTGCAAAAAAAAATGTCTCTTGATTTCTTAAAAATAACTTTATTAAAATTTCCATTTGTAATAGTATGGTTCTGGGAGAAGTAAAATAATTCCTGTTTCTCATTGCAGTAGTTAAAGAACAGAAAGGAGCCTTTTGTTATTAACATTCATTTTCAGCTTTGATATTTTATTGAAAGTCCATCCTTTCATTCTCTTAGCATCACTTTGCATTATGTGCGTCTTGACTTTGTTCAAGTCTCATTGATGAAGTGATAAGATTGGACATGGTAGTCTTTGAGATAGTTTCAATTGTTACAGAATATTTTTGTTGTGCCAATAAAACTCTAAAGTGAATCAGCATTCCCACTAGTTTTTTTGTTGGGAGTACATGCACCTGCTAATGGTTCAATGGTTCAAATGGTGGGAGGGGGTGTAGGTGCATCCACCTATGGACCAAAAGTGGAGGGTACAAGGATATTTAAGAAGTACAATGATTTGATAATTTGAAGTAAAGCTATCAAGTAAACCAGTTGTATTGTACAAGATATACAGTGTCATTGCTCATCATACTTGGCTGTTGGGACAAGATGGTTCATGTTGGTAGAGATGCAATACAATTGATATCCACATTGACCCAAAACTTTGTTGCTTACATAATTCAGTATATACCCTAAGGGTGCAAGATTGAGTCAAAAATCCTCTGGGTGTAAGAACTGGTGGTCAAATTGAGTAAAACACAAACCTTGGTGTCAAAACTGGTGGTCAAATTGAGTAAAACTCAAACCTTAGTGTCAGAACTGGGGATCACAAAAAACATCTGGGGGTCTGTGATGCACAAATGAGGGTGAACTGGAAACACTGATGGTTTGAAGGCTATTAGAGCACATGCAAACATCTCGTTACAGGGATTCACTCTGAATGGGAATGCTGTGAAATGCTCTTGAGTTTCTGATTAGAGTGATCCCCAACAAAATCTTTCCCCTTGTATAAATTTTAACATGTAGTTTTTAAAATGAAATATTAATTTTTAATGCAGTACCTTCTGAGTACCATGGTTTTGGTAAGTTTATTTTGGTTGATTTTTGGAATAACAAATCTTTTTCTAAAACAGCTTGTTACTATATGCCTGCCATAGGATGGAGTATATAAGGTTATGATATTTTCAGTACATACAGTATATATTTGCTTATAAGTTTACAAAAAGGTTTCCCCCCTCCACTTTAGGGCTGCAAAAAGCACATTTTTCATTGACTGTGCTATAAGTTGGGGTGAAAGTTGCAAGTTAGAGTTAAATTTTAAAAAGAAAAGAAGCCAAACTGGATATGTAGATATAATTGTGGAAAAAATAAATCCAAAGTCAATATAAAAATACATAGTTACATCATTTAGTGGAGTATGTCATAAATGAGTTTTTAGCCCATCTTGTGTAATAAAGTCCTTATAAAATCGTAATGCTTGACATTTTAAATCCATTTATATGATAAATCCATGATTTCTATGATAGGACATGCTGCCAGTTGTGCAGGATGATCACAGTGAGTTAAAATAAGGACCATCTTGACTGATTTTAGGATTCCATTTGACACTGAACAAATATAGAAAATGAGGCTCAATGGATGAATGTCAGCAGGGAAAACTAAGCAAATGCTGCCCTTACAAGGATTAAGGTCAAACACACAAAGAGAGTAGTAGGACTATACTCGAAATTAAACAAATGTCAAAATCACAGGCTGATCAAAGGAGTGTCAGCTGGGGAAACAAAAGCAAAGGCTGCCTTCTCCAGTTAAGGGTTTATTGGCTCATATGCACTGGCAGAGGAAATGTCATTTGATAATTAGATCTTAAAAATATAAATCAAAACTTTTTTGATGATAATTTTCCATTTGGTGGATTTTCACGTTTTTCATAATTATCGGGGTTTATTTAGATCAATGTAAATCCAAGGAGACAATGGTGGGTGGTGGTGGTCAGGTTGTGCTGTGATTATTAACTTGCAAAGGCAAAGAATTACAGTTTTATATACTTTATAATCAGCCAAACATATTACTAATCATTCCAACATAAAACTTGTTCATGGCTATTTGACCAGTTGAAGCACAGTTAAACTTTCCCAGCTGAGGCATCAAACCATATGTGTTCACATTTTTGATTAGCAGGGAAGTGGCATTTTTTTCATTAAAGTAATTTTATGAACCACTAAAATTGGCAGATAAGCTTTGTTGAGAATAACATACATGTGCTTTGCTGCTTGTTAGAAATATATCTCATTTTTAGGATGATCTGTCGTATGTCGGACTTTGACCTATTTCTGCATGAAATAAGATGAGCGGGATGTTGATTATAATGTCAGAAATAAGTTTTCATTTTTGGAGATGGAATTGTTGATAAAACTTCAATAAAAAAATTGTCCAGAAACATTGGATTGGAAGAATTCAGACTGAAAGATCTTTTTAAAGAAAGTTATGATTCCTGTGCATTGTCAGTGACAAACTTACAAATTATGCAGCATGAGATTTAGGACTTTGGAATTACACATTGACAAATTATGTATAAAAAATGCCAATGGAGTTTTTGACTGTCACCAACAGACAGAAAACTAAAGAAGAGCCAAAAATATGTCCCAGTGTTTGACAAGATTGCCAATTTTGAAGGCAATAATATTAATATTTTTAGTGCAGTAAAATGTCAAGTGATTTGTGCCATTTAAAATGTCTGTTGGAAACAGTGCTCCACTTTCAGAAGAAATGTCAAAAGTTACAGTGAAAGAAAAAGTATCACAACACTTGGAAGATCATCTTGCAGCAGCCAGAAAAGAACTCTTTAGACATTAGCTAAAAAGGCCAGGAAAAAAAGAAAGTATTAGTCGGGTTCAAAGTGTAAATATGTATTATAAATCTGTGCATGTATAAGCCATTAACAGAGGCTTTTTAAAATAATTAAACCATTCTTTAAACCAAAAACGGGATTCCTGAATATGCTTCCAATGTGATCAAATTATTTTGGGCCTGGGGGCTTAGTCTCCATGAACACCCACTACCTGAGCACTGCCCTAGACCTGCACTACCCTAAACTTGCAAGGAGACTGTGGCAGCCCCCTAGCCCCTGGGACATTCAGATTTTTTGTCCTCATTTTGTTCTCATTTCTGGTCAAACGCAGTGTTTTATATAGCATAACACAAAATATAATACAAATATGGTTATTCAGACTTGTATAAAAATGGAAGCACTGTACTTATTACTAAACACCCATGATAAATATTGATGGACTCTACTTTGTTTTTGAGTTACATTAAATATTTTCAAATTAATAAAATCCAAGTGTAGATGCAAGTAATATGTAATGAATGTAATGTAACAGATAAACACAGTGCATATGCATTTCTTGATGTGAATAATATCATGAAAAAATACAAAATATTTGAATTGACTTTATTTTGTATATACTACAAATATCTCAAGTTTCCAGCATTACTCCTAGATTTATTAAAATATTTATATAGATTATGCATGTGAGATGAACCCTACTCAACATGAATTGAATTTTCACTAAACAGAATGTAGACTTGTAAGCAAGTATATACAGTACATCTGTCCGTTTGTTCCTTGTTCTGTTTCCACAAAATGACTTGTTTACTCCACCATATTATGCACTGTTCATGGTACTCATGTTATTTATGTGCTCTCAGTATTTTTGGCACATATATTTGGTAAATCAGAAGAATTTTTTTTTCAGTGGCATTAGTGTTTTTTTTAATTAGTGTTTTTTTTAGCATTCTTGATATTGATTTGAAAGTAAGCTGTTTTAAGGACGTTTTTGATGTTCTTGGACAGTCAATGATCTCATTGAAAGTTTATTTTGTAAGTTGTTTTTAAGACTTATTTTGATGGCAGTCATTTGGAAATCTTGTTCCTTCTTGTTTGAATCCGCATGCTATATTTCTATGATGATAATACCTATGGGCCAGCCAGGTATATTTTTCACAAAGTAGGGAATGGGCTTATTCTTGGATACAACCTAAAAGAGTCCAATGTTTTAAAAATTTGTTATAGTGCACTTTACTATTAATTAGGCAACTGGTAATGGTATTAAAGCTTGCAACTTAACTCCAGGGCAAGATATGAATAAGTGATTTTTAAAGCCAGACTCTATGATGTAAATTAGCAGATTAAACCAGGTCATGGAGCAGGATTTGGTCAATAGACAATATTTTGCGCACCCCTGTGTTAAAGTAAGAGCAATTCTTTTGAGTTACATTATTTTTTTTGATGAAATATCTTCATCATCAATCATTCAGAAAGTATAATTAATTTTTTTAAAGAAAAATCATTTCAAGTTCCCAAGCTTAGGTCATTTAAGGAATGTCTGACATCTTATAGAGTAGTGCAGATCTTGGATAAAAATTCAGACTGAGAATACTGATTTTAAATAACAACCTATTATGCAAAACTACTTTATATTGTGTATTTTATATTATTTTGAACTTAAAATGATTGAAATTTAAACATTTTTGTGAGTAGATTGATAAAAGTTTTCAGTATGAGACCTCCTAAAACATTTGACTTGACTGGAACAGGACAATATGCTATGAGATCCCTTAAAGCAGACTATGCACTAATGCAATGTGCAGAGTCAGTACAGAGATCACTGAATGTGCACTAATGCAATGTGCCAAGTCAGTACAAAGATCACTGACTGTGGACTAATACAGTGTGCCATGTCAATACAAGATCAGTGACTGCATTAATACAGTGTGCCAAGTCAATGCAGGATCACAGATTGTACACTAATACAGTGTGCCAACTCTTAACCCTTTCATCACTAAGTAACTTTGTAGGCAATGAGTCTTCAACACTAAGTAACTTAGTAGGCATAGAGTCCTCAACACTAAGTAACTTTGGAGTTGTAAAGCAAATTGACTTGTGGACTTTGAAACAACATAACTTTGTCAATGTCAAAGATATCTGGCTTGATTAGGTGTCAAAATCAAGGTTAAAAATCAAATTTTATGACTAATTCATTAAAATGTGTATATCTATTACAACTGTCTAAATGCAGGTGCAAACAGGTAACACAACAGGTAAAATACAAGTAATTATTTTATTACCTCTTAGAAAACTTAGAAAGTTCTCAAAACGTGTTCAATTGACCCTAGATGTACTAGTGAATAATCACAGCCACAACACAAGTCTTTCTTTCATGGTGTCCATAATTTATAAAATTCTATAAAATGAACCAAAATGATCTCCAAGGTGAGATTTGTCCACACACCTATATCTGCCACGTTTGATCGTTGCATTGAAGTTCGTTAAAGGACAATTTTTCCAAAAACTTTATCTGAATAGAATATTTGAAAATATTCAGAAGCTTTCCTGGAACCATCTAACACTCGGGTGTGCCCAATTATGTCAGAAAACTGAAATAAATCTCTTTGGTTTTCCAGCTTCGTCCAAACAAAACCACATGGTGCGCACAATTCCTCTGGTTCAAAACCTTCAAAGTTTTCTTCATCATAATCACTGTCACCCACAAGTGCATTCCATTGTCTCTCCAGATGTCTTCTCTCATTTTCATCCAAATTTACCAGGTCGAAATTATTCAAATCCTCTGATAACCTCCTCTGAAATTTGTTCAAACTCCGCCATTTTGGCTACAAATTTCAGCATTCGGAAAACACGTTAAAAGTTCATACTTTGTTCGATATTTCTAGTTGTATACAAGCTAAACTAACGAGATCATCCAAATATAACATCTACATTACAAGATGGAAGTTATTAGAGGTACCCCGAAAGTTATTTAGTCGGGTACTATAATGTTAAGGAAGAATACTGCCCTGGACCGAAAACTTGGTCCATAGTGTTTGCAGACTTACTTCCCCTGGACCGATTTTTCGGTCTGTAGTGATGAAAGGGCAATACAAGAGCAGTTATTGCACTAAACTGTGGTAAGTGTTTTATTCTAATTTAATAAATTCTAGACAGTTCATAGGGTTTAAAATAACATCTGTGAAGATTAATTTTAATAGAGTAAGTCTCAGTTTAAAAGTGATTTATTGATCTTTTCCCCCGTGTTTCAGGTCTTTTTCCCCGTGTTTCAGGGACTATAAAAGTAGGAAAGAAAAATGTTTGATTCTTTTAAATTAAAATGCAAGTCATTGCAAATGTTTTTGTTTCCCACTCTCAATCTGTTAAAAGTTTCTCCAAGGGTTTAGAGATGGGGCCAGCTTCTTGAACATGGACATATCATCCGAGAAATATGGTATTACTTGAACCAGTATTAATCCCACCCCCTTTTCAACATTTACACACCTCATTATGACCTTGTATTAATTTGTTTGAATTGAAGGAAAGAGTGTTTTGAACACAATTTAAATAAGACATGAACATTATCATGACATGAGCAAAACCAGTTTTTATATGGCTAAAATAAATTCTTGTATTTTATTTTAATGATGGAACACATTCTGTGTCTTTAAAGTCTGAGTTTAATTTTTAATTATTTTCTTTAATTGTTAAATAAAAAAGGTAATGAAGACAACTATACATAAAAATGCAGTGAAGAGTTTTTTTCAGGATTTTTCCGTAAGTTTTTGTATCTTGTTTTGTGCTTGTATTGACTAATTACCTAGGGAAAATGTTAATTTTAAAGAATGATAATTCAGCCATTCATGTCTTATTTGAATTAAGTCACATTGGTTGCATGTTATTTAATTATATAGCAACAGTACGATAGTTCAGCAAAGAAGTTATGGAAGCTTTCAAGTTATGACAGAAGCTGTGTTATAAATATTAGGACTGCACTGATTCTATGTTAGGCCATTCATATGCATTTATTCATTATGCTTTGAGGCCTTGTTTATCAAAAAGAAATTCTGATTCATGAAATGTATAATTTAGATCCAGTCTTTTCATTGTTTGCTAATTGATCGGTAAAGATGTACAGTTTAGATTAAAGATGGAGTAAAAATGATGCTCCTGTGAAATTTTATTATTTCTGTGTAAAAGTAGTTGCTGTCATTTGGTATCTCAATTGGCAAATTTTCCAGAATATGCTGATCTTAATTTGCAGCAACATTCAACATTCTAGCAACAGCACATAAAACCGCTTGGATGTTGCTTTTCTGTTGGTGTTGGTACCTTTGAAAATAGCACATCCCAGCACAGCAAGCAAAGTATAGTGGGTTTTTTTTTCTTATTTAATTACAATGAGCTCATAGTTCACTGTCACTGTGATGTACTTTGATTTTAGATTGCTTCCTGTGTGGCTTTCATAATGCCACATCAACACTGTAGTCAGCATCATTTTGGGTTGTCATTAAAGTCATTTTTAGGTTGAAATTTTGTTAGGAGAAAAATTTAATAATTATAAATTATAGATTTTGTATCTAGATATAATGGTTTAAGCCATGAAATGCCTATTTTCCATTATTTTAAAAGATTTCCTTGGAAAATGAGAAGTAAGAACAGGTATGTCCCCAAAAGTTTGAAAGAAATGAATGTGCAGTGGTGGTGGTATTTCAAGAGACATAAGATTAAGACAAGGTGGAAGCATGTTGACATTGATTTTGTTTTACAGCCAAGACAGAACCTGTTGGCTGCAGCAAGCAGAGTAGGGGAAGCTAGCCAGGAGGTTATGAATGAGATTGGAGAGTCAGCAGAGGACATGGATAAAGCTTATCAGGTTAGTAGAATAAAGTGCTGAAGTCTTATTGTCCTGTCCTGTTGCCATAGTGTCTCTTAAGTGAATTGTAAGATGTAGGTATAACTTTTGTGTGTGTGATTTGGATTTTTAATGTAGCTTTAAAATTCTCCAATCATATTGCTTCATTTTTGGTATAGTGGCAGTTTATAGTTATGTCAAGCATTGGGGCATCATGCCACATGCATGTAGCATCATGTTCCACCTATGATATTATCCTGAAACCAAGTTGACCAGTCCTAACACTACCTGTTAATGCTGATTGTAAATGCTGGGGTTCAGATTGTACCATTTCTCTGCAGTTATCATAATATCAAGGAGGTGGAATCCCATTTTAGAGTGAACTTATTGGCTGCACATTGGTTTTAGGAACTTTCTTGGTCTCTTTAATTTTGTGAAATTGTCAATTACTTATATAACAGAAACAGCATGTATACATTTGCTTAATTTCTATGACCATTAATTTCAGGAAACTTTGCTAGCCTTAGCTAAAGCTGTTGCAAATGCCACAGCAGAATTGGTCCGTAAAGCCAAAAATGTGGCCAGTACAGCAGATGACCAGGCAATACAAAATCGTGTCATCAGTTCTGCCACTCAGTGTGCCCTTGCCACCTCACAACTTGTTGCTTGCACTAAGGTAAGTTACATCAGCTATAGAAGTTATAATAATTCCAGTTACAACACATCTAAGTCATAATACTTTTGAGTTGCAATATATTGAATGCTTATTTATCTGGAACAAAGCAAAAAAGTGTGCTGCATGATTGAATTGACCCCATTTATCCCATCAGAATTCAGCCCAGTCCTGTAGAATCAAAGTAAGTTGTGAGAAAAAAGTCATTTATGCATTTATCTTTTCTTGTTTGTTTAAAATTTGGTTTAAGAAATGGGATGTATAAACCATTTTCTAAGTTATTTATTGACTCTAGTCAAAAATGCACTAAGAATGAATGTTTTGGTATGTAGTTACTTAAGAAGTTATACTTTGCTTTGGAGCCATTAATTACAACAACAATCTATGCATATAACAGAATTTCAAGAATGCATTGATTCAGTGAGGTTCAAAACTATCCATTCCAAACTTATTTATACGTATCTAATTTTACTCCCAAATGACTTTTTTCCACGAAACTTGCTTCTCCACTTTGTACAATCACTAAACCCAAAGTTCTCAAAAAAGAAGTAGAGCACCTTTATTGAGCATGATTTTATGGCTAAATTTACATCTTATCAGACTTTGTGATTGGACTTTTAGCATTATATCACCAAGCTAACATTGTAACATTTTTGACACCATTATGTGCATATCTTCCTAATTGCTATTATATACATTTTACTATCTTGGCATGCTGGTTGCTTATAACTGAAAGAAGGGATCAAGAAAAATCTGTAGAAGGATAGGTTTTCAGCCTACTAATCAAAATTCAATAACTTCAATAATATGTCCTATTTTTCGATTAGAAGTGACAGTCAGTTGCCCAAAGACCAGAAGACAATGGCCTGTTGTTTGGTATCTATCCATAGATTGACCAGAAGAGATTGCACAATGGCCTGTTTGGCATATATCCATAGGTTGATCTGTTAGTATTAACATGCTATTGCAAGTAATCGTAAACTGCGGAAAGTTTGCCATAAAACCTGACAGATACATTCATCCAAGGGTTTCTTGGTCTCGGCCCTGTGAGACAGAATGTTTTGATATGTACTCAGTTAAGGGATTGTATTGAAGAATGCAGTTTATATAATAAATTTGTACTATATTTTTAAGGATGTTATACATTCTACCTTTTAATTTTACTTTTATATATGTTTTTGAGAATTTCAGTGTCTTTACCTCTTGTCTTTGATCTTGTAGTTCACAATTATTGCATTTATTTGGAACTGTTTACCTTCCTAATGTTTTACATGATGTTGATTTCTGGAAATTCTTTTTGACTAGTAGAATCTCGCATTCATTGAAGGGCTCTTGTTTTCCACTTAGATCATGTGGAAAAATCTTTCCTGGTGCATACATATAGGTGACAGAAATGCAGTCTTTGTATTTTTTATGACTTGCAATATCTGTGGAAAGGGAATATAGTATTAAACCTGTTTCTCCACCACAATTTTACATCAAGGGCATGACAGTTTGTTTTGGCTCATTGCTATTAAAGGAATTGTAAATATAGATACACTGTTTATTCTTATTGGATCCTAATTGCCACTGACTGTTCAGATATGATGAATATACTTGTTTGTGATTCTTAACAAATGGATGATATCCATTTGATAATCCTGGATCTTCAATTACATTTGATGTTGGAGGTGAGTTGCTAAGGAGGCTGGTGGTGCTTGGGAACCTCCCTCAAAAGGGATACAGGTTGTTTATTTTCTTCAAAGCAGCCAGGTCTAAAGTAAAAGTAGCCAGGTAAATTGCCCAGCTCCTTGTCATATAGATTCCCAACAATTGATGCTATGATTTTTGATAAGCATGTTTAATAGAGACTAAAGAAAGATGTATGTTGCCCATCATGAATCACATGCGTGGAATTTGTTTTTTACCCGATTCTCAGTCTCAGTAAAATTGTTTGTACTTATTATTTATATCCAGGTTGTGGCTCCAAGTATCAGCAGCCCTGCATGTCAGGAGCAACTGATTGAGGCAGCCAAGATGGTTGCTGGATCTGTTGAGGGAGTTGTAGATTCTTCGCAAATGGCCAGCAGAGATGAGAAACTCCTACAAGATCTTGGAACTGCTGCTACAGCTGTCACACAGGCGCTTAATGATCTGCTACAACATCTGAAGAAAGGAGCAGGACCAACCAAGGTGAGATCTTACAGATTGCTGGAGATTTGAATATGGATTAGCAATTTTTTTAATTTATGTTAAATGTCAGTTTCATTGAATTACCAAAAGCCACAGATCCATTACTTGCCATCATTACTTAGAGCAGAATGAGTTCTTTATCAACAGAACACAAAGATATATCAACAGAACACAAAGATATTTTTCGTTACCATGAGAAAATTTTATCGGCAGCATAACATAACTTTTTTGTTTATGTCATCTCAATTTCTCAATTAGGTGATATCACAAAGAAGCAAGCAAAAATAGGATGACCAGTTTAGAAATGTTAGATTTTTTCTGCTAAATAGAATGGCTTATTTGGGTCCTAATTACTTGTCAAGGCTGTTAAGGGAACAGGCTGTCAAAGAACTAGTTTCAGTTTTAGCTCCACTGCATGATAAAAATGCAAGAAGAAAAATATTATGCAGTGTCCTTTGTGACAACTAATATATTACTTGTGATTATGTTAAAAGCCGAGTTTGTCATTTAACACTCTGGCAGCTGTAACAAGTACTAATGTCAGTTTGTATTATTGACTTCAGTTCTGAAGTAAGATGAGGTAAAAACAGCTCACTGAAAAACAACATGTAACAAAAATGTTTTCAGTAGCACCATGCCTATAATCATTTCATGTAAATTCATGGATTCTTTAAGAGAACCAGTCACATGAATCTAAAAGTTTTTTGACATTACACGCTTTACACTCCTAAGATATTTAATAATGAGAACTTTTGATGCATGGAGTATATAGGATAAAGGTAGAATATTAATACAGAAATCAAAGAATTGGAATAGTCTTAATTTGATAAAAAAAATTTTACATTTAAATATTGTATTTACTAAAGAACGTTATTTAGCCTTTTACATCATTTTATGCATGTGTTCCGCCAAATTCATTGGCTCTTGTTTGGTTTTAGGTCCAGGAGACCCATGAGCAGGCAGTAGACACTATACTAACCGTCACGGATCGTCTTTTCAGCAGCGTTGGAGATGCACATGAGATGGTCAAACAGGCTAGACAACTTGCACAGGTAATGTTATCCTAAGCGTTGTGTTGTTATTCATTACAATGCCATATTATGTGAGAGAATCTACCATGAGCACTAACTGATCATAAGGTTAAAGATTAAGATTTCAACAGTGTAGACACGATTGCATTTTTCTCAATGAATGATGATGATGATAACATAAAGATTTGTCGACTTACTGGTATGCACACGTGCCGATGACCACACTACCTGCTATTTTCAGGCCACCTCCCAACTGGTTAATGCTATCCGTGGTCAGGCTGAGTCACATCCAGATTCGGATGTCCAAAAGAGATTGCTTGCTGCTGCCAAAGCACTGGCTGATGCCACAGCTAAGATGGTGGAAGCTGCCAAGGTACTACAGTCTTTTCTGTATGTTTTTGATCATGCCTTTAAGCAGTGTATCCCCCAAGAGTGTAAAACTGAAAGTAAAAGATCCTCTTGGAGTCAGAACTGAGGGTCAAATAAAAATGGGAGAAAGATGGGTTAAAAATGTATCAACAAATTCTCTCTCTCTCTCTCTCTCTCTCTCTCTCTCTCTCTCTCTCTCTCTCTCTCTCTCTCTCTCTCTCTCTCCTCCCTCCCTCCCTCCCTCCCTCCCTCCCTCCCTCCCTCCCTCCCTCCCTCCCTCCCTCCCTCCCTCCCTCCCTCCCTCTCTCTCTCTCTCTCTCTCTCTCTCTCTCTCTCTCTCTCTCTCTCTCTCTCTCTCTCTCTCTCTCTCTCTCTCTCTCTCTCTCTCTCTCTCATACAAATAAACCAACACGCACAATTAACACGCAAATGCATTATCCATTCAAAGGATACTTTTATTAATTTTCCTTTTAGTTTAAAGTTGTACTTTTAACATTCTCTTTATAATTTTTTTGTAGCAATATTATAGACCAAAACATTACATAAAAGCCAATACAAAACTCCATATAAATCTTTTAACAAAATGACAGTTAATTTACAGCCTGTCATAAATGTGTACTATCATCGGTTTCATTGTATTTCGTCCTAAAACACATTTATCCAAAAACCAGAGGCTAATGATTCATCTTCTCTTTAACAAGTTATACTTGAACTTTTAGATCTTTCTTTCATTGCAGCAAAGTTAGCAAAATCTGCAACGACCCCCTGAATTTGTAATCCAAATTAAATTAATCCAAATTATGGATTTGTCTTTGCAAGTTTACTTATTTCTTTGTTCTGAAAGAATGTTTTAGGTAATAATGTGTTCAAAAGATCTCTTGTGGTGATCAAGGGCAGATTTTTAAAAACTCAAAAAACACTGTCATGAAAGGATTATTCACTTGTGTAGTCTTTGCAATCACGAAGTCACACCAGTGATCCCAATGCTTTGGATATGCCATATTCTAGTCAAGGGAATATTTTCTCCATTTTTCATTAGAGTCAGATCCAGATTTACTGTTTTGTGTTCTGTTCTTTTACTTTCTTTGCTAATGATTCTTAGTGCACGCTGTTTTCATCTTGAGATCACATTTTAGTGCAATGAGAATTGAGGTTAAACATCTGGACATCTTGCTGAACTTGATAGAATTGTGTGAGAGTTCGCGAGATCTGGGAAAGCTACTCTGTTGTAATATTGCCTAATTGTAGTCTGGTTCTCTGCTTTGTATGCTCAGTATAGCAGTGTGCAATGCAGAGCATACGAAACAGGAAACCAGAAGAAGTATTCACAATACCATCTCTAATGATGTATAATCGAAGTATACACGATGCCATCTCTAATTCTGATTGTATTTTGCAAATCCTTTGCATCAAAAAAATGCATGGCAAAAAAATCTCTACGTCAGTTTTCTCCAGTGTTTGTCCTGACCCACAACTGTGGGTAAAGGAAAACACTCCTTTAAGTCAAGATATGGTATGCATGTGTAAATGCCTTGAAAGCAAGATGTAATATGTAAATGCCTTGAAGGCAAGATATGGTATGAATGTGTAAATGCCTTGAAGGCAAGATGTAATATGTAAATGCCTTGAAGGCAAGATATGGTATGAATGTGTAAATGCCTTGAAGGCAAGATGTAATATGTAAATGCCTTGAAGGCAAGATATGGTATGAATGTGTAAATGCCTTGAAGGCAAGATGTAATATGTAAATGCCTTTAAGTCAAGATATGGTATGAATGTGTAAATGCCTTGAAGGCAAGATGTAATATGAAAATGCCTTTAAGGCAAGATTTGGTATGCGTGTGTAAATACCTTGAAGGCAAGATGTAATATGTAAATGCCTTGAAGGCAAGATATGGTATGCATGTGTAAATGCCTTGAAGGCAAGATGTAATATGTAAATGCCTTGAAGGCAAGATGTAATATGTAAATGCCTTTAAGGCAAGATATGGTATGCATGTGTAAATGCCTTGAAGGCAAGATGTAATATGTAAATGCCTTTAAGGCAAGATATGGTATGCATGTGTAAATGCCTTGAAGGCAAGATATGGTATGCATGTGTAAATGCCTTGAAGGCAAGATGTAATATGTAAATGCCTTTAAGGCAAGATATGGTATGCATGTGTAAATGCCTTGAAGGCAAGATATGGTATGCATGTGTAAATGCCTTGAAGGCAAGATGTAATATGTAAATGCCTTTAAGGCAAGATATGGTATGCATGTGTAAATGCCTTGAAGGCAAGATGTAATATGTAAATGCCTTAAAGGCAAGATATGGTATGCATGTGTAAATGCCTTGAAGGCAAGATGTAATATGTAAATGCAAGATATGGCATATGTGTGTAAATGCCTTAAAGGCAAGATATGGTATGCATGTGTAAATGCCTTGAAGGCAAGATGTAATATGTAAATGCCTTTAAGGCAAGATATGGTATGCATGTGTAAATGCCTTGAAGGCAAGATATGGTATGCATGTGTAAATGCCTTGAAGGCAAGATGTAATATGTAAATGCCTTTAAGGCAAGATATGGTATGAATGTGTAAATGCCTTGAAGGCAAGATGTAATATGTAAATGCCTTAAAGGCAAGATATGGTATGCATGTGTAAATGCCTTGAAGGCAAGATGTAATATGTAAATGCAAGATATGGCATATGTGTGTAAATGCCTTAAAGGCAAGATATGGTATGCATGTGTAAATGCCTTGAAGGCAAGATATGGTACACAAGTGTTAATGCCTTCAAGGCATGAAGTTGGTTTTTGTAAATGCCTTTAAGGCAAGATGTGGTGTAAAAATGAAAATGCCCTTAAGGCTAGATGTGGAATGCATGTGTAAATGCTTTCAAGGCAAAATGTGGTATACCTGTGTAAATTGCCTTTATGACAAGATGTAATCAAGTGTAAATGCCTTTAATGCAAGATATGGTATACATGTCTAAATGCCTTTAAGCCAAGGTGTGGAATACATGTTTCAAATGCCTTTAATGCAAGATATGGTATACATGTATAAATGCCTTTAACCCTTTTATCATGGCAGACCGCATATGCGGTCAGGGGAATTTATTCCGTCAACACTATGGACCAAGTTTTTGGTCTAGGGCAGTGTTCCTTTTTAACATTATAGTACCCAACTAAATATCTTTCGGGGTACCTCTAATAACTTCCATCTGGTAATGTAGATGTTATATTTGGATTATCTCGTGAGTTTAGCTTGTATACAACTAGAAATAACGAACAAAGTAGGAACTTTTAACGTGTTTTCCGAATGCTGAAATTTGTATCCAAAATGGCAGCGTTTGAAGGGTTTATAGAGGAGAGTTTTCGGAGGATTTAAATAATTCTGACCTGATAAATTTATTTGACAATGAGAGAAGATGTATGGAGAGACAATGGAATGCACTTGTGGGTGACAGTGATGACGATGAAGATGACTTTGAAGGTTTGAACCAGAGGAATTGTATGCTCCACGTGTTTTTTTTTTTTTTTGGACGAAGTCCAAATACCAAAGAGATTTATTTCAGTCTTCTGACAGAGTTGGGCACACCCGAGAGTTATATGGCTCCAGGAAAGCTTCCGATTTTTTTCAAATATTCTATTCAGATGAAGTGTTTGGAAAAATTGTCCATTTAACGAACTTCAATGCGACGAACTTCAATGCGACGATCAAACGTGACGGAGGCGAGATAGGTCACTTAGGTGTGTGGACAGATCTCATCTTGGAGATCATTTTGGTTCATTTTATAGAATTTTATATATTATGGACACCATGAAAGAAAGACTTGTGTTGCTACTGTGATTATTCACTAGTACATCTAGGGTCAATTGAACAAGTTTTGAGAACATTCTAAGTTTTCTAAGAGGTAATAAAATAATTGTATTTTACCTGTTGTTACCTGGTTGTACCTGCATTTTAACAGTTGTAATAGATATGCACATTTTATTGAATTAGTCATAAAATTTGATTATTAACCTTGATTTTGACACCTAATCCAGCCAGATATCTTTAACATTGGCAAAGTTATGTTGTTTCAAAGTCCACCAGTCATTTTGCTTTACAACTCCAAAGATACTTAGTGTTGAGGAATCTATGCCTACAAAGTTACTTAGTGATGAAAGGGTTAAGCCAAGGTGTGGAATACATGTTTCAAATGCCTTTAAAGCAAGATGTGGTGTACATGTATAAATGCCTTTAAAGCAGGATGTGGTGTACATGTATAAATGCCTTTAAGGCAGGATGTGGTATACATGTGTAAATGCCTTGAAGCCAAGATGTGGTATACATGTGTAAATGTTTTAGTACTCTTCATCTTGTTCGACTTCTCTGCATGAATTCATTCTGTTTGAAAGTTGTTTTTTATTCTCCCCAAATAATACCTTGTGTATGTCTTGATTTGTCCTAATAAAGTTTTTTTTCCCCCTGGTCATTGCTGGTACTTGTATGCAAAGCCAGTAGATTTAAAAATTATCTGACTTGTAAAATAATGTTTGTACCTCCTAAGATTGATTTGTTAACTGTGCCAAAGTAGAGAGAGAAAAGTCATTTCCAAGTTTTTACTGATCTGTTTTGTTTTGTAGGGCTGTGCTACAAGTCCTAATGACTCGGAGAGACAACAGATGCTGAGGACTGCAGCAGAGGAATTGAGATCTGCCACGAATACTGCTGCTAGCAATGCTCTGAAAAGAAGACTGATCCAAAGATTAGAGGTAATCATTAATGTATATTCATTTAGGGTCTGATCACTCTTGTGTTTGCAGAAAACGAAACATATTGCTGTCAACTTGCTTTGTACATTATCAGCGATGTTCAGATATTGTTTTATATTTTTTCAAAACTTGTATATGTCATGGTGGTGAGACACTTTTCAGCGGAATCCATTTAAATTCATTTAGGTATAAATGAAGCTGTAGATAAGAATTTAACATTTGAGGTATTTTTTTTCATCCTGGTTTCAAACTTGCTGTATTTATTTAAATTCTGTTTTTTTCTAAATTATATATTAACTATGCTAAAATATCTTGTAGGTTTTTTATTATACATGAAAATTCAGCTGTGCTGTGATTTTTAATTTGAGTGTAAAGTCCCATTTTTTAAAGTGAAAAATCTGTTTATTCTTATCTTAATTTTCAGCCTTCTTGAAATCATAAAATACTGTACTTTTAAAATTTCCTGCAAAAAAAGTTGTATCAAATCTTGAGCATGAACTGTTAACATACTGATTGCCTACAATTGTGTTTGCTAAACCAAAAACTGAATTTTAGTAATAGTGTATTTATTACAAAGTCAAGAGATATGCCACATGAATTATCTTTTTAGTCGTTGATTGGTTTTAAACAGCAGCAGGTTTGATCATTTGTGTGTAGAAAATTTTGATGTGGTAGGAAAAGTTAGGATCTGAAATGGCTTGACATTTTTTTGTTTCTAATTTACAGAATGCTGCAAAGCACTCGGCTACAGCAGCTACTCAGCTGATCAATGCTTGCAAGACAGCAAACGAAACCAACACCAGTCCTTCCTCCAAACACCAGCTTAATATCCAGATAGAGGTGGGGCAATAAGTTTTTTAAATTAACTGATTTTCATACGACTTTCATTTGTCCCGTAGTTCTATCACAAGTTGAAAAAATTTATATTTGTTGTCAATAATACAAGAGATTTTTTACTTGCGTTTTGTTACATGTTTTCACAAAAGGGCTTGCTGTCAAATGTTCCTCTGTTGAGGTGGTTATACAAAGGTACTTAAAAAATATATATAGGTAAGTGTAAATTAGAAATGAACAAAATTAACAAAATGTGTGTTTTAGCTCAAATATTTGATGAGATGACTGTATAAACAATTCTCTTGTTTTGTTACACTTATAGTGATAATTTTCTTAAGAGACAAAACAAGACATCTAGTGTCACATGACTTTCTAAAAAATAACAAAATTCCTTATTGTCTTATTTATCAACGAATTTATCAAGCGTGGATGGTAATAATGTGCACATAAATCACACACACACACACATACACACACATACACACACAAACAGCAGCAGCAGCTTAAAATATGACAGGTTAAAATGACTGACTTTAATTTACCGATATTAAAATATTAACTCTGTTTTGCTCATGTTGTCAAAGGCTGACCATATGTACAGAGTTGATCCATATTATACTGATTATGATTGCAGATGATAAATTCTTCAGTGTGGATTTTTTTCATGATAAGAATCCAATGCAAAACTTTCCACTTTTGCTTAGTTATCTTTCCAAAATGTCCCTCTGGCTTTTGAGATTGCCTTTAAGAGAGAATCATCTTGTGTCTAGATATAACTTCAACTTTCTTTGTACTATCTGTTCCCTTTGCTGTTCCATTTAAATGTAGAATTTGCTCCATAACTGCAGATAAAAGGACAGATTTTCAGCACAAGCTCGGTGGTCACCTTGTCATGATAACAGCAACAGTCAGATAAGATTGGGCTAATTTTATCTTGCATAAGTGAAAAAGTTAAAAAATCCAATACAGGTTTTCTCTCTAGTTTTTTTGGCTCCATCTTAGTTTTTTCAAGAGAATAACATTTTGGTTTCTGTTGATGTCAGGCTGTGAATGAGCAGTTGCCATACCTGGTCCAGGGATTCAGAGGAACGCTGAATAATTCTGACAGTGCCACTGCTCAGCTGAAACTGATTAAGGCCTGCCAGGAGTTCATTGTGGTATGCTGTAATTAGAGTCATTGTTTCAGAGGATGGAGGCTTTTGAAACTGAATATATGAATTTTTATGAATGGCTTGGTTAGCACAAAACAATTTTTGTTTAGGTCATTATGATATTAATATTAGAAAAACCTTTAATGTGGATTTAAGTATATGTTTTTGCCATAGTTACTGTGTCCAAACATTTAAGCTTTTAGCACACCTGACCTCAAGTCAGAAGTGAACTTACGGTGTTGTATCTGGTGTGCATACTCCATTATGTGTCATCTGTCAACAAAAAATTTATTTTTGACTTATTCTATAAAGACATGGAGATAATTACAGCCAAACTTCGCAGATGGCATCCTGCTTTCAAATGTGTACAAATTACGCAGATCTGTCATGAAATATAACCACCATTGCTAAACACGGAAAAACCATCAAACATCTAAAAAAGTTACAGATCATGAAGTATCTAGGCTTACAGATCTAATTATACAAATGATGCTGCACTGTCATCAGTTATACAGGGTTCCCACGTCACCTGGAATCCTGGAAAAGATTTGGAATTTAAAAAATAAATTTCAATGGCCTTAAAAATTTGGAATGAAAGCATATTGGAATAAAGACCATTAAACACAAACTATGCCACAGATAAAATATTTTTCTTTAAAAAACATACTTCAAACAGCTTATTCTTGAAAACCATAACAGATATTAACTATGTTTAATATATGTTT
Source organism: Potamilus streckersoni (assembly GCA_016746295.1). Classification (NCBI taxonomy): domain Eukaryota; kingdom Metazoa; phylum Mollusca; class Bivalvia; order Unionida; family Unionidae; genus Potamilus; species Potamilus streckersoni. The sequence goes on from JAEAOA010000251.1 coordinate 420,341, forward strand.
AAAAATGTTTGGAGTGAAGTCTTTAAATACAAAATTGTATTAATATGCTGTCTAATTTGGTCACTATTACTAAAAATATAAAGACTTTTAATTGACTTCTTGGAAACTGGTCATCAGAAGTTCACCAAACTTCATAGAAAGCCCCCTTCTAATTTCATATGGCTTAATATTATGACTAATTTCTTGGCCAACTGCCATGGCATTTGGCTTTTAGGTAGATGCCAGCCAGGTGACAGATCTCAGACACACATGGAATATTTTGTTCACATAGGTAATTATGACCTGGCTTTTGTGTTCTATGTTTCTGTTTGATAATGCTATGAAACAGTAAATAGTTATCCTTCTCATAACATTTAACTTTTATCAGCAATGGTAATTGCTAATGACTCATTGGTAAGGAAGCAATTTAATTACTGTGCAGATATTAGTGTCATTTATTTTCATGTCTGATAAAAAAAAAAATACCTCCACAAATTGATCCGATTTCTGACATGGCCATAGTGTTTAACTGTAATGATTGTCTCATATGCTATTAATGATTTTAACCAATATGAACCTGGCTTTCTCATTTACAGCCTGCCAGTCAGCTTGTTAACTCGGCGAACTCGGCAGCTCCAACAGTAACAGACCAGGCATCGGTTATGAACCTCAATTCAGGTGTCAAGGTCATGACGACAGCTTTAGCTGAGCTCCGTACTGCAACATCCAAAGCCCAGGATGCCATGGGCTCTTTAGAGCTGGAGAATGCTCTGGATGAGGTTGACGCACTCGACCAGGACCTGCAAGAAATAAGTCAGGCGGCCAATGGCGGTCGACTTGTTCCATTACCTGGGGAAACTGTGAGTTGATTTTGTTATTCTTTGATTATGTCTTCTTATGATGTTACTGCCATTTGAATACTGCTAAAGGTCAGATACGAAAAAAGTATTCTTTTGCTTTTGTAAAGCAGAATGTTAAAAATTTACTTCCTGTTGGTACAGTTTACCTGTAACAATTACTGAAATTCTTTTGGTGCTAAATCTAGTGAAGAGTTAGACTGTCAGAAATTACAGGCTGTTTATATGCTAAGCATGGACTCCAGTGTTTTGTGTGATGTCATTGTAGAACAAGATTAGCAGCCATTACTGTAGAAGTGTTTAATTATTCAAGTGAAAATAATTATTTTATGGCAGTATATGGTCACAACTAAACCATCAGTCTTTGGCTGTTTTGATCAAGTTTCTACATTATTACAGCAGTTAAAGTTTTTTTTTCTATTGGTTTTATCATGTTTTGCTCTATCACGTAAATTTTGTATGAAATCATTAATTTTCAGTCCTTGGAATTTCCTGTTGTCATCGTATTTTGATGAATACACATCCATAGTTCAGCTGAATATCAACCAGTTACTTTTTACATAGATTATATTTTAATTGCCGATACATTATGTGCATACAATTAGAGCATGCTCAGACCTTTCTGCCAGTATTTTAGACTTGGTATACAGTCATTAAAGAAAAGTAGATAAAAGATACAATCCCAAAACGACAATAATGTTATCAAGAAATTGCATGAGCTGAGTTGTTTGATGAATTGCACAGACTGATGTAATGATCACGATATTTACGAGTTTCCATGGAAATTGTGTTAAAGTTGTAGGACTGTGCTTCAATGCATTTAAGCTACAAGTCTAAAGGACAATATCTCCTAAAAAAATAGGGGGGGGGTCACAAGCTTAATGCTGTTTTTTTAAATAGTCATTTGCATCATATAAATTGTCTGAGTTGACTGATTTTTTTTATTAGACTCCAATATTTACATGTTTTACAAGACAATTTTTTAAAAATTTTTTTTTAAAAACCTGCTGCATCATGGTTTTGAGTACCAAGAAAAAGGAAAAAAGATGATTATTAGATATTGTACTGTCATGCATCATTAAGATCAGTTGGGGTCAAGAAAATTGTGTTCTCACAAATAAAATGGCCTGAATGGGTCAGTGCCATGATCTGGCCTAAACACGTTTGAGAGCTATTGCTACATGATTTGCAGAAATAAATAAATTAGCCTGAATGGAGCAAGGCCATGGTCAGGCCTGAACAATGTTGAGGGCTTTTGCCATGTGACTTATATAAACAAATGCAAATATATAAAGTATGCATAACATTCAGCATTTTGTTCCAGGCGGAGTCTTCAGCCACCCAGCTTGGTCATATATCCAAGACCGTGGGGTCAGCTATGGCTCAGTTGCTCACAGCTGCAGCTCAGGTAAGTTATTGCACAGACTTAAACTAATTGTTCCTAAGTGTTTAAATCACATAAAATGATGAGAGAAAAAATAATTAGAATATTTACCAGCATAGAATTTAGTCAAAAATGTTCCTAAATGAATTCTTAAAATTCCCCAAGTAGTGATTTAGTTTGATTATTAATAGTAATCTTCAAATCTATTATCATTGACAGACATTAGCTGGATAATACGTTTACCCAAAAAAAAAAGGCAGGCACAAACTCCTACTCCCAATTATGGGCATACACAAAACAAATTAAATATACATGAGAGCTTAACATGCAAATATCCTGAATCATTGTCAGAAGTTAAATTACTCTAAAAAGATTTGTGTTACGACCTGAGACTTGCAGAACTGGTGGTTGTTCTGTTGTTACAATTAATTAAAAGTTGATTGGTTTTGTAATATAATGTTATTTACATTTTTAATATCAGAATGAGTTGGGGTTGAACAAAAATATACTAAAAGTTACAGAATAAGAACTAACAGTCATGATTATGTAATAAAGTTAACTCTTCACTTCACTAATTGAACAGTTTTAAATAGTAGTATTATAGAAGTAAAATCATTAAAGTATCTGACATGAAAGAGTCACATATCCTAATCATTCACATATGTGATCAAGTTTAGCAGGGTCATTAAGAGAGAAGATGTATTAAGCACTTGGTACTTTAGTTTCTTAGATAGGAATTGTTATAGAGAAACAAAATGCCAAATTTTTAGTGAGCTTAAAATTCCTCTATTGGCACTCAGACATTGCTCAAGAATGAGCAGAATTTTTGCATTTACTTGCAGATTAATTACTGTCTTGATCATATTTTTTTAGGAAAAGAATATTATTTTATTGTGAATGGACTGTAACATTTAACATGAAAAAAAGCTGTGACATAAGATGTGTTTGCTGGTACATGTGATTATTCTTACAATTTTGTACTGAAATCTTTTTAACGATTCTTTCAAAGATTGGTTAACTTCAAAATAAAGGTAATTTGTACAAAAGTCCAAACAGGATCATTTGAAAAGGTTATTTGTTGAGAATTATTTCTAATAATGGGTACTTATCCATTTACCTACCATTTTTTTTACTTGTAATGTCCATCTTTAACTTTTTTAAAGGTGCCTAGCTAATTCATGCCTTCATTTATGCTGCAGTCTTTTTTTTATCCTGTCTGCACGAGTTATGAAGGCAGAGGTGAAAATAGATTTTATATATCTTGCAATTGTATTGTGCAAACCACATAAACCCCGATCAACCATCACATAATATGCCAGCAGATCAAGAGCTGTGTATGTTTTTTTAATTACTTCTAACAAGCTTCATAGGGACAGAAATACTAGATCATCATGTGATGAGAGATCTGTGTCAGTGCAGTTTGCAGTTGAATCCACCTTGCATGCAAGTATATACATTATAAGGGATGTTTAAGGTTACCTTGGTTATCGAAGCTATGATTGATGCTTTGATTGAATGAGACAAAAATGATTAAACAGCATAACTAAATGCCTGGTAAGACTAAAAATCCAAATTGTATTATCATACTTTACAACTTTGCAGACAGTATAGACTAAAGAAGGTTCAAGTATTTAACTAAATTTCTTTACACATTATTAAATATGAATTATTTTCTCACTTTTTTCGTAATTTTTCAGGGTAACGATGAGTATGTGGGTATAGCAGCACGAGATACGGCTCATGCTCTACGGGTATTAGTTGGAGCAGTGCGTGGAGTAGCTGCTACAACAAGTGATCAGGAAGTGCGTAGATTGATTATCGATAGTGCTCGGGACATCATTGACAAATCAAGACGTCTGCTGGAGGAAGCAAAGAATGCTGTCAACGATCCCGACAACCCTGACAATCAGCAGAGACTGAACCAGGTTTGAAATACCGAGTCATAGCATTTTCACAAGTAAAATATTTTCACAGACGTTGCAGTATAGCTGAATTCATGACAGTTGTATTCATATGAATAGGAACATATAGTTACAATAAGTCTATTACCAGCATGTGAATGGCGAGAAATTAATAACACAAATAGGTTACATTTGCTGAACACAGGAATTTGTTTTTTTAAGATGTCACGATGTCAAGAAACAAAAAAATTTCATAGTAAATCAGACTCAAATATACATCTCAGAACAATAGCTGTCCTGAATGAAAAAAGTGGATGGTTTTATAATATTACAAATTATAGATATATTTTTTATTACCATGAGAATTTTGTTGTAATGCAGGATAAATACAAGTGCCAGTTTGGATCCCATAGAGCTAGCAGTGTACCTGTTAGTTTTGTAACAGGGTTTTGTAGTAGCCATGTAGACCTCAACATGGATGTGTTTGGTTTTTTTTATATCTATCATTTTAGTTGTCTTTTAAATTCTGATCCAAGGACATGGACAATCCTTTACAATTCTTACTGATGCTTTCAATTAAATATTTAATTTATGATAGCATATAAACAAAAATAGAATTTTGACTCACAAACATCTGTTATCAAAATTTTCATTATACGATTTTTATTTCAAAGTGCTGCCTCAACTCATTTTAAAAATTGCTGCTGTCATTTCCCATAATTTGACATACAAAGTTCTAAGATAGATAGTCACTTTTATTTGTGTGCACAAGTAACATAAACCATGTAGTAAAGTAGCATAAACCATGTACCAAAAGTAGCATGAACCATATACTAAAAGTAGCATGAACCATGTACTAAAAGTAGCATGAACCATGTACTAAAGGTAGCATGAACCATGTACTAAAAGTAGCATAAACCATGTACTAAAAGTAGCATAAACCATGTAGTAAAAGTAGCATGAACTATGTACTAAAAGTAGCATGAACCATGTAGTAAAAGTAGCATGAACCATGTACTAAAAGTAGCATGAACCATGTAGAAAAATAGCATGAACCATGTAGTAAATGTAGCATAAACCATGTAGAAAAGTAGCATGAACCATGTAGTAAAAGTAGCACGAACCATGTACTAAAAGTAGCATGAACCATGTAGAAAAGTAGCATAAACCATGTAGTAAAAGTAGTATGAACCATGTAGTAAAAGTAGCATAAACCATGTAGTAAAAGTAGCATGAACCATGTAGTAAAAGTAGCATGAACCATGTACTAAAAGTAGCATGAACCATGTAGTAAAAGTAGCATAAACCATGTAGTAAAAGTAGCATGAACCATGTAGTAAAAGTAGAATAAACCATGTAGTAAAAGTAGCATGAACCATGTAGTAAAAGTAGCATAAACCATGTAGTAAAAGTAGCATGAACCATGTAGAAAAATAGCATGAACCATGTAGTAAAAGTAGTATGAACCATGTAGTAAAAGTAGCATAAACCATGTACTAAAAGTAGCATGAACCATGTAGTAAAAGTAGCATGAACCATGTAGTAAAAGTAGCATGAACCATGTAGTAAAAGTAGCATGAACCTTGTAGTAAAAGTAGCATAAACCATGTAGTAAAAGTAGCATGAACCATGTAGTAAAAGTAGCATAAACCATGTAGTAAAAGTAGCATGAACCATGTAGTAAAAGTAGCAGCATGAACCATGTAGAAAAATAGCATAAACCATGTAGTAAAAGTAGCATGAACCATGTAGTAAAAGTAGCATAAACCATGTACTAAAAGTAGCATGAACCATGTACTAAAAGTATCATGAACCATGTAGAAAAATAGCATGAACCATGTACTAAAAGTAGCATAAACCATGTAGTAAAGGTAGCATAAACCATGTACTAAAGGTAGCATGAACCATGTAGTAAAAGTAGCATGAACCATGTACTAAAAGTAGCATGAACCATATACTAAAAGTAGCATGAACCATGTACTAAAGGTAGCATGAACCATGTACTAAAAGTAGTATGAACCATGTAGTAAAGTAGCATGAACCATGTACTAAAAGTAGCATGAACCATGTACTAAAAGTAGTATGAACCATGGAGAAAATTTGCATAAACCATGTACGAAAAGTAGCATAAACCATGTACTAAAGGTAGCATGAACCATGTACTAAAGGTAGCATGAACCATGTAGAAAAGTAGCATGAACCATGTAGTAAAAGTAGCATGAACCATGTAGAAAAAAAGCATGAACCATGTACTAAAAGTAGCATAAACCATGCAGAAAAATAGTATGAACCATGTACTAAAAGTAGCATGAACCATGTACTAAAAGTAGCATAAACCATGTACTAAAGGTAGCATGAACCATGTAGAAAAGTAGCATGAACCATGTAGTAAAAGTAGCACGAACCATGTACTAAAAGTAGCATAAACCATGTACTAAAAGTAGCATGAACCATGTAGAAAAGTAGCATGAACCATGTACTAAAAGCAGCCTGAACCATGTTCTAAAAGTATCATAAACCATGTAGTAAAAGTAGCCTAAACCATGTAGTAAAAGTAGCATGAACCATGTACTAAAAGTGTCATGAACCATGTAGTAAAAGTAGCATGAACCATGTAGTAAAAGTAGCATGAACCATGTAGTAAAAGTAGCATGAACCATGTAGTAAAAGTAGCATAAACCATGTACTAAAAGTAGCATAAACCATGTAGTAAAAGTAGCATGAACTATGTACTAAAAGTAGCATGAACCATGTAGTAAAAGTAGCATGAACCATGTACTAAAAGTAGCATGAACCATGTAGAAAAATAGCATGAACCATGTAGTAAATGTAGCATAAACCATGTAGAAAAGTAGCATGAACCATGTAGTAAAAGTAGCACGAACCATGTACTAAAAGTAGCATGAACCATGTAGAAAAGTAGCATAAACCATGTAGTAAAAGTAGCATGAACCATGTAGTAAAAGTAGCATAAACCATGTAGTAAAAGTAGCATGAACCATGTAGTAAAAGTAGCATGAACCATGTACTAAAAGTAGCATGAACCATGTAGTAAAAGTAGCATAAACCATGTAGTAAAAGTAGCATGAACCATGTAGTAAAAGTAGCATAAACCATGTAGTAAAAGTAGCATGAACCATGTAGTAAAAGTAGCATAAACCATGTAGTAAAAGTAGCATGAACCATGTAGAAAAATAGCATGAACCATGTAGTAAAAGTAATATGAACCATGTAGTAAAAGTAGCATAAACCATGTACTAAAAGTAGCATGAACCATGTAGTAAAAGTAGCATGAACCATGTACTAAAAGTAGCATGAACCATGTAGTAAAAGTAGCATGAACCTTGTAGTAAAAGTAGCATAAACCATGTAGTAAAAGTAGCATGAACCATGTAGTAAAAGTAGCATAAACCATGTAGTAAAAGTAGCATGAACCATGTAGTAAAAGTAGCAGCATGAACCATGTAGAAAAATAGCATAAACCATGTAGTAAAAGTAGCATGAACCATGTAGTAAAAGTAGCATAAACCATGTACTAAAAGTAGCATGAACCATGTACTAAAAGTAGCATGAACCATGTAGAAAAATAGCATGAACCATGTACTAAAAGTAGCATAAACCATGTAGTAAAGGTAGCATAAACCATGTACTAAAGGTAGCATGAACCATGTAGTAAAAGTAGCATGAACCATGTACTAAAAGTAGCATGAACCATATACTAAAAGTAGCATGAACCATGTACTAAAGGTAGCATGAACCATGTACTAAAAGTAGTATGAACCATGTAGTAAAGTAGCATGAACCATGTACTAAAAGTAGCATGAACCATGTACTAAAAGTAGTATGAACCATGGAGAAAATTTGCATAAACCATGTACGAAAAGTAGCATAAACCATGTACTAAAGGTAGCATGAACCATGTAGAAAAGTAGCATGAACCATGTAGTAAAAGTAGCATGAACCATGTAGAAAAAAAGCATGAACCATGTACTAAAAGTAGCATAAACCATGCAGAAAAATAGTATGAACCATGTACTAAAAGTAGCATGAACCATGTACTAAAAGTAGCATAAACCATGTACTAAAGGTAGCATGAACCATGTAGAAAAGTAGCATGAACCATGTAGTAAAAGTAGCACGAACCATGTACTAAAAGTAGCATAAACCATGTACTAAAAGTAGCATGAACCATGTAGAAAAGTAGCATGAACCATGTACTAAAAGCAGCCTGAACCATGTTCTAAAAGTATCATAAACCATGTAGTAAAAGTAGCCTAAACCATGTAGTAAAAGTAGCATGAACCATGTACTAAAAGTGTCATGAACCATGTAGAAAAGTAGCATGAACCATGTAGTAAAAGTAGCATGAACCATGTAGTAAAAGTAGCATGAACCATGTAGTAAAAGTAGCATGAACCATGTAGTAAAAGTAGCATAAACCATGTAGTAAAAGTAGCATGAATCATGTACTAAAAGTAGCATGAACCATGTACTAAAAGTAGCATGAACCATGTAGTAAAAGTAGCATAAACCGTGTACTAAAAGTAGCATGAACCATGTAGAAAAGTAGCATAAACCATGTACTAAAAGTAGCATAAACCATGTAGTAAAAGCAGCATAAACCATGTAGTAAAAGTAGCATGAACCATGTACTAAAAGTAGCATAAACCATGTAGTAAAAGTAGCATGAACCATGTAGTAAATGTAGCATAAACCATGTAGTAAAAGTAGCATGAACCATGTAGTAAAAGTAGCATGAACCATGTAGTAAAAGTAGCATAAACCATGTAGTAAAAGTAGCATGAACCATGTAGTAAAAGTAGCATGAACCATGTAGTAAAAGTAGCATGAACCATGTAGTAAAAGTAGCATAAACCATGTAGTAAAAGTAGCATAAACCATGTAGTAAATGTAGCATAAACCGTGTACTAAAAGTAGCATGAACCATGTACTAAAAGTAGCATAAACCATGTAGTAAAGTAGCATGAACCATGTAGTAAAAGTAGCACGAACCATGTACTAAAAGTAGCATAAACCATGCAGTAAAGTAGCATAAACAATGTACTAAAAGAAGCAGTTTAGTATAATTTTTTATGTAACTGTGACAGAACTTTAGCAGTACTTATTAGAAGAACTATTATACTTTTATCAACCATCGAGTAGGTAAGCAACTATCGATATTTGGCATTTTGATTTGTCTGTAGTCATCAGTGGTGTCCCTTTTAGGAAAAATATTCAAAGGAAGACATCCAGTTTGTTTTTAGGAGAAAAACTTTGAAATTTTTTAATAACTAACAGATCCTTAAGAGACAAAACACTGTTAATTGCACATATTTAAAGATTTTACATTAAAATGCCAAGTTTAACAACTGCATTAATGATAAAACAAATGCAACATAAAAATGTGCATTTTTTAAATGTGAAACACTTTTGCTTACACAATACATCACAGAATGGATACATGAACATTTAAATTATTATTTTGTTGGTATTATGCATGTACAGAGGCCATGTTAGTAATTATGATATTGCAAATGAAGGTGATAAGAATTGAAGTTTAAAATAAATAAAATAAACAGTTAGCAGGATATAGAACAAAAGAAACTGAGTAAAATTTGATAAACCTGAAATTGATTGCAAAAAAAAGAAAGATACAAGGTATATTCACATTTAGAATTTTTGAAATTTTTACCATTTTTGAATCGGCATACTGAAATCAGAGATTGTTCTGAATTAGTTGGGATGGCAGTTCTAGAATCTGGCTATTCACATTGAAAAGAAAGTACCCATACCTTCTTGTATTCCATGCTTTCCATATGTCGTCATCTACTTTTTTATAAAGTAGGAATATTTGCTTTTCTAAATACAAAATTATATTAACTATTCAAATCATCGATCCAAATATTAAGTTGTTACATGGACTTTTTGCATTCATGTCTTACAAAAACCAATATTCAGGATTTGTGTTCATATAGTTATGTAGAATGCCGTGGCTGTGGGAGTTACATGGAAATACTCTTTTCCTATTTGCAGGTTGCCAAAGCTGTGATTAATGCTCTGGACAACTGTGTCAATTGCTTACCTGGACAGAGAGATGTGGACAACGCTATCAAACGTATCACCGAGTTCAGTCAGACTCTCAGCACAATACAGGTCTTTACCAGGCCATCTGTTATTTCCTGCGATCTAATCAAAAAGCTGATCTTGCATTATATGTCCCTCTTTCGTGAAGGGGGGAGGGGGCATTTTTCATATATTTCTGGTTCAGATCATTATAGCTCCTGCTCATTATAACACAGTAGTCAGGGTCCATAGCAACCTGTCATGTGCCGAACTGCATTATAGTGAAAACAACAATTTATACGGAACCATGATATATTGAGAATAGTGTAATATACCAAACCATGGTGTAGTGGGCACTATTAGAAAATTTTTGAATAGTATTGTATTGGAAAGGAAATGAAGATAAAAGACCAAGTTTCTCCTTGTTATCTTTCAATCCATATTGTTATACAGTTGTATGGTTTGGTTGTGAGATCCATAGCAGTGTTGTATCTGAAATCATGTTATTATGAGGTGTGTTAAAGTGAGGGAGAGCTGCAAGTTTGCCTACATTTTCATTTTATAGTAACTATTTTGATCTAAGTATGAGGTGACACTGTCGCCAAAATTAAAAACTTCCTTACCTTTAATTGCATCAACATTATCCAGCATCTTAGCACAATACACACACACTCTTTCTCTCTTTCTCACTTGTACCCACCCAATTAAGAAAGGGCCCCTACATCAGCCTCCCAGTCTCTCCTTTCTGATTTTCTCTGTTTTGTCATCATCTACAATTTTTGATCTTGTTTCTTCCGTGTTTTTCTTGGTCAGTCTTTCTTTTCTTAAGCTTGCACACTCTTCACATTCAATATTCATTACCTGTGCCTTCCTTGATTGTTTTAGTTCCCAAGCACAAACAAGTCTTACCAAGAAGTTCAGACTGAGATGAACACTACAGCTGTCAAATTAAACTCTGCCGCCAGTGACATCATCACTTCATCCCGTGGTACAGCAATGCAGCTTTCCGCCTCATCCAATCGGTACAGTGAGGCTTACCAGGAGTTTGTAGATACAGGTCTGACGCTTGCTGGCATCTCAAAGGATCGTGATACCCAGACTCAGATAGTTGGTGGACTTAAGAGCGTGTCGATGGTCTCAAGCAAATTGCTGCTGGCTGCCAAGTCTGTATCCGCTGATCCAAATGCTCCAAATGCCAAAAACTTGCTTGCTCAAGCTGCTAGGTTAGTTTTTTTTTTAGAAGGATACCATATATACTCAGTTATAAAATAAATGTAACTACAAACTGTGCATACACAGAATTGCCATTGCATAATTCGCCAGCAGATCTGGTTTTGTGTAATTTGCTTGGAGTAATCAGAAGGAACAACATGGACTGTAATCTATGGTAAATCCTCTTTAGTTTAGTAATTTGACTCAACTTATAAACAAGTATATATGGTAATTATAATTGTAGTTATTCAAAAAATAAATGATCTAGGTGAATCTTTATAAAGGGATAATTGTAATTATAATTATTTGTTAACAAAGAAGAATGGAGTTAGGTTAGTCTTTGCAGAGGGATAATTATAATTTATTACAAAATTTAAGCTAGGTTAACCATTTTAGGAATCATTGTAATTATTAAACAACAAGCCACATTACAGATAAACTAATTTCAGTTTATGTAAAATTTGCCACAATTAGAAAATGAGAAACTTGTCTTTGCTATGAATGTGGAGATCAGGTATCAGCATTTCTTCAGTAACAGTGGCTGTGATGTTGATGGCAGTGTCAGCACTGTTGAGGTTGCAAGTCGTTTATGTTTACTGTCTCATTTGCTTTATTCAACTGAACGTTGGTTGTGATATAGCTGTTTGTGGAAATCTTATAACTAGATAAACTAAGCTTTCCTAATGTACCTGTTTAAACAGAAAGATATGTCTTCAAAATGACTATCACTGGTGAGATAGCGTTTTTGTGAAACTTGTTTTGGCTGAGAAATTCATTCGGTGTATCTAAACTTTTTCAGGGTTATGTCTACCAGATTACATTTGTTACATAGATGAAAGAACAAAATAACTCATAACTGTGCAGAAGAAAGAACAAAAATCATCTGATCTTTAACAACCAGAAAGATAAAATGATGAAAATAACATAACTGATTAATTTTCTTAAGTGGCATTAGTAACGTACCATCTTTTGGGGGGTAATTTTTGGTCCTGTGGACAGAATCTTTACAGAAACACTTGTATATGCAGTTACTGTTGTAATTGTAGATTGTAATTGTAGATTAGACTGATCTGACTGCACAGTTTTTAACATTAAAAAAAATATTCCTGAGCCTTAAATTATATGACTAGATTAATCATAATGTAGAATAACATCTGTTTAATTTTCATGCTGTTTATACTTATTCTAGGACATTCACAGATAGCATCAATCAGCTGATCGACATTTGTACAGCATCTGTTCAATTTTCATGCTGTTTATACTTTTTCCAGGGCTGTCACAGAGAGCATCAATCAGCTGATTGACATTTGTACAGTATCTGCACCTGGCCAAAAGGAGTGTGAGAATGCACTTCGCCAGATTCAGGTGAGATGACAGCAGTAATGATGATGATAATGATGATGCATTTGTTTTGAGCCTGGCTTGGCAGAAGCTCAAAACATTGATCACTTTGGCATCCATGTATATGTTTCTCTGTTCAAGCACCTGTCTGTCTGTCTGTGTCAATCCTTCATGCTTAATTTACCTCAGTATTCAAGTTTTTTGTTAATTTCCCAGATACATTTAGTTATAGTTATGTTACTTGGTATTTTGGATACACATGTCAAGTGCAAATTTATCAAAAGCAATGGGGTGGGCAGGGCTTGACTTGCTTCTTCCTATATCCAGTTGTTTGTATACTTGTTGATTCTATTGATTGTTTACCTGATCAAAGGGAAATTGTATTAAATATGCATTTTTTTAAAATTCACAGCATCCAATAAATATCAGTACCTAATATCATCTGCTATAAAGTCGAAGAATTCATTCTCGTTGTCTGAAATCCTCCATCATCATCTAGTAAATCGTCTGGTCATCAAAAATATCCTTGGACTCACTTTCCTTGGCTTCACTGTCATATGTGGACACTGTTATATGTGGACACTGTTATATGTAGACACTGTCATATGTGGTCTGGTCATCATAAATATCCTTGGACTCCCTTTCTTTGGCAGAGGCCCTGAGTGGCAGAGTGGTCTAAAGCGCTATCCATTACGGATCACTGCCATCACACCTCTGTCTGCCTGGGTTCGAGTCTAGGATTCGCGAATGTGAATATGTGAGAAAGCTTGTCAGTAACTTCTCGTGAGTCGGTGGTTCTTTCCGGTAATTTCCCGGTTTCCTCCTCCAACATTAATACTAGCCGCCATGAATAGCCTATCATGTGCTGAAAAATGGTGTTAAGCCCAACAACAACCTTTCCTTGGTCTCACTGTCATATGTAGATTCTTATTTAGAGACTAAGCTAATTAAGTATCACAGTTCATGAAATCTATTAAAGGTTGCAGAACATATCAGTTATGTAGCAAGATCAAATAACTGCCATCTGTTACTTGCCATTATACCTCACTAATGCAAGAAAAAAGTTGTCATGTGGAAAAAAAAGCTACGGAATTAAGGTCAATTATTTACTGGAAGAGTCAGATCTTGGCTTGGCACTAAAAAAGTACATGTAATCACAGCTCAGTCAAAAGGATTGTCAGCTTTAAAACAAATTGAGTGCTGCTTTAACAATCACAGGCAAAAAACTTGTGCATGGAGAACACTTACCCCGTGGTTCATTTTATGTCCTCGGTTTTTATCAAAGGACAAGTACCTGGATAATCATTGGCTTCTTTGTTTATGACTAGACTTAATGTCAGAGTTTTGGGGGGCAAAAATATGCATGACCTCAACTTCTTACTTCCACTATATTTAAATAGAGTGCATGACATAATTTATGTCCCGACAACCCACAACAAGAGTAGCACTGATGGTGGCATTAATGTTAGGATTTTGTGTGCAAGGTTTGTTTTGCTAGTAAGATTCATCATAGCATAGCCCTGCAATCTGTGTTACAAATCAAATAGTAAACAGTTTTAATCATGTGCTGAGAAGTAACTGTTTTTAGCAAGGTACCAACTCTTGTGGATTTTCTGGTTACACATCATGAATTTATTGACCTCACCAAAAGTGACCACAGCCTTTAACCACCATTGATCTATCTTTTGGAACTGCTGGAATCCCTTTCTTAAATCACCAATTTACAAACCTGACCAACAGCAATTCTTTGGAACAGTGGAACCCCTTCTCTAATCCATGAATTTAAATGACAGAAGTATTGGAGGGGGTGTATACAGAAATTGAGGAAATGGATACCAACAATAGTAAATCATTTCATAGGATTAGATGCATCACATGTTATCATGCTGTTATATTATGTATGTGACAGGTTTTCCAGTTTTAAACAAATGTCCAGAATATCTTTGATGTACAACTTTGTTTTGTTTTTTTTTTCTTCAGATGATGAAGAATTGGTTGGATAATCCAAATGAACCAGTCAGTGACCTGTCTTACTTTGAGTGCCTTGATTCAGTTATGGAGAAATCCAAGGTAACAATTTACCTCGCGAGCACCATTAAAAATTTGTTTTAATTTACCATTTTATGTATGATGTATTTTAATGTGACAAAAGAGTTACAAAATTAATCAGGAATTACAACAATGTAAAAAGCATCTCAAATGTGCAAACTCTGTTGTGTTTAATTTAATTTAACCTGTAGCATCTACTCGTTACTCCACAAATATTGTTTAATTGTAAATTTGGTGATTTTTTAATGGAAAGATTATAACAAAAAATATAGTTTGTAAGATTGTCAGACATTAGAAAATGTTAGACTTGCAGATCAGTACTCACCATTTATGTTTTTTTTACTGCTATAAAATTTAAGTAATTGATCATTACTTTAATATTATTGGTGGATTGCAAAATATAATAGCCAGAACTTTGTAATTATTGACTTTCAAAACATTATATGGGAATTGTTAGCCACTGTTCGCAAACCAGATTTATAGGGCTTGGCAAACAATGATACTTTATATCGGATAGATTTGCATTTAGCCAGAATACATTAGACAAATGAAACTATTTATTACATAATTTTATGAAGTTTTATAGTATGTCCAGGTAATTGACTATGTAATCACGTTTGTTATATTTTGGTGATTTTGATTTCCCATTTATTTCAGTCCCTGGGTGATGCTATGACAGGCATATCTAATCATGCCAAGAAGGGAGAGGTAGAAGATTTTTGTTCATCTGTTCAGAATTTCTCCAGCTCTGTTTGTGGCTTGACAGAAGCTGCAGTACAGGTAAATAGTCTTGTGAAATGTTTTTAAAAATTTTGATCAGTAACCTTAGTAACCATTTCAGAATTTCACAATCTCTGTATGTGGTCTGATAGAAGGTGCAGTACAAGTAAAAAGCCCTGAGAATTCTTAGAAATTTTTTGAAAATTTTTCCCAGGTGGAATTTGATCCCCATTCAGAATTTCTCCTGTATATATAATGACTTCAACAGAAATACACAAGTATTATTAACTCAGATTTCACAGTCACTTGATTAAATGTTGAAATAGTTTTTTTGGTCTGTTTATATTCCTTTTAATTTAATATATCTTCGCTCCATCATTTGAAATAAATATTTTTGTTATTTCAGGCTGCATACCTGGTTGGAATATCTGACCCAGCTTCTGAACCAGGCCGTCCAGGGCTTGTGGACCAATCACAGTTTTCACGAGCCAATCAGGCAATTCAAATGGCATGTCAGAATCTCACCAATCCTGCCAGCTCTCAGCAGCAGGTAAATAGTTACTGTAATAACCTCAAATTAAAGTCCTGTTAGGTTCTACTGTAAGGCTAATGTAGCATAGTTGTAAAGAATTGTGTTTGTTTCAGTAATATTGGGAAATTGCAAAACTGAATTAAAATAATTGACAAAAATGTATGCAGTTCTTTGATACTTGATTGGTTCTTGGAATTGAATTACAAATTCTCTTAATTTAAAGTTTTAGATATTCAGTGCTGTTTCATTTGAATTTTTGGTACCCAATAAAGGCATCTTTAAAATAATATATGCTAGTCAAAGAGATCATGTAAATTATATGAAATTCTAAATTGCCTTTAAAGTGATGATTCTAGTTTAAAAGTGCTTCCCATAGGTCCTAAGTATATTTTACTGGAGCAGCCCTCAGTTATTAAGGGGGAAATTGTTTATCATTTTATTATAGAAATTTTGTTACATTTAGCAGTTTATTCTTCACAGTTTACATTAGATCACACAGAAAATTAAAAAAAAACCTACTGTTTTTATACAGTCAATCCATAATGTACTTACAGTCTTCTGCCCAAAACAATATACTGAGGTTCATTACATCACTCAGTTGGTAAGGATGATTGTTGTAAGAGAAAGAGCAAAAGGTATAATGTACAGCTCAGTTGGTAAGGATGATTAGTAGTGAAAGTGCCAAATGTATGATATACAGCTGAATGGACAATGACTTTTGTTGTAAGTGAAAGGGCCAAATTATGATGTACAGCTGAGTGGGCAAGGACTTTTGTTGTAAGTGAAAGGGCCAACTGTATGATGTACAGCTGAGTTGACAATGACTTTTGTTGTAAGTGAAAGGGACAAATGTATGATGTACAGCTGAGTTGACAATGACTTTTGTTGTAAGTGAAAGGGCCAAATGTATGATGTACAGCTGAGTTGACAATGACTTTTGTTGTAAGTGAAAGGGCCAAATTATGATGTACAGCTGAGTGGGCAAGGACTTTTGTTGAAAGTGAAAGGGCCAAATGTATTATGCACAGCTGAGTGGGCAAGGATTTTTGTTGTAAGTGAAAGGGCCAAATGCATGATGTACAGCTGAGTGGGCAAGGACTTTTGTTGTAAGTCAAAGGGCCAGATGTATGATGTACAGCTGAGTTGACAATGACTTTTGTTGTAAGTGAAAGGGCCAAATTATGATGTACAGCTGAGTGGGCAATGACTTTTATTGTAAGTGAAAGGGCAAAATGTATGATGTACAGCTGAGTGGGCAAGGATTTTTGTTGTAAGTGAAAGGGCCAGATGTATGATGTACAGCTAAGTGGACAATGACTTTTGTTGTAAGTGAAAGGGCCAGATATATGATATACAGCTGAGTTGACAATGACTTTTGTTGTAAGTGAAAGGGCCAAATGTATGCTGTACAGCTGAGTGAGCAAGGACTTTTGTTGTAAGTCAAAGGGCCATATGTATGATATACAGCTGAGTGGGCAAGGACTTTTGTTGTAAGTGAAAGGGCCAAATGCATGATGTACAGCTGAGTGGGCAAGGACTTTTGTTGTAAGTGAAAGGGCCAAATATATGATGTACAGCTGAGTGGGCAAGGACTTTTGTTGTAAGTCAAAGGGCCAGATGTATGATGTACAGCTAAGTGGACAATGACTTTTGTTGTAAGTGAAAGGGTCAGATGTATGATGTACAGCTCAGTTTTTAAGGACTTTTGTTAGAAGAGAAAAGAGCAAAAAGTATAATATACAACTAAGTCATGCAGTCTGCATGTGCAAATTATGATGACATAATTGCAGCTGTTTAATGCCATGCAATAGTTAATACCTCAGAATTGTATATAATCTTAGATTGAAAGACTGGAAATGATGTTCCAGTTTATATAATATGTCTTGTTCTCACACTTATCAGAATCAGCCACTAGTGTTCATGAAATGCATAATGTATACAATAAAAAGTCAGTTTTTTGCCTTCTCTGTATGCAATCCAAATTAAACCACACTTTTCTGTTTCGAAGTACTATGCCATCTGGACATATAGGTCAATGGTAAGGACAGAACTTGTCAAATTGTCCTGCAATGCCTCAGTTTTATATATCACAGAATTGATTTTGTAGCAGAAAATCACAGGGCTTCTGTCTTGACCAGCTTACAGTATTGAGATTCTGTTTAATTCCAATTTTGTAAGCTTTATCAGTGTTTTTTGATAAACTTGTGCATTTAACCATGTAGTGATTTTTAACTTGCCTTTACAAAGTATGGAAGAGTTATTATGCTTCCTCCCAGATAGGCATAAAACATGGCACCTACATCCAGTTATATTACATAATATATACATTTAGTGGCTACTCAAGACTACTGAAATCTTTGTACAGGCGAGTTATCATTAATAATATTCTGGTTGAAACTAGGTTTTTGTTGAACTTAAATTTCATATTCTTCACTTACAGCCTTTGGTTGTAAACATGTTTTTCTTTCCTTATTTTTTTTCTTCAGTTGTACTGTTTAACTCATGGTTGCTGTGTTTTGTCAATATGTTCAAATTGCATGTATTGTGTGCTTTGAATGTTGTAACTCTAAAGAATCGGTATCATCTATTACAAATGTAAAATAGCCACAAAAAAAATCATTGCGTGAATAAAGTTCTTATAATAACAAAGTTCAGAATACTTAATTTGATCACATTATGTAATTAGCAAGTAGATATTGACAGCGAATTTATGGGTTAAATTAAATTTTTTTGTGTCTGATTGTGGTGTTTAAATGAAATAAGGCAGCAATCTGGAATATTTATTGTGTTAATGAAAAATTTAATAATACAAGGGGGTAAAATATATATTCTTATATACAGATATAAGGTGTTTTTGAAATGCTTCCAAAGCAGGATTGCAATAATGTTGGCTGTATAAAAATGTGGAGTACATGTTAAACTTTTTAATAATAACCATCTCAAAATAAATGAATTTGTTTATTAATTTTTGTACCAATATGGCTACTAAATAAATGTATACTCTCCTATTATACTGAAACATTATCGGGGTATAGAAACTCACATATTTAATTTACTTCCCATCAAAGCATGTATTGCAGGATTAAACTTGTAGCAGAGAAGTTTTTAGTGATTGATGCAACTCTAGTACAAGTTGGTCTAATAAATACAAATGATTTTCAAAAGTAAAAGAGGATCCCGAGTGGCCGAGTTGTCTAAATCACTGACCTTAACAGATCACTACTATTTCAACTCTGTCTGCATGAGTTCGAGTCCAGACTTGGCTAATGTGGGTAAGTGAGAAAGCTTGCCTGTAGCTTCTTGTGAGTCGGTGGTTCTTCCTTGGGTTTTCCAGGGTTCTTCCTCCACCATTAATACTGGCCACCATTTATAGCCTATCTTGTGCTGAAATATGGCGTTAAACCCTACAACAACAACAACAACAAAAGTAAAACTTTTGACATACAGTTTATTCATATACTTCATTAAATGAACAGCAAGAAGACCAATATCTACCAATACATTAGGTGATGTTAGATCACGGTATATACTGTTTGCTTCAAATTGTATGTCAACAAACAGTACAGACTCGGATGTATCTGTCTGTTGGGTGATAGATGAGAGTTTTTAATGTTTACTCGATTTCTTAAGTAAACAAACAGCACAAACCAATATGTACCTGTTCACCCAGTTGTATGTTTTATTGAAATCATCAGTAAACAAATATCACAGACCAGGGTCTAATCAGTTGCATAAAAGTGTTTCTAATTGTGTTGAAACTTTAATAAATAAACAGTACAGATGTTGCTGTGCATCGGGTGGTGGTAGATCAGGGTCCCTGTTTTTTTTTCTATTTGGGTGAGTTAAATAAAATGAATCAGAACTGAATCTATGTTCCCAGTCTGACATTTAATTGTATGTACAGTCTAGTCCACATAATCTTAATTCATTTCCACAAGTACAGATAAATTCAGATGTCTGAGTAAAAAATTTTAGTTGAATTTAGTTGCTGGAATTTTACATTGCCATTGTGTGCACCTGTCTGCCAGCAGTATAGACCCAGATGTGCTGGTACATATTGCATTAATAGATCTTGATTATATTGTGTTGCTTGTTGACGATTATAAAAGTAAATTGTTTTCAAGATATTAGATGAAGGAAATGATATAATAAATATACAGGTCATTAGTGTGTGTACATTAATGACAAATAAATGTGGCATGGACTTTGTATTCACAACTTACCACTAAAGTAGCATAGTAAAATTAGGTATGATCAGTCGAAACTTCTATTGATTGTATAACATTTGTATCATGCCAATTTCCAAGAAAATGCTAATAGGATAAGACACACAATCCAGTTTTACTCCATGCCATATGATATGTATTTCTTTGCATTTAGTATTTTTATTTCTCTTTGCATTTTATGTGCAAGTCACAAAATTCTAATTGTACCTTTATATGAAAGATGGCTAACTAATCAAGCCAGTCTTATATATCACTGTACATGACATACTAAATCCTCCTTGCAATTATTCCTGACAAATTTGTGATGTTTTGTTTAAGGTATTTGCTTGGGGGTAGTGCTAGAGAGGTTTTCAATTCAGATATCTTCTCTGTATGTGTGCACGTGCGTGTGTGTGTGTATTTTCATCTGAGCAAGGCAGCTGTTAATCTATTTATGACCTTTGAAGGTTGCAATCATGGTTTCCTTTGCCACAATAACATTGTTTAAGACGTGGATGTTTTTTCTCTTTCATATGCCAGTGAATGGGAGGGTTGTCAATGATAGGAGTGTATTTGGGATGGTTTGTCATGATTGTGTAAAAGGTGGAGTTGTCTGTGATACGAGTGTGTACTCGAGGACCATTGTCACTGATGAGTGTGTAAGGGAAAAGAGTTATCACTAATTAGAGATCTGCTGCTAGGAAGTTTTGTAAAAAAACACTATGCAAATTAAGTTTTCCACTGGTCTTTAGCTTAGTTCAGGGGACAAAAGAGTTAGAATGCCCATTTGAGGAGCAAGTTCACTCAATGCATCTGACTTGTAATCAGTGGACTGTAATTATAAGTCTCTTGACCAGCAGATTGCTGTATCCCTATGTCCTTTCTTAAATACAGTACCTTGCCTCAGCCACATTGTTGGGGCTGAAGTTAAGCAGAGATAGGTAACTGCAACTAATTTTACAAAAATGAGTACTTACATGTAGAATGTTCTTTTTGTGTTAAGTGAAAAATGGGTTACTATTATTTACCTAGAAGAACAGATGAAAGGATAGGGAAATTTTACTGGCTGCCTAGCTGGATCAGATTCTTCTATACCCATTTTCCCACCCACCCCATATCTGTTTTTTGTCAGATGTTAAATATTATTATTATTATTGTTGTTGTTGTTGTTATTATTATTATTATTGTTATTATTATTAATATTATTGTTATTATTATTATTATTATTATTATTATTATTATTATTATTATTATTATTATTATTATTATTATTAATACTGCCTCCTTGGGGGAGGGGGCCAACCTAGCAAGATCATATTTTTATCTTCAAATCAGGTAGTGTAAAACTGTCCACATCTAGATGGCCATGCCAGATACACACCCATCACTACCTGCAATCCAACCCATCACCCATACCAATCTTTTTGCAAAAATATACACACATTTGTGGCATTATTTATCAAAAGTAATGAATTATAAAAAAAACTACAGACCACAAATACCAATATATCCAGTATATTGAGAGCTGACCCAATTCATTTTATCTAAGACAAGGATATATAGTCATCAGTTTTATGGAAAGTACATATGCCTCCATGCAAGCATGTGCAAAAGTTCAGTGAATGCATAATTTTTTATTCATTTTAAAGCATCATCACTCAGGTATGGACATTAATGTTTGATGTTTACTTGTTCATGTCATTTGTTCAGCACGCTTGATACTCGTGATCTTCATACGGTCTGATCCTCATCAGAATCACAAGTTAATTTTCTATTATCAATCACAGTTAAGTTTTGATTCATTTTCAATATTTTCTGTTTTGTTGTTTTTATTTAAGAATGTTTTTGACATAATTCTCCCTGTGTTGTGCTGTAATGTATCTATTTTTGTGATATTTTTCTCATTTAAAGCCTGTTTTATATTTTGGAATCTTATTCTTACACATGCTTACACCTTTAAATAACAAGATTGGCATCAACTCAGTTGTTATGGCATGTGAAGAAAATTTTATTTTATTTTATCCTCACTTGAGATCCTCATAAATACACCAACTCTATTGTGTACCTTCATACTTATTGAGGAGCCACAGTGGTTAACCTGCCTGTCTTGCAAAAAGGAGGGTTTGGGTTCAAATCTCATCATACAAAATGCTTGATTTGGCTACCATGATTTGTCTCTAAGATAAACTTTCGCTTTTTTCTGGTTGTCTCTGCACTAAGTAACCTCACAGGTTTCTGTGCCATAATCTAACAGAACTAAACCAACTTGTACTTGGTGGAAACTTTTATTAAGGATTCAGATATAATCTGACCATGTTGTTGTCATTGGTATTTCTACAGAATGGGTTGCCATTCTGGCCTCACTATCTGTACAGAAAACAGAGGTAAAGAACAGGGTTGTACAATAATAATAATGATAATAATGATGATGACTTTATTTAAAGAGGGTAACACACATTGCTAAGAACTAATCTACCTTGAGGCCTTCATACAAAGGATTTTCTTATATTTTATATATAATCACAGTAATGTGATATTGATTGCTAGATCAATTCGAGCTGTCAGCATCATAAAATCTGGATCATTACAAGATGGAGGGATTGGACATGTTGCAACTAGGTCATACAGTTTTGTTTAAGAGAATGATTCTCATTTTCATTTTATGTTGAGTGAGGCTATGCCACAGTTCTTTATGTTTGTTAATAACCAGTAAATCTCATATTTCAAGCCTCAGTCAAGAGTGTGGTAATACAGGATCAGAGAGTCACAATAACATTTTTCTACTTAAGATTTGATTGTAAAATTCTGGCCCATTCTTTGGTAGAAACTTTATAGGAATATATTTAAAAAGGAAACATAGGTATGTACTGTTTGTAGTTAAATGTATATTGATATGGTAGAATGGCAGAACCAGGTATACCCTGTTTTCATTTAGATAAATATTGGTAAATTTTGGATGACTACAAGATCTGTTTGAAATGCTGTAACAATAGTAATGTGTTCCCATGGTACATTTGTTATTCAGAATCCTTAGAAAATTGACTGCTCCTGTGGCCTAGTCCACCTCGAATGCGGGAGGTCGCAGGTCCTAATCCTGGCCTAATCATACCAAAGACTTAAAAAAATGGTACTAAGAGCTGCCTTGCTAGGTGTTCAGCTGAAGAGGTTAGTGTTAGGACTGGTCAGTCTGGTGTCAGGATAATGTGGCTGGGTAGGACATCATGCTTACATGTCTGCAGGATGATATCCCTCTGCTAGACATCACTATAAACTGTCTCGCTGCAGACATAGTGATATGACTGGAAAATTTTTAAAACGGTGTAAAAAAAAACCCCAGATCACACACACTATAGAGGATTATTGGATTGAAGAGATACTGATAGAGATGTTGGATCAAACTTGAATCATTTATAATGTGGATATGTTAAACTATGCCTAAATCCTTTACATAATGAAGTTGTTGGATTATATATATATATATATATATATATATATATATATATATATATATATATATATATATATATATATATATATATATATAATGTTTATTGCATTATAAATTGTATAATAGCTTTATCCTAAATATAGCTTTTTATATTTCTTTTTCCAGGTATTATCAGCAGCCACAGTTGTTGCTAAACACACATCAGCCTTGTGTAATGCATGTCGCGTAGCTTCTTCCAAGACAGACAATCCTGTTGCAAAACGACATTTTGTCCAAAGTGCTAAAGATGTGGCTAACAGTACAGCCAACTTGGTCAAGGCAATCAAGGTAATTTCATCTCAGCCAGATATTGGTTGCTTTTAAATAACTTGTTCCAATTACAACAGCATCAATTTCATTTCAAGAAATTTTCTTATTTCTTTAAAAAATATAATACTGGAATATGCACAGTATATCTAGCAGTCATCTACATAGAGATGATGTGTCATTTTATTTGTTTTTCACTGCTTTGAAAATGAAGGTCAAAATCATAAATTTAGATGAAATTTTACTAGACAGTAGAATAAAAGACTTTTATTTAAATGGGTTTAAAACAGATGATCGATGAGACTTGTGTTTCTAATTGGTTTATTTGTATGAAGTCTAAAGATGGAAATAATATGTCAGGGCTTTATCAAGGTTAAAAATTAACATGTTATGTATTACAGATTGTTAGTTGTGGGAGGGCATGACTTTTTATCAAGATAAGGAGAGTGGAATCGGACCTGGGAATCCTCTTTCAATTTAGCAGTGATTGTAGGAATGTTCTTTATAACCACTTGCAGACAATGTTTAGAGTTTTATACGCAAGTCGGCTTGTCTGTTTGCCCATCAAACATTTCTTTATTTAATATCTCTATAACCTTTTGAGTTACAATAATTTGTATCATCACTAAATGTAGTGTGCTGTAGAAAAGTGGAGTCTCCATTATGTTATGAGCTATTCACATTTAGTTCACCTGATCCATATTTTAGCTCTCCTGACTATAACGTATGGTCCTTTATCAATCTTGTGTAATCCATTGCCTGTTATCTGTTATTCATTCACAGTTGCTATTTACAACTATTTAAAAACCAGTTAAGAAAATTTGACCTAATTTGTCATAGCATCAGGGCATGGTGATTGATGGTTAGTCTATTCAAGGGTTGATTTGCCTTCATATATGGCCACTGATGTAACAATAAGAAAAAAATGTGAAACTACTACTTGTACGCCTTGCAACATAATTTGACCAGAAAATATTCTTGCATAAAGGCCATTCTTATTTTTACAGATGATGCCACTCAACCAGTCCAAAACAAAAAAAACATTCAGGCATTAAGTGCTTTTGATATTTTGACCCTGGTGCCAGTTTACCATTAAATATGACAGCCATTATTAAACGTTAAATTTATACAAATGGTGCCAGTCTACTGTCAAATATGTCTACTGCTACTAAAAATAGAAAAACATGAATTTGTTCTAAAATGCTGCTGAACAGAATTTTACAAAATTTAGTGGAAAGCATACTTGATTGAATCTTGTTTAAAAAATAATATACCATATTTAGTGGCCAAATTCTAGTCTTTGACCAATTCTGACAGAAATCATCGTGGCATAAGAGGCCATTTAGCATTTGTAAAATGGTGTAGATGTGCCATCAGATATGAATAAAACTTATAACATATTTAAAAACTTTGAAACCATTGTTTTCTTAACTTATGCAGTCTACAGCTTCAGAAAAATAAATTCTTCAGGAAATATTCTACTAATTCAGATATTTTGGTATGCTACTTTTTGCATTTGGCTGTTATGCAGATGTCAGCCTGGTGTAAGGCCTACTTGGGTGTCATATTATTACAAACTTTGTCCATCATATACTCTCTAGAACTATTGGAGATACTTTCATGAAATTTGATATACATTTTGTATCATGATAAGAGTTTGTGTCACATACAAGATTCACGTTTATCATATTGGTAATTTTAGAGTTATCTCGCCATTATTTGCTTATTTTATTTACACTTCTTTTATGGAGAGGGCTTCCACTTAAAGATTTAATTTCATTTGCATTATATGCTTTTGTATCTTTAGGCCCTGGACAGCAATTTCACAGATGAAAATCGACAGAAATGTGCCGAGGCATCCAGACCACTTATTGATGCTGTGGAAGAACTGACTACATTTGCGTCCTCACCCGAATTTGCTTCATTTCCTGCCAAAATCAGTCCTGTGGTATGTAACTGATTATGTGATGTGATTATGATTTTTAACATAGCTTTAGCAAATTGCAACGATGTCTGCAGTTTGGCAGTTTATAGTGATGTCTAGCACTGGGGCATCTTGCCGCATACATGAAGAATGATGTCCCACCCAGTCACATTATCCTGACACCAGGCCGACCAGTCCTTACACTAACCTCTTAATGCTGAGTGTCAAGCGAGGCAGCTGTTAGTACCAATTTTGTAAGTCTTTGGTATGACTCGACCGGGGATCGAACCCGCATCTGAGGCAGATGCTCTAACCACTAGGCCACTGGAGCGGTTTGACATGTGACTGACATTCCTACCATTTTGTTTATAAATGCCATACATACTTGCTTGTACACTTGCAACCAAAATAGATTCTGATGTGCATCACATAATGCACTGGCAGCACTGATTACTCCTAACAAACTGCATATAGAATCATGTAAATATTTTTTTTGTATGCATCCACTGCTGGTAGCTGTGGCATTTTGATTTTGTCCTGTTCATCCATCTCTCTCTGTTTGGGCATCACAAATCTTGCCACCATATTTGCACAAAATCTGCTTCATGTAGACAAGAGACATTTGTTGGCCATGTTTTTATGCATATGTAGGTGACCTGACAATATTTTTACGTCACTTGAGCAGTTTTTCCATCTTTTATGAATTTGTTAATTTTTTTGGTATGAGGAACAAAATATTTTTGGGGTGAAAAATTTGCAAGTGTTTTTCCAGTAAAAATATACTTGGGACCCAAGTAGTCACACAGGATGTCATTTTCACCCATAGATACAGGTCCTGCAATAACATGTCATAGAAAATAGCCTTTATTATTGTCTGCCATGTTCAATATTTTGAAAGTCATATAACAGACACAATAATGCTGTTTTCAAGAGAAGCAATGTAATCTTCTGCAATGTTTCATTTACTTATGATCTCTTAAGTAAATCTCAGTATCATACTAGCTTCCAAATTCTAAACTAGTTTCATTGGCATTGACACCAGCTGTATCCAGGGTCTTTTCTACAATGGGATATTTTAGGGGAAAATTGTCCTGTGCATTTGAAGACCGTGACAACTTTCTGACAATAGAAGGAGTTTAAGGAAGAAATAAAGTAAGGCTTGTAAATGCTCTAGGTTATTGTAGCACATTCAGTTTTTTTGATGCAGTGTTTTTAAAAATTACCACAGATGCAATAACATGTCCTTGAATAGACCATTATCATTGTTAGCAATGTTGGACTTTTTTTAAAAGTCATATAACGGACTAGATAATGCTGTTTTCTGGTGAAAAAATTTCTGTAGGTATATTGTATTTCATTCTTTTTAAACACCATTATGGTGATTTGGAGCAAATGGCAGGTCTTCACAGTGACCCAAAGTTTTCCAACTTTTTCTAATTTTTTTCCTACTTGTCAGACACTATTTTTCTCCTACATTGTCCAAAATGACCCAACTGTCCCATCATTTATGGTGACATATGATAAAATGACTGATAAGAGGCCTCTTTTTTGCCTCATTACTTTTCCTGTTACTATCTTACTTTTCATGTTAGTAGTTTTGAGCAAAAAGAGAGGTGAGTGTTTAAGAAGACTAATAAGGTAATGTGAACCAAAGAGATAGCTAGAATGTAAGACTATGATTTTTTGTTCAAGAATATGAAAGTAAGTCAATTAAGGGTTTTAATTTTATTTCTCATTAATTTACATAAATTTTATACTTTGAAATACTTGTGTTTCTCTTTTTTTTATCCAAGCAGTTTCTCAGGATTGCTGAAAAGACAGAAAAAGGCATAAAACATTGATGCCTTTAATATATATTACAGATATCATATAGACACCAATTTCATGGTGAAATGAAGGGCAATTATATAATTTAAAGCTATATTATTATTGCACCTGGCATTCATGCATTGTGAGTGTATGGTATAGTCCTGCATTGTGCATTGTCTGCTACATGTTGGTCAACAGTTTGCTATTTTCAACATATCAAAAGCCACTAAGCCAGTTTCAACCAAACTTGGCAAATGGCATCCTTGCATGAAGCCCTTTCAGCTTAATACCAGTGTTAAAAATCACCAATTTGTAATAAAATAAGGCCACTGTTACTAATTAACAGAACATTTAAATGAAATTAGAAAACAATATTTCTTCAGCATCCCAGGATTAAAGGACTTGCTTTATTTTAAAACTGATGTTATTTCACCATCAAATATGTCTACCATTAATAAAAATAGAAAAACCATTAAATGAATTTTTGTCAATAACTTCTTTACAGAATTCGAATAAATTTAACAGTAGGCATGCTAGCATAGAAAGCTTTCAGATTTGTACAAGTGTCAGATATCACTGTCATTTTATTTGAGCAGAGAAAAACATTTTAATGACTTTTCAAACACTTCTTTTAAAATTAGATCAAATTTGACAACAGACATTGGCATTGATGTTTTATTAGTATGGGACAGATGATTCTGATGTTCTATAAACAGAATATGGATGTAGATACCAAAAACTAGAAACTTGGACTCGTTTATTTTCATAACATATGCAGTCAGTGACATTGGATGAAATTTCTAAAGATATCCTAATGAGCTGGATTTCTTGGCCACCTTCTTGAATTTGTCAATTAGGCAGACATCTGACGTGAGAAATCCCAGGTTCACTTGGACCTCATGTTTCTTATTGCAATTTCAGGCCCGTAAAGCGCAAGAACCAATAACAACGGCAGGAAAGTCTATGATAGATGGTGCCTGTAGCATGCTGCAAGCAGCAAAACAACTGGCCATCAATCCAAAAGACCCACCCACATATCAGCTGTACTCCAGCCACTCCAAGAGTGTGTCCGACTCCATCAAGAGATTAGTCTCTTCCATCAAGTAAGTTGTACACTAAATAAGGTCAGGAGTTTTGTCAGACTTTCAAAACATGAGTTCTTTGATGGGTACAGTTATCAGTAAGATCTATAATGACGTAATCTTTCATCTCTTTGGCTGAGCTTGTGGAAACTTTGTAAAAAAGCTTGTCATATGTATATTAAATAAGCTTGTTATGAACAAAATCCACACAGATTAATAAAATTTTGCAAAGTTAGAAATAGTTTCCAATTTGCCTGTGATATAATAATAAATGGTGCAAATCTGATGTCAAATATGGCTGCCATAATGAACATATTGAAAATCTTGTGACTAATTCCCCTGCATCAGTGGTCACACGAACATTTATTTTCAACAAAGTCTTCTAATAGTGTCCAGTTGTTGTATAAAAAAATGGTGCCAGTTTTGCATCCAGTAGGACTACCACAGTGGCAATTTGAAATTTTATCACAAGAAAATTAGGGATGGTTTCAGAACTTGACTTTAAAAAGAAGAAAATGGTCTAGAATTCCTGAAAAGTATTTTCAGCAGTAGAGCATCAATCCGTTCAAGGTACCTCTTTGTGTTATACTGTTGTATTGACGTTTGGCCTTGTACTTCTAATTTTTAGCCAGTTACTGCAAAAGGTGAGAAGGTTGATAAGAGGGAAATATTGTTAGAACAAATATACAATTGCAGACTAGCATATTCTTTGTGCCTTGTTTTTATTGAGGCTTAGGATTCTTGACACAGTTCTTTTTAAGGAACTATTTTCACAAACACAGATCTATCTATAATCAGATTCATGTCTCATTGGTCAGGATTTGGCCAAATGAATCTAGTTGTACCCAGAGAGATTTGTATCTCTTTGGTCATTGTTAGGTGACTAAATGTTCTGTTGCATGTAATATTTTCTCCTTTTTTTTCTTTCTTCATGCAGAGATACAGCACCAGGCCAGAAAGAATGTGATATAGCAGTGGAAAAAATAGGTCGTGCCATTAGAGAACTTGATCAAGCATCTCTGGCAGCACTTAGTGAGAGTTTGCCTCCTCGTACAGAGAGATCTCTTAGGGTAATTTTGCCTCAATTGCATTAATTACTGAGGCGGATATATTGTTACAGTATGTTGAGATAATACAAGCAGATACCTACACACAAATTGTTTTTAATTGTGGTTGCAGTTGTTGTAAAAAAAAAACCAGCACCTGATTAATAGAGGTATATTTAGGTTATAGAAAAGACAAAGAAAAGAAATTCTCTGAGATTCATATTTGTAGGGTACCAATTGTTGTGGATT
Source organism: Potamilus streckersoni (assembly GCA_016746295.1). NCBI lineage: Eukaryota > Metazoa > Mollusca > Bivalvia > Unionida > Unionidae > Potamilus > Potamilus streckersoni. The sequence continues at coordinate 450,448 of JAEAOA010000251.1, forward strand.
GCTGTGTTGGTACAAGCTTTGAATCTAAAGACCATTGAAGAGTGATTGTGTTTGGACATCTTTATTCAGAAGTAGTTTAATTTAAAATTTTTGATAAAAGTACAGGCCTCGAGAAATCCACCAATTCACTTGTTCTGATGAATGTGTTGGTGTTGGTTGAATTGGGACAAGTGACTTTTCCAGCTCCTCCTTTGCAATATGGTTTATATAACCTTGAAAAATCCTTGAAGTTTAAATGTTACCCTGAAAGCACGTTTAAAATTTTAATTTAAATAAATTTAGTTTTAGGCCTTGACTTTTAAAAACTCTGAAGGAGAACTGTGCCAAAAAAATAGACTGGATTTATCAGAGGTGATACAAAACAATACAATCGAATAGAGAATATTTTCTTTTCTTATGTTAATACCAGATATATTTCATTGTGAGTTGCCAAACACTTTATATTTTAAATGAGTGCTGAAGCCACGAATTAAAATATATAGTTTTGGTACCACAATCTGAAATATATTTGGTATTAACATAGGGAAAGAAAATGTTCACTTTTATTATATACCAAATTTGCTTCAGAAGTTTACAAGATTAAACTCAATCTTTGGCAAGACATGTTCTCATCTTCATTTTTTTTTGTAAATTCAACACCTGATGACATAAGTATATTTTGTTTGTCCAAATCTGTTGCAGTAAATTACATTTTTGTCATTTTGTAAATTTTTTGACTCTGAAAACAAAGCAAATTCAAGTCAGCAATGCATCACAGCAGGTTTGTTACTCTTAATGCAGGAAGTAAGGGGAAATAACTTTAAAGAGATGCAAATAGAGTCATGTCAGATTTCTTGATCAAAGATTAATTTCCATGTTTGGAATGTAAGGCAGTTTCTATTTATTTGTTTTAACTTGCATAATACTCATTTTGTTGTTCAGGTACAACTTTTATAGGTATACACAATCGAGCATCGCATGGCATGATGAGAAGTCTTATATTTTTCACATGTGAAAATATGAGGATAATATTTTCAGATGTGAAATTATAAGGATATATGTTTAACATCTGAAATTAGAGGCATGAGATATGAGAATTTTTTCACCAATAAGTCTCTGTTTTTCACACTTATATAATAATACTTATTAATTTTCAGGATTTTTGTTACTTAAATATTTTTTCAAAATAATTAATAAATACAATTGGATTAAATTGATTGGCTTAAATGATGTATATGATTAATTATCGAATGGAGTTGCATTCCTTTGTTGTAGTGCTAATTAATGCACATGATTACAAAGAAAGAATGTGAACCAACTTGGAATGAGATGTGTTTACATTTTGAAAGGTAAATGTGAAACTTTTTTCCGAAGAATAAATTACACTGTATAAACCTTTGAAAGTCTTTTGTGGCAATTTATAAAATGTTCAGGCCTTCAAAAAGAATAAACTGTTGTATAGTATACTAATGAATAAAGAGACAAAAAAGGAAGAGGGAATGAGAGTGTTCAAGCATATGGTCAGAATAACTAGACAGCTTTTAATTATTTCAGTCATACCAAGAGCAGATGATCAGCTGTTCTCGAGAGATCCTGGATTGTATTGAGTCCATACGAAATGCTGCCAAGGGAGAGCCTCAGAATCTTGGACATCAGGTCAGAGGCTTTGGGGTGGGACTTTAGAGCTTGACATAAAAATATTGCCTGGTTTTATTTTCATTATGTCATAAATGGAACAATTTATTGATGTTTATATTCATTTTAGATTGTGTATATAAAGGTTATGTTTTTTCTTATTTGCACAGTTCTTGTTTGAATAAGAGTAGACTACATTTATAAAGCTAGATGATTTTTAGTCACAAAAAATGAAACATTTGGTTTAAAACCATTTCAGTTTTTATCTATGATACATAACATTAAAACAGATGATTTTATCATGTCAGAGTGCAACATATGAAAATCTAATGACAGTATAAAGCTGTATGTTAGTATATAACATAAATTGAGAACTGGCAGAAATCTACTTACTGTATATGTTCACTTGTAAGTCAGTTTGACTATGATCCACACACACATTTTAGTTCAGCAAAAAATCAAAGTTTTCTATGACCCTCCTATAAGCCAAGTGTTTTCTTGCAAGTCAAATCCATCTGCAAAGGGTGACATGCAGTCAGTGAGTCAGAGCTGCACATGACAAAAAATTAATGTCTAACTGAACAGATGAATAGACATAGAGATAGAACATTAAAGACAAAACCACTGTAGAATAAATGCACTTGTGTTATTGAGTTGAATATATACAAATAAATTGAAAACTTATCTTGTCTATCTTCATGGAATGAAATCGATAATGCTTAACATTTGTAATCTATTTGATAAATCCATGCATTGAATTATATATCATATACAGGTATAAACAAGGTAGTCCAGAATGAAGCCATTCACAGTTGCTTGTAATATATTAATTCTAGAAGTATTATAATAAACAAAGTAAAGTCCACACATTAGCGATTCACACTGTCTGATATCTGTATCTAGTTTAAAGCCCAAAAATTCATCTCTGACGGAGGTACCAGATAAAGTCCTAAATTTGCCCACTATAATCTAGTTGTCATAAGCATCGTCTGACTTGGATTTCTTGTCCAATTATCTCGAATGAAAGCAATATCCATTGGAAATATCACATTTCTTAAACGATTTGACAACCATCTCATTTGGAATTCTCTCCCATGCATGAAATACTCAGTCCCTAAACACTTCACATTTCCTGCCTTTGTTAATTCTTTTGGCCCATCTACAGTCTACATGAGCAGAAGTTTATGCATATTTACCTTCAACGACTTGTTTAAGTAAACATTCACTGGTTACAGTACCAATGTGGCGCTGTCATGGATTACAGCTTAGTATGTTTGATGTTGAGTAATTGACAGAACATCGACTATTCATAAACTTGGACCATTATTTATGTAGACGTTCAACTTGGGACTATTCATAAACTTGGGACCTGTAAGAGACACTTTGATTATACAATCTTTGAAATCTCATCCAAGGATTGCAACAACTGAACAGGTGTCATTTGCATGGTATGATTAAAGAAACTTATGGCATTAAACAAGTACACAATTCATGGCACAATCAAAGGATTGTACACTGGGGAAAACGAAGCAGTGCTGCTTTTACATGCTAAAAGATTAAGGGCATATGTATTAATGAGCATCCAAGATAAACTAGTTTTTGAAATTGTAGATTTGTCCCAATTGTGTGTGTGTGAGTTCAGTTAATTTTGTTTCTCTTAGTTACATTTATTGTTTCAGAAGTGTCATAAATACAAACCACAATTTCCATGTTGTGATTAGATAAATCGGTACATTTTTCTCCTTTCATTTCTGTTGAAACACAAAATAATTATTAAGTACTTGATCTCTACATTTTGAAATGTTCAGTAGTTTTTTTTTTTTATCTCTTTGTTTAAACAGATCCACAGGATGGCAAGCTATTTTGAACCTCTAGCTGATGGTGCTATAGGAACTGCATCATTGACTACAGCTTCCAAACAACAGATGACCAGCCTTGACATGACAAAAACTGTTATTGAGTCTGCCCTACAGTTTGCTTTCTCCTCTAAGGAGGGAGGTGGTAATCCAAAGGTATAGATGCAGCTATTCTTATTAACTGATATGAAAGGGGGAGAAAACTTCTAGTGTTGAGTAGAAGAGAGGTTGGGTGTTTGAGGAGTAGAATTTGGGTGTTGAGTGAGAGGAAGAATAATTAATGTGCAGAAGGAGGAGAGTTTTCATGAGGAGAATTTAGATGGGGAATGGGGAGTTTAAGGGAGGAGAGTTCAAGTGTTGTAGGAGGAATCTGAGTATTTTGGGTATTGAGAATTCATGTGGATTTAGGGGAAGGAGAAGGTCGGGTGTGCATATTGTTATGACTATGGTCACAGACTTAAGTAACCGAAAAGAAGCAAACAAAATTAATTATTGAAGTTATAACTGAAAAATGTGAGAGGAACAGACGGTATTATGAAGTAAAATCAAACTAATTACTATAAAGATCTATGTAAGTCCTAAATGAATGAAAAGTTCCTCATAAATTTCAATACTGGAAATGTATTGGTTCTCCAAGAACCACGATGTTGTAAAGATGACATTGTCCAGAATTGCTTTGAATAATTTATATATAGTTCCAGAATAATATTATAGTCCAAATAATGAGCACTTTCTGCTTCCACTGGACAGTACAAACTAATGTTTTTCCTCTCGAAAAAATTTAAGTACAACATAAATTGCATCTGCAGACCTGCAACAGGAACATATAACAGTACATGTGAATGACTCAAATAATTGGAATGAATCTGATAGCTTAACTTTTATATACTCTATAAATTGGGAATGTACTTTGCAATAGACCCAATGTGACATCATGCACAATTGATTTTGTGTCAACTAAGAATATTCACGTGACCTCACACAACCAATAAGAAGTCACAGAATTATTCTGGAAACATCAAAATCCAAACAGTGACAGAGAAACGCCATAGGCACCATTTTTAGTCTTATTATTAAGATTATTGTTCCTAATTGTCAACACTTACATAAACATGTTTTTAAATCCTATGTCATACTATGCTCAAGTCATGGCCAGATTGAACTTAAGATATTCTGTACACATTATAGCCGTGAATAAGAATTATTACACAAAGTCATGTTCAAGGAGTTAATAAACTGTAGATATACATAACAATATCAGAATATGACTTAACTTCTGCATGTTTTGTTTATAGCTCATTTTGTATTGTGACGGATGCATTATTTTTGCACAATATACAGGAAATAACTTTTATTTGACATAATGCCTCTATTTTCAGGCCGTTCACACCCACCAAAACATAGACACAGCAGCTGAGGAGTTGCGGGAAGTACTTGGAGACCTCCTTCAAAATCTTGAAGAGGCTGCCTCGCAGGCTGGCGTTGTTAACAGCATGATCGATAAAATCAGTAAATCCATCTCCAGGGTATATGTTTATCTTAATTTTTACAAAAAACTATTGTCATATTTTTGAGGTATTTACCATCAGTTATGTTTAATTTTATTCTTTTATCTTGAAAATCCTTTCTTTGAGAAGGTTTGTAGCTTTAGGCAACCATTAATATTAATGGAAGGAAATTTATAGCATGTCAGATACCTGAAGGATTCAGTTGAGAAAAATGAATGAATGTATTGCCTTCTGTTTTGAGATAATTGACATTTGAATTTTGATGTTTTTTAGGGAAGCGATTTGCCATGAATTGGATGTTTCATCGTCAGGTATTTCATATTGTTATATATTGCTTGCTATAGCTTGGCACAAAACCATCTATGTTTATGTTTCTCACTTGAAGTTAGACTGATGTGGAGGTGGGTATTCTTTGGTTGTTATATGGTTTATGATGATTTATTTCTTGCAGGTGACATCATGTCTGTATTTCTGTTTGAAATACATATCATTGCCCATTAAATTGTATTCTTGTTTCAGACTGATGAGCGTGTCTCTGTTAGTGATGACATGTCCTTTGTTAGCTATCAGACTAACATGGTCAGGCTGGCGAAGCAAATTGCACACACAGCACAGGACATGGTGAGAAATTTCTGTATTGAATCCAGCAGAGAAAATGCAGATTTCAGTTTTAATTATTTTATTGTATTTTTTTAGTTTAATTATCATGTTTTTATATTATACCTGGACTAAGCTTAATAACATAGACAACTATTATTACATTATGTTATATATGGAGAGGGCTTAAGAGCATAGATAAATGTTATTACATTTGTTTTAGACTGACAAATGTTATTACATTTGTAATAGACTGACAAATGTTATTATATTTTTTGTTGTATATGGACTGGGCTTATTAAGAGATGAATAAACAAATATTACATTTCATATTGCATATGGGCTTGTAATAATAACCAGAGATCTCAAAAACACTTAATTACATGTATTTGGACACAAATATTTTATTTGGAATGCAGAAAATCACCCACACAGGAGTCTTCCGTATGCACTTTTTTGTTGCAAGGAGGAAACTTTTGCAGCAAAATAAATATATTCTAATCACTATGAAAACTGAAGCAATGCTTTTATTTTAGTTTCTTGCTGACTTCTTTGATCAAAGGCTGCCAGCTTGCTTTGATAAAGGTGCATGTATTATTGAAGGTGCCATAAAAGGCTTTCTTTGGCAGACAAAACACCCATTTGCGGCAATATCAAATGAATTGTAGAACATTGACACCATTTTTAAAATAATTTCCTTAGTATATATTAGTGCTTCAGAGGTAATCACTCTTCAATGAAGTTGCAGCGAAACTTTTTTCTGTTTTTTTTTATGTTTTGTTTAAATTGCTGATGTGTGGTCGACTGTAGTCATTTCATGTTTCTGCCCTCAGAGGTGGTCAGTTGTAGATAGTTGCATGGCTAGTTTGATTATATTACAGCGTACAAGTATTATAGCCAGATATCAGCATAAGCTCTATATACCATTTTTATCAGCCAAAAATGTTGTAGTCAAAAATAGGGCTAGAAGGTAAATTTTGTCACCAATATGTAAAACATAATTACAATTTGCGACATTGGCGAAGCCCAGTACAATCACTGTTATTGATTTGATTTCCGGTTTTTGCCATATAAATATTGCCTGCGAACTCAAAATCATGAGACTTAGACAAAATGCTGTTTGCAAATTTAGACAAATGTTTTGTAGTTAAACAGAAAAATGATGATTTCAATGAGATTCAGAACTGTGCTAAAGTTGCTATTAACTGATAGTTGGGATGCAACCGTAGCCAAGTGTAAGAAACTACTTGATTTCTGACGAGACCTCTGATAACATAAAAGAATAGACTAATATTGCTACATTTTCATATTGTACATGGACTTGACATAATAATATAAATTAACAGACAAAGTGCAAATACTGAAAATAACGCCATTTTAGCATCAGAATATATTTTCCAGAAATTGCACCCTTAAAAAATAAAAGTTTTATCTACTGATATCATCAGCTACCAGTTACCCTTATGGTTTTCTTGACGTTGGAAGACCACATGCCAACATCTAAGCTGTGGAGTTTGAATAAGTTGGAAGAACTTGTTTTATGGAATAAATAAAGTTTATTCTTATTTTAGGTTGCTAATGTAACTTGTGTTTGATATACCATATTATTTGATCTCCTATTAACCATTACCTGATATTATTTAAACTATTTGTCCAGTCCCTGCTAAATTTTTTTTTGTTTATATCTTTTTTTACATTTTTTTCCAGAACATCAATTATTCGAGTACACCCCCTCAATTAAAATAATTTAGTGGTCCAAAATCCTATAATCCTATTAAAATTGTAACACTGTAATAGAAGCATGTTTGATTTCTTGAATATTGACATCTTTTGGTTCAAACTGTAAGTACTGATTAATTGACAAGCAGGTCGTGTTTGTTGCCATATAAATATTGCCTACAAACTTGAAATCATATATACATATAATCTATGGGTGTCATCCTTTGAGATATGAATACAAACTGTTGTCATAGCATGTTTGATTTCTTGAATCATGACATCTTTTGGTCCAAACTGTAAGTTCTGATTAATTGACAAGCAGGTGTGTTTGTTGCTTGTCACTCATCCAGTAATTGACTTAACATTTGATAACCCTATTATTATTTCAGTTGGTGGTCGTAATTTTATGCAAAGTTGGTTTGATAAAATAAAAATTTTATGAACCCTTCTGAAATCTACATTCAGCTGTACATGTATTATTTCATAAAATCTATAGGAAGTCACTTTTTATTGTCTTTGTTTTATGCTGTGCAAATGAAATGACTTCGTAGATACTTTGTAAGGAAACTGGATACAAGAAAAACTGAAATAGTACTTTTTTGTTTTATTTCTGTAGAATATACATGTATATAATCTGTCATGAGATATGATAAAATTTTCATCAAACAAATCAAGAAGAGCTATATATAAGAAAAAAAAACATTCAGTTTGATGTACATATGCACCTTCCTGACCATGAGCTATTCAAACTCCAGAATTATCTTCTAGTTCCCTAGCCTTTGGATAATCTAAAGTCGACTATACATACTATGTTGCTTCAGGAACCTTGGGTGGCCATGTAGTCATAGATACTTGCCTATAAGACTCTTAAGTACTAATTCAGTTCCCATAGTAACCCTGTGTAAACACCAAAATATAAAATTTCAGTAACTTAAAATTTCTGAATGCTCGTGATGAAACCTATATTTATCAGTAAAGATGAAACCTGGATGTCAGCTTCTGTGTAGAGGAAAGGATATAAACCGTGGCATTTTCTGGACCTGCATGTGTTTGAAACGTGTGCTTTCAATTCTGCACCAAAACGTCAGGTGATAATTTTAGTAATGAGTGTTCCAAAACTGAAGACAGTTAAAGGACTGAAATGCCTTTAATAAAATTATGTTTTATTTTTCATTTACAACTAGGATAAGATTCTTTTTCCTAAACAATAACATAACTTATTAACCAATCCTGGCAAGCAAAATCCATATATACCCTATTTTATGTTGACCTATTTCCAGGCTGGTTCTCATTTTTCCATACAGTTAGTACATTGTGTCCTATGCAGATCACTGAACAGCCTCATCTGTCTGAATGAGTTCTGAGGTTCAGCTTGACTAATGTGGGTATGTGAGAAAGTTTTCCAACATTTTGATTTGGGTTGGTGGTTCTTTCTGGTATCTTCCCCACCAAGTATACTGGCTTCCATGTATGGCCTATAATGTGCAGAAAAATTTCATTAAACTGTACAAAAACCAAAAAATCTTGAATGTGAGATGATTGAAATATTTCTGAACTTCATTTCCTTGATGCGTATTACATTTTTGTTATTGACAGCACATAGCTCCAATTTAAGGATTATTTCATGCTAGATATATCTGTCATGTGTGGATGTTTCAGTAGTTTTCAACGAACATTTTCTACAGTAACATTTGAAGGTTTATGCACGATTTACAGTGTTTGCAAAACATTTTCAGGTGGGAAAGTCTTCATCAAACATTGCAGAGTTGGGTGCTGTTGCCAATCAATTGACCCGTGACTTTGACCTTTTGGCTAATGATTCTCGAGGAGCAGCTGCCACAGCTTCGAATCAAGATGTAAGGATTGTTTTTGTTTTAAAATATGGAGATTTTATGCTCTACAATGAATGTGTTATGGGCATATAATGTTATCCTTGTCCATCCAGTTAAGCTTTGCTCATAGGTCACTAATCTGACACAGTTGTGACTCATTTTTGTTCCATGTTGAAATTTCCTGTCATCCTTTAGCAGTTATAAATAAGGTTTGACACTTCATTTTATGGATTCTTTTTTTTCTTTTATCATTTATTTTATATGCATTTTAAAGAATTTTAATATCATTTCTCTTTCATCTTGTAGTACATCTTGTTTACGTTTATTTTGGAAGGGTTTACATTTCTATGTTTTTTTTAAATTATTTATCTTTCATTGTAGAACTTAACTTTTTAAATGGTAGTGTATAACCAGCAATGTGTTGATGTGGCATTACATCCTATATGTACATGTTCTTCTTTTTTCTTTCATTTTTAAAAGTTTTTGTATTTTTTCAAGTTTTTCTTAATGGCAATGGAAAATATAAATAAATGATGTTTGTCTATATATGGGTATAACTTTTGAACCAGTGAAGATATTTTAATGAAACATGTCTATTCTAGTGCTTTTGAAAGCCATTTGATGTTTTTGTCTACATAACATGTTAAACACATACACCTGGACCCTGCTTGGGGCCAGTACAGCCAAGATTGCATAGTAACAATAGCTGAACATCCAAATTTTGAAAGCTGGTGCAGATTTATACTAATCAAAAATGTATATGTATACATTGTGAAGGATATAGATATTCTTTTCTTTATTCAGTCATTAGTTGTTCTTTGATTAGAGTGACAAACATTTAAGAAGTTGATGCATTTAAATGGTAATGATTTCATACCATGCAAGCATACAATAGCAATATAATCTGTTGATATTGAATCAGTTTTATTCAGGATCTTTCATACAGCCCGGCATATCCAAGTCTGAATTGTTGACTCGGCATGCAAAGTGATTCAAATATGGCATGGTCCTGTCCATATCCATGGTACATTGCACATCAATATTACCATTTTCATGGTACATTGCATGGTCCTGTCCATATCCATGGTACATTGCACATCAATATTACCATTTTCATGGTACATGGCATGGTCCTGTCCATATCCATAATACATTGCACATCAATATTACCATTTTCATGGTACATTGCATGGTCCTGTCCATATCCATGGTACATTGCACATCAATATTACCATTTTCATGGTACATGGCATGGTCCTGTCCATATCTATGGTACATTACACATCAATATTACCATTTTCATGGTACATGGCATGGTCCTGTCCATATCCATGGTACATTGCATATCAATATTACCATTTCCATGGTACATTGCACATCAATAATACCATTTTCAACTTATTTTCAAAAGACAAGTAGATCGTCTTCAATGAATGTAACGACACACATAATTCCATGAAGATTTGTCAAGTTTGTACAAATCAAGCTAATCCACCATTGAGATAAAGTCTATAAGATTTGTCCAAGATAACAACTTTACAGAGAAAGCATCATATAATCTGTTCTATCAAAGGTAAACAATTCAAGACGTGTCAAAAGAAGCATGGCCTTTGAATATAGAGAAAATAGTGTCATGACACAACATAATAATTATATTTCCAATTATTCAAATCCGTTTTTTTGACCAAAAATCTACGTTTAAAGAATTTTGCAGTAAGTGTTATCTAATTATTTTTGTATTCTCCTGTGAGGAAAAAATAACACAGATGGTGTTAAAGTTTTAGTTTGTATTGAAAGCTGTTTAAACTTCTTTTTGTCAATGGTTCTTTGTGCTGTTTAAAGTCTTTTGCTATATGTTGATATTCCAGTAATTTTGGTAATTAACCAATTATTTGATTGAAGCCTAATGCTGTATGTTGATATTCTGTATATTTTGGTAATTATCTTATTGTCTGTTTGAAGCCTAATGCTGTTTGTTGTATATCTATAATTTTTGGTAATTATCCTATAGTCTGTTGAAGTCAAATGCTGTATGTTGATATTCCAGTAATTTTGGTAATTAACCAATTATTTGATTGAAGCCTAATGCTGTATGTTGATAAATTTGGGTAATTATCCTATAGTCTTTTTGAAGTGCTATACTGTAGATGATATTATTTTTTTTCTTCAGGTTGCTAGTCGTATTCGTAGTGCTGTACAGGATCTAGGCAAGTGTTGCATACAGCTGGTTCAAGATGCTGGCAGTCTGCAGGCCAATCCTGGTGACTCAATCACAAGAAAGAGCCTTGCTGAGCATGCTCGTAGTGTGACTGAAAAGGTATGGGGCTGATCTGAAATATATTAAATCCTCTCTATATTTATATGCCTGTCTTAATTAGATCTATTATGATATGACATTGTCTCTCTATCAATTAATCAAAATCTGCTTGTCTAGTTCATGACTAAGTAACAGCTGGAGAGATTTTATGAAACTTTGACCAAATATATATATCATGATTGCACTGTGTCAAATACCATAGCATTGCTGACAGTCAAATAAAGGCTTACAAAGATAAAAGCATATAAAAATAACGGCATACAATATGTGTGGTTGTGATTTGGATTTTTAATTTAGCTTTAATAATTGTTCAGTTATAACCCTACAGTATCTGCAGAGTCGCAGTTTATAGTGATGTCTAGCACTGGGACATCAATGCTGCAGACAAGTCTTTGTTATGACTTGACCAGGGCAGACACTCTAACCACTTAGATCACCTGAGCAGTCCAATAACAGCATACACAGCAAAGATAATGAATACAATGCAAATATTAAGGCATATAAAGATAAAGGCATACATAGCTAAAGGCATATAACAATAAAGGCATACATAGCTAAAGGCATATAGCAATAAAGGCATACATAGCTAAAGGCATATAACAATAAAGGCATACATAGCTAAAGGCATATAACAATAAAGGCATACATAGCTAAAGGCATATAGCAATAAAGGCATACATAGCTAAAGGCATATAACAATAAAGGCATACATAGCTAAAGGCATATAACAATAAAGGCATACATAGCTAAAGGCATACATAGCTAAAGGCATATAACAATAAAGGCATACATAGCTAAAGGCATATAACAAAAGCATACAAAACTGAAGGCATATAAAGATAAATGCATATAACAAAAAAGGCATACATAACTAAAGGCATATAAAGATAAAGGCATACATTGTTAAAGGCATATAAAGATAAAGGCATACATAGTTAAAGGCATACATAGCTAAAGGCATATAAAGATAAAGGCATACATAGCTAAAGGCATATAAAGATAAAGGCATACATAACTAAAGGCATATAAAGATAAAGGCATACATAGCTAAAGGCATATAACAATAAAGGCATACATAGTTAAAGGCATATAACAATAAAGGCATACATAGCTAAAGGCATATAAAGATATACATAGCTAAAGGCATATAAAGATAAAGGCATACATAACTAAAGGCATATAAAGATAAAGGCATACATAGCTAAAGGCATATAACGATAAAGGCATACATAGCTAAAGGCATACATAGTTAAAGGCATACATAGCTAGTCATATAACAACAAAGGCATACATAGCTAATGGCATATAACAATAAAGGCATATATAGCTAAAGGCATATAAAGATTAAAGGCATACATAGCTAAAGGCATATAAAGATAAAGGCATACATAACTAAAGGCATATAAAGATAAAGGCATACATAGCTAAAGGCATACATAGCTAAAGGCATATAACGATAAAGGCATACATAGCTAAAGGCATACATAGTTAAAGGCATACATAGCTAGTCATATAACAACAAAGGCATACATAGCTAATGGCATATAACAATAAAGGCATATATAGCTAAAGGCATATAAAGATAAAGGCATACATAGCTAAAGGCATATAAAGATAATGGCATGCAAAGCAAAGATAAAGGCATATTATACAAAGATAAAGGCATAAAAAAGATGAAGCAGAAATTAAGGTATAAAAAGATAAAGGCATAACTGCCAAGTCCTTAACATTCAAAGTGAAATTTTTATAAATATAAATCTGCACTATGTTATACAAAACAAGACGGCAGTGTAAACATCATTATGGAAGGCATCTCAGGGTGAGAAGGTTGTCTTGATTTGTCTATGCACGATGGCACATCAGGCCAATTTTCAGCTCACCCCTCCCCCTACCCCACAAGTCTGCAGTGGAAAGGTCAGGATCAATAGGTCAAGATCATTTGTAAGGAAACTTACACAAGATGGGTCTTATGTGTGCCATTTGCATTGCTCTTTTTGTATTTTGTGTTTTTTTTTAAAAATACATTAAATAAACCAAATGCTAATCATTTGTTTTTTAAATATTAAATTCTCAAGCATGGAGTATTTAATATTGTGCCATTGAATTTTAATTGCATTAGAAAATGTGAGGTGGATTAGAACAGAATTATGTTTTGAAATACATCAACTTTATTTTGCATCAAGATTACTAGAATTAATCAGAGATCTGCATTTGGTAAGTTAGTATGATCCTTCTGTAGTGAAGCTGGACAAACTCACACAAAAAGGAGCTTGGAAAAAAAGTCAGCTAGGAACCTTCCTGGATATTTTATAACAGTTATATATTAAAATATATCTTTTTTTTTTTTTCATTATTTTGTCATCTTTCAGGTTTCCTTCGTCCTAGCCTCACTCCAGGCAGGTTCACGTGGCACTCAGGCCTGTATTAATGCTGCTAGTACTGTTAGTGGAATCATTGCTGACCTTGACACAACCATCATGTTTGCTACTGCTGGTACACTACACACAGATGGAGATGAAAGTTTTGCTGATCACAGGTAGGCAACTGTTTCAGCTTATCATATATACTGGCAAATAAATTGAATTGAACTGTGTAGACCCATGTCAGCAATCATCTAATATGGATCTATGCAGTTTGTTAGGAGTAATCAGCAGAATAAAACAACATATACCCTGATCTACTAGTACATTAACATTATGCTATGGTAGATCATTGCCTTTTTGGTTTTCATTTCGACCTGATTTATAAAAGAGTATATATTGTTATTCCTTTGTCTCATTAACACTTACATTCTATCAAGGCACTGAGTAGCCGAGTGGTCTAAAGTGCTGTCCGTTACAGATCACTGCCATCTCACCTCTGTTGGACTCGACTCGGCTAACATGGGTAAGTGAGAAAGCCTGCCATTAGCTTCTCATGGGTCGGTGGTTCTTCCTGGGGTTTTTCAGGGTTCTCCACCATTATTACTGGCCGCCATGTATAGCCTATCTTGTGCTGAAAAATGGTGTTAAAACCTATAACAACTTACATTATCAGAGTTCTTCAGTTGCATCTCAGTTCAAAATTCCACGTTATTATGTCTCTTTCAGTCAATATAAATTGTGTACTTTGTAAAGAATTCAACATTATTCGTTTATCATGATCATCCTAATTGTTAACCTGAAAAACACTTCATGTTCTCTTGGAACATGTTCCTTGATCATAAAATATTAAGTAATTAATTGTCCTGCATCTTTATACCATGACCTCATTTGGTAAAAAATGTCAGATTATTTTTTAACACGTCTTGGAAAATTATGAATTTCTTATCCATGCTGTTTAGTTGATTTGCACAAAGAATGTCATTTAAAGTTTCTGAATTTTAATAAAGAAATAACAAAGCAATTAGTTAAAGTTCAGTGTCTTGTTTCCTACAGAATGCTAGCAAACATTCTTACAAGTTTCAATACAAAGAGCAATGAATTTTTAGCACAGATTATCCAAATGTATGTCACATTTCAGGGAGAACATTCTGAAAACGGCTAAAGCTCTGGTTGAGGACACGAAAACACTTGTTGCTGGTGCTGCCTCCAACCAGGAACAACTGGCCAATGCGGCCCAGATGGCTGTTAAGACTATCACACGACTGGCAGATGTTGTCAAGTTTGGTGCAGCTTCTCTTGGCTCGGAACAGCCTGAAGCACAGGTAGTTTAATATTTACAGATATGGATATCTTTAGCTAACAATGCAACATAGTTGTCTTCAGCTAACAATGCAACATAGTTGTCACTTTCTGTCAATGGTTTCAGTGTCATTAATTTTAAGATTCATTTATGACTTGGAGTAATGGTATACTGTCTATTCTCTTCTGCCAAATATAGTTTGTGCGACTTAATAATAGTAACAGACTGAGCTTAATAAAAATAGTAACCAAATCTCCAATGCAGTTGTATGCAAGGTCTCGCTTTTTTTTTTTCAAGGGAGGCAACTCAGAAAATAGGTAATTAATTCAACCTTATAGTTCTTACCTCCCTTAAAAAAACCTACAAGGGGCCTTTAATAGCAATATCTCTGATGTTTTGATCTTCCATCTAATGTGATATAATTAGTATCAGACCAAGACATGAGTAAGTTCAGGACTTGGATAAACAGTTTTGTCTAAAAGATTTTGAAAGTTTTGTATGGTGTATTTCACATACGAGACATTGTTCTATGGAAACCTATCTCTAGGTATGAACATTTTCTATGCATGTGAGGGAAATTAAAACTGCAATTTTCTTTACAAAAAGAAGCAAAAGAATATAGCCTGCAAATGACATATCTCTTAAAGGGTATAATGCTGTTTGTGAGTTATTCAATAGTAACTATTACAAATCGTATTGTAAAGATTATTTGATGCAGTGTATGAAAAGTGACCAAGAAATAATTATTCAGGTTATAATAAATCATTTTTTGTCAAGCCTGCTTTGGTGGAAATTCTACATAGCAATCAATTTGATGTGCATGTGTGTACAACCATCTGTCCACATCAAAATTAATCTCATTATTAAAGCTTTCATGTGTTTTTTTCTTGCCATATTAATGGCTTCTTGATAAATTGGGGAGTTCATGTATGAATTCAAGATAAGCTTATAAATTATGACACAAGTGATAGAAAATCAGCCAAAGTGATTTTGTTCCTTCAAAGATTACAGAATTCATTAATTTCCCAATGTCTTGAGGAAAGATTATCTATAGTCTTGTTGGTTTTAGGATATCCGTAATAGGTAATATAATCAAAGAAGTAATGCTATAGTCTTTTAAGATTTTTACTGTTGTCACCAAAATTTTAATGTAGGGATAAAATTCAATGTGGAATCGTGCATGACTGCTTTATGTCAGGATTATGAAGTTCCTATGTAACATAAACTCAGAATATTTCTTTAATCTGTCACTGCACATTGTCAATATCTGCATCATTTATAGGCCAAGTGAGTATTTGGAATGGCCCTACATTGTTGGCATGTCATCCATCAAAACTAATTTCAGTTCTTCTCAAAACTGCTGGACTGATTTAAGCTAAATTTGACAGCATTCTGGCTTGGAAGAGCTTTCAGATGATGCCATTCTGCCTTCACAAACCATATTAATTAAAAAAAATTTAAAATGGCATGAAAGTCTTTCAGTACTGGACAGACAATGCTGTGCCATCTGAAGTAGGAAAAGATAGAAAAATAGATTGTGAAATCATTATTTTCATAACATGCAAACAACAGCACTGAAAAAATTTTGTACAGAAAGCATCCCAGATTGCTTGGCCATTTGCTTTTGCCTTTGTCTTTTAGGCCGACATTAGTTTACTTGAGCTATTTGTTTTTCAACCTTTTTGCCATCCCATTGCCTGATATCTCTTCTTTCTATAAAGTATTTAAGTGTGTTGCAAACCCACATCGCTCTAACAATTAACTCTCATACATGCCTTCATTAAGTTATCATCATTTGCCATTTTGGAGTGCAGATGTCAGATTGAATTATAATTATTTATATCAGAGTTAATTAACTCCTAATAATCGACTCGAAATTACAATAAATAATTCACCTTTAAATTTTGCTTAGCATATTTTAATTTTGTACAGGTTTTCACAATTTGTTTTAAATATTTTTTAGTGATGATAATGTTTTTTTAGTAGCATCATCTTTGAGGTTGAGGAAACTTAAAGGCTAAGATAGTTAAGAATTTTGAATGTGCAACCTCTTTATTATGCTGATAAATCTGCCCTTCACCCGTGATAATGTTGATTTTCAGGTGAGGGGCTGATATCACATATTCATTAAAAGCTGCAATTATCTGCATCCAAATTTGGCTCCATACATCAATAGATATTATATACACTTACCGGTATTTCTTGTTGTGTATCTACTGTCAGCTGTAGAGTTCTTTTGGTGACATGTATTATTTATATTTCTGGAGCATATCATATGTTAACTTGTAAATCCACCTTGAATAGCACAACTATCTGTCCTGTGGCCACTTTAAATTTTGCGCTCGATATGGCTTTTACCAATTACCAGTATGTGTCTAAAGTGTGCTCAGGATTGTTCCGGAAAGATTTGCATGCAGCAAAATTGCACATTTTAATGAATAGGTCACATCAGACCCACATATCATCCATCAGTATCAACACAGGTTTGGGAGGTTGATTTATCAGACTGCCTTTTTATAGGCTATTTCATTTCAAGCAGAAATGTCAAGGTCAGATGGCAAGTTTCATTTGGATTCACACCCATCAGACATGGTAGGAGTGTTTCTTCCATAGAACATCAATCTAGACATTATTCCCATGCATTTTTAGCTTCAAGACCTGTGCCATCTATCTGTTCATAAAAAAACTATTTATAATACAAATTATTTGAATTTGCTATGTAAGTAGCTGTAGATACAACTTGCCATCTGGACCAGGATATTCTTTTAAATGGAATAGCCCTAGCCTTGCCAGAACTGTTTAGGTCTGGGATTTATAGATTAGTTGATACTATGCTGCTATTGTTTGTCCATTTTATATATATGTGTTGACGTGTTTTGTCACTTACTACTTCCTTCCATGTGTCTGTCTGACCCACCAGGGAACCTTAGATGATCCCATACACCAAGCACAAAAGGTAGGACGAGACAGGAGTCACACCACTGTATGTGTATTTGGTGGCAGGCAAATTGTTCCTCACAACCCCACTCCAATATACACCACTCCCTCGTTACTTCACACCAACATAACATGCAAACCCACTTATAAGGTGGTGTTATCTATGGATCCCATTTTTTCTTCAAAATTTGCACACAGAATCAAGAAACTAGTAATTGCCAAGTTTGACTGATTTTAGCAAAAGTCCTATAATGGACAGTGTTCCCTCATTTTAAATTCTTTGATGATCTGTTAGCTTTTAATACTAATCAAGAATAAGAAATAAATGAATGGTTTGTGCTGTTCTGCAGATGCTTTGTTTTGTGTCTCATTTCTAGGGGAATATTGATTTTATTTGTGAAGACGGAAAAATAATAAAACAAAGCACTTATTATTTATCTGCTCACACAGTGGCCAAGCTGGGTTTGTTTTAATACATTCGTTGAGAACTTATGCCTTGACACAAATACATGCAATCAAAACTAGGTGTAAGAGTGTAATTCAAGTTAGATTTGATTTCTTCCTTTGTTTTTGTGATGGACACAAGGTCTAAAATATGGAAGGTACTTGGTTGATAATGTGTGTGTGTGTGCACAGACACACATATGCACAAACACACACAAACACTCATTTTCTTGCATCCTCTCTTGTGCCACTGTTTTAAGTCTTTGAACTCCATTGTCGAGGGAGAGGTGTATTTCCAAAATCATACAAGATAATTCTCTTCCCAGCCTGAAGCAAAATAGAAAAATATTACTTTAGAAAACCCACCAGAATGCATTGATGATGAAATCAGCAACCATTTAGCTACTGAGCAACCATTTTTCCTGTAAATGTCAGCCATCCAAGTTGAAAACACTTGCATGCTTACTTTTTTGGTGATTTACATTTCATCCCATTTTTTTCCCATCATCTGTTCCTAAGCTTTAACACACTCACCTGAAATCAATAAGATGCAACATCTAGCCACAAAATGATTGCAAAGTTAAAGATGAAGATGTTGATTGACTGCTTAACAGGCTTGACTGTAACCTAATGGGTGGGGCAAGGGTAAAATAATTGTAAACTATTATAATACTAATCCTCCCTTATCAGCATTATACTCATCTAAGTTACAGTACCATTTTTTTTATTTTTTGGAATAAAGTTTTATTTCTTATTCTTCCTTACCAGGATATGATTGATTCTTGCTGAAGAATTTATTTTAAGGCCATGCACTTCTTTGGAAATTTTTTGTAAGTGGTGCAGTTGTGTCTTCAAGGATCCATATATATATATATATATATATATATATATATATATATATATATATATATATATATATATATATATATTATGTGTGTGTGTGTGAGGCATTTAAAGCAGAAGTACACAGTTAATATGTGATCATATTGCTGTTGCGGCTGATGTTGGCATGTAGAATACAAGACAGGATGTAAAGTTAACTTGATTTAGTGCTTATGGCACATCAACACTTGTAAGCCATTTAGTGTTGAGGCAATCGGAATAAAATGACTTGCTTGGTCTGATTGTAGGATTTGAACTCATACCTTTTAGTCGTGCTAATAGCTACCTTACTTGGTTCTCAGCATTAAGAGGTTAGTGTTAGGACTGGTTCGACCAGTGTCAAGATAATATGACTGGGTGGGACATCATGCTACATGTCTATGGCATGAGGCCCCAGTGCTAGACATCACTGTAAACTGTCACACTGCAGACATAATAGCGATATGACTGAAAAATTGTTAAAGCTACATTTAGAAAAGCCAAATCACACACATATACACTTTTCAGTCATGGCTACAGCTTGCTAACCACTGTGTCCTGTTTATTGTCACACTGAGATAATTGCTGCTATTTATAATCTCAAGAGTGTCTTCATGTTAGATCATGGTTTATTGTTACACTGACATACATGTGTCACCATTGAAGATCACTGCCAATTATTACATTACTATACTTACTGCTCTCATTGACTTCGTCTCTATAAAAGATCACTGTTGTCACACAGAGATACAAGCTGCTTTGATCTCCATTGTGTCTCCATGACAATCTGCTGATTGTCTCACTCGGATACTTGCTGTTATATGTGATATCCCTAATTATCTCTCTCAGATACTTCCTGCAATATGTGATCTCAATGATTGTCTCAGTCAGATGCTTACCATTTTATGTGATATCCAGAGTGTTTCCTTGAAAGATCACAGTTGGCTGTTGCTGTAATACTTGCTTCTGTGATTTATAGCATGTTGCACTTCCAAATTATTGTCACCTACATATATAAACAACTTGAATCAAAATATACGGCTCTTAAAATTTTCACATCACTGATACTACAGAATAGAATCATTCTAAACTTTTAACCTTGCCATCATTTTGTTGCTAAGCAGTATCATTTTCACATGTGTGTCTTTAAGTTGAGCAATTTATGTTAGTGCTATCCATTTGTCTACCCTTCAATTTACTTGCCTGGTTCGTAATTTTATGATGATTGGAGAGATTGTTGTGAAAGTTGGCCCAAAAATATATCCTCAGTAGCATGTGACATACTATAGAATATCCCCCCTGCAACAAGGTCAAGGTCACAGCGTGGAAATTGCAATACTGTGGCTTGTGTCCTTCTCCAGAGTTTATCATTTAAACTAAACTGGAGATAATTAATTAAACCTTAATTGTCACATATCCAAACCATACCTTTAGCCTTTTTGTCAAAGTCATGGCAAGAAAAAAATGTAATTATGTGATTTGTATCCTTGTTCGGTGTAATATTTGAACCACTCAAAATATATTTATGAAACTTGCCAAATTTGTATTGCAACCAAGTGGAGTATTGCATACAATAGCGAAGTCCCCTGCTCTAGATGATATTCACAGCAAGGGAAAAAATGTAACTCTTGACTTAACCCAAGTAGAACTTTTAAACATTTTTAGGTATTTTCAAACTTGTACAAGTTTTGCATAATGATTGGACACTCTCATGTAGCAATGCTCTCTATACACCCTGCATCAAAGTGTTATTGAAAGAAAAAGTGAAAATTAGTGACTTCATTCCATTTATGAATTTTGAACCAGTGAAGATATTCTGATGACCTTAGAGTATCTTGCATATTTGTTGTCAAACACTCTTCCACAATGTCAAGGTCATAGTTTGTGATAATGTAAGTCAGTACACTGTTTTCTTGTCCTGGCTTTTACTTTAACTTTTCAAATAGTTTGATGAAACTTTTGTAAGATGCATACTTCGTCAGCAGTAATTAAGTTCCAAGGTCAGATTTCAGGGTCGTAATTAGAGAAAAGGTCAAGAGATGGGCATGTCATGTGCCATTTGCAATACACTTTTGGTCATAGCATATGTCATCATGTTAGAAGCAACATTTTTTTTTTAAGAATATGTTACTTTTCCCAATGAAATGATGTAAAATATTGCTCAAAGTTTTAAGTATATGTTGTACTAATAACAATTTTTTTAATTAAAAAATGTTATTAAACAATATTTGATATTATTTAAGAGCAATATGATATCCATGTCAGATGCCTTCTTTTGCATTTATGAGCTCTAGAGTGTTCAAGTTGTGAATAAAAGATGTTTTCAGATCACTATTTAAGTTTCTGTTGTTGCGCACTATGTGTTATTTAGGTTTTTACTTTCACTTTTACCTATTGTCATGTATATGTATTTATATTTGACATTATTAATTGTTTAAAAATCTTAGTTTTAAAATGCATTCAGTTTCAGCTCACCTGGTCGAAAGGCTTAGTGAACTTATGATATGGCCATGTTCCTAGTATCTGGTTATCAATAGGTGCTGCTAAATTTTTTGTGTTTGTTTTACAACAATACTCTAAACTTTTCTCCTGGCACACTTCCAGATTATAAATTACTAAGAGTAAAGAAACCCATGTCTTAAAAAAGCCACCAATGAGGTATGATTCCAATTCATGTGAAAGATGCAACTGTAGACATATTAAAGCCAATTCTGTCAATGTAACCTTTATGGTTGTTGGATGACTTTGATTACGAAAAGAAAGTTTATATGCGACCATATTAAAATGGAGATAATACAATGATGGATTTGATGGGGAAAGTAGGTTGTGTTCTTGAAATGCTACATAAGTCTGCCTTGCATATTATTCAGTTGATCATGGTTAGCTTGTGAACACCTTAGAGACCAGATCTATGAATGTTTGATCATATTTGTTTGATTGTATGTAACATTGATGCATGTAAATGAGGTGATGTTGCGTCTGATTGGTCGAGCAGATGTGCTGGTCACCATATGTAGCCTATCATGTGCTGAAAAAATAGCATTAAACCAGTAAATGTGTTCAGGTATCAGACCCTTTTTGCATATTTAATTATCACCAAGGAAAGGTTTTACTTGAATCACTATGATAGAGGCTTGTATCCCAATGGGTTCTTCATTAAAAGCAATCCTATTATTCCCAGCTGATCCTTAAAAATAAATGGCGCCAATATGACATCCATTATAACCATGTTAGAAGCGATTATGAAATTCTTGTGGAATTTTCACTGAAATTCTTGTTGTGTCCAGTTGATCCTAAATGAAAAAGATGCCAATCTGACATCTTGTTAGAAATTCTTTTTATTGTTAATTTTCTGAATGAATGGGCCTATCGGCAAGTTGAGAAAGCAGTTTTATCTATCTATATAGCTCTGTGTGTGTGTGTGTGTATGTATATATATATATATATATATATATATATATATATATATATATATATATATATATATACATACACAAACACACACACACACACACACACACACACACACACACACGAGTCTTCTACTGTCTAGGAGAGCAATATCAGATCCACTTATATCTCTTGTTATGTTTTGCATAGCATGAATCTTTATAATATCATTTATAATATCAATGAAACAATGTTATTAAACTTGATCGTTATTACATATGGGTAGGCTGAGTTTTCCTCCACCATCATCATTTTGTCTAGGAGTTGCTCTAATCTAAGGATAATGAACCACGTTTACTAGTCATGTTATACATTTTGTGCTCTTTTCATATTGTCCCTTTGTTTTTCTTAGGAGGAGGGGTCAGTATTTTGTATTGTCACTTTGTTTTTCTTTGGGAGAGAGGTCATTATTTTGATTATGTGCATCTTTTTTCGTTTTCCCATGTTAAAGTCTTTACACTACAACTCGGTACATATATGTGTTATCACTTTCAAGTAAATTATTTGTCTTAATAATCAGTTCATTTGTGAATTACATTGTTGTATTACTAAAGTTTTTAACAAAAAGATAATTTTGCTTTCAAATTGAAGTTTTGCATGAAATTATTAAAAAGAAGTCATCATCAGAGATGCTCGAAGTCCAAGGAAAATACCAATCTTGACATAACCCTCCATAATACAGTTTTCTTTAAATAATTGAGTTAGTTAATTTATAATGATTCATATAATGTTTAAGGGAATCATCTGGATGTTCAGACCAAGCATGAATGCCACCCATTATAAGAGACTGACTTGTAACCATGCATATTTATATATTATATATTCTGAATTGTTTCCCCATTTAATCCAAGTGTATCTTCTGCTTATCCAGCTTTCCACATGGTTATTATAAAAATTATTTTCATTCATTTTTTTTGTGTTTTAGCTATCACAGTCTGTCCATCTTTCAACAGTTTGTTTCTTACAAAATATACTTGAGGGAGATTGTTGGATTCTTAGCAAATTTAGACATACAGTTTTATATTAATAAAATCTTGAAAGATGTCATTTGTTAACCATATCTATCATTCAGGTGATTTATGGCCCTTGGTTTCCCAACCTGGGTATGCAGCTTTGTAGTAAGTAACCTCAGTTAGTTCAGTTTCAAGTATTCCACACTTTCATTTACATGAGTTATGTATCCTGATTGCCTCCTAGTTTCTGCAGCATGATGTTACTCTGGCTACTTTAATTTAAATAAAATTCAGTACACAAGTTTATATTAATGAGATAGTCTTCGAAGAGTTATGCCCCCTGATTGACTGGAATCCTGATTCTGGTTTCCATGGCATAACTTTGCCAAGGTTTATTGAATTTCAAAAAAATTGGATAACTTGATTCTTATAAGACCTTGAATGATTCTCAACATTGCATGAATTTTTTATCAGGAGTTTTGTTCCCAGATTGTCCTCCTGACCTTGGTTTCAACATAATTATTTTGCAAAGAATTGCTGGAATTCAGTCATAAATGAGACCATGAATGAGTTTCATTTGCACATCATCATTTACACAAGTTATGACCACTGACTCCATATCCATCTAATTTGGTTCCTCAACACAAGTTGATCTCTCTGATCCCTGCCAAGCAAATTTTAGTGAGCAGGTAACTTTGCAGTTCATCGATCACTAATAGTTGTAGCTATTATTTATAACTTAATTGCTAATTAACTGTATTTTCTCACTCACAGGTGCTTCTAATTAATGCAGTAAAAGATGTTGCTTCAGCTTTGTCAGACCTGATCAGTGCCACAAAAAATGCTTCAGGCAAGAGTGTTTCGGATCCAGCTATGCTTCTACTTAAAGAGTCTGCCAAGGTAAGTCTTTTTTCCCATTATTATGTACATAAGACATAAATACATATCATCTTTTAATATTTAATCTTTCCTGACCAATATTAGTAGTTGTTCCCTTCAGTCTTTGAGTACAGAAAAACTTCAAAAACTTGAACTACAATGGGTTCAGAATTTAAGATCAAGTTTTTTTCGACCATTCTCCAAACCATTGGTGTGAAGTTTGCAATAATATGTGATAACCTAAACAGTGACTTGCTGTGTTGTAATAATGAACATTTACCTGAACAGTGACATGCTGTGTTAGTAAAAGCTTTCACTGTGAATAAGCTAATTATGTTTCATGAAAATTAATAAAAAAAGAAAAAGATGGAAAGAATCTTAAAAATCGTCTTGTTGCTACTCATAAATAGAAATGGATTTTTCACATGAAGATTTTTTTTTGTATTATTGGTTGGTCCTGAATGAATTATCTGACATCAGACATGGGCATCTAAAAAAATCGTGTGATCATATTGGCATAGGGTTTTGACCAAAAAAAGTTGTTAAATATATTTTGTTGATCCTAAATGAAAATGGTACTTAGCAGAAATCCTAGATGGTCAAGTGGTCTGAAATGCTTGCCTTTACTGACTTTTCAGCTCACCTCTCTCTGAGTGGGTCTGAGTCTCAGGTTTAGCCATGTGGGTATGCGAGAAAGCTTACCAATAGCTTTCCATGGGTCATTCATGGTTCTTACTAGGGTTTTCCCCAGGTTCTTCCTCCACCAGTTATACTGGTCACCATATCTTGTATGGAGAAATGGCATTAAAATGAAAACAGCAACATCTAATATGGCTGTTACAATGAACATATTGAAAGACCTAAATAGATTGGTTTTGCAGCCAATATTGCTGCCACAGTGTTGTAACTCAAATGGTTTCATCACTCAGCTGTTAATAGAAGAAATTCCAAGAAATTCTTTTTGGCTCATAGGCTGTCAGTTTCTTTGAATGCAATTATGTTATTGATGCAGGACCATCTCCAAACAAACATTGTTAATTGGATTATATACATTGTTAATTGGATTATATGCATTGTTAATTGTATTATATGCATTGTTAATTGGATTATATGCATTGTTAATTGTATTATATGCATTGTTAATTGGATTATATCCAGATTCATTTGGATGTGCATCATTTTACTTAGCTCTTCTAGTCACAAAGCAACCTTATTTGAGAGTTGACATGCTGATGCCATTATCCCAAAGTTTTAAGTTTGAAATTGTATTCATTTGTTCAGGGCCATATTATGACCTTGGGTAATACACAGTAGTCATTGGTGGACATTAAGAGTTTTTAAAGTGACAATTATCAGACTATTTAGGACTTAAGGACTAAGACTATATTTGTTGTGATAGAAGCTTGATTTAGGACTTAAGGACTTGGGTATATTTGATGTGATAGAAGCTTGATTTAGGACATAAGAACTTGGCATTTATTTGATGTGGTAGAAGTTTGAGTTTTTGAAGTTTTACTGTATTCATTATAGACACATAGAAACTTATTTCTGTTGTATTTTTGATAGGCAAGACCTTCATCTGCCATAGCATAATGTGCCTGCAGATCTGGGTTTATGTTGTTTGATTACCCCTAACAAACTGCACAGACCCAGATCTGCCATCGCATAATGCACCAGCAGATCTGGGTGTATATTGTTTGATTACCCCTAACAAACTGCACAGACCCAGATCTGCCATCGCATAATGCACCAGCAGATCTGGGTGTATGTTGTTTGATTATCCCTAACAAACTGCACAGACCCAGATCTGCCATCGCATAATGCACCAGCAGATCTGGGTGTATGTTGTTTGATTACCCCTAACAAACTGCACAGACCCAGATCTGCCATCGCATAATGCACCAGCAGATCTGGGTCTGTGCCATTTGCAGTTGGACTCGACTTACAAGTGGGTATATGTGGTATCTTTAAAAAAAAAACATACTCATACTTTTGCTTTCCTTCATTCTCACTATTGGGTTTGACCTATACTAAATATCAACATTTAACTGGTTCTTTGTTGTAGAGACAGATGTACATACTTACCTGAAAAGTTTTCTGCTTGGCTTTTTTAATGAATGCCTGCACACAAACTAGAAATTCAAAGGAAATAAATTAAGATAGCACAAAACAAATGCACAAAAGTAATTTTGTTATCCCAGAATTGTTTAAAACATTTTCAGGCTGCTAATGCTGTGTCCATTAATTGTGCTGGCAGAATGGATTTGCTTTTAGTTTTGAAGTGTCCTCTCCTTCCCCCCAGCATCTAATGCAGCTAGTCCTGCTTTCACTTACAGTATCAGGCTTATCACTGCAAGCACAAGTGTTGCAGATCACATAATTCTTCTTGAAAGTGTGGCACTTTTTTTACATTTAAATCAATGCAATAATTTCAGCTGGAGAAATAAAACTATTACCTTAGATAGAAATGTGCAATGGTTATTCACCATCGTCCAGTTAAAAATCAATATGGACTGGTTTTTTACTCTCGTCTCATGACACTGTGTTTAGCAGATATTTATTTTGTTACTGAAGTCATTCGAGATTCAGTCTAAAAACAGATGACCTACAAGCTAATGTTGCAAAACAAGTTTTTCTTTCATTACTGTGAGAAAAGATTTTTAAGGCAGTGGTGTCTGTTGATTAGCATAGAGGAATGTGACAATGATGTGACTATCATCATATCATAACTTGGAGAGTCTGGTCTAGATATTTATATAAAACTATGTGCATGTCACTAATTATGTCCCTTTTTCTGTAATTGCCTAAAGTTATCTACCTTTATTTCAGCGGGTGGACTCTATACTAAGAGCTCCAGAGTTTGGGTATAGATCTTTTGTTACTGGCATGCTCTGAATTTGCAGCTGTAGCCTGGATAGCTGATAGGCAGTCCATCTTCTGTAACCCCTCCCATTGTTTTCTCTTGCCACATGTACATTAACTTGCTCAGCAAATAGGGCAGCTGCTCCTTTGTTTGATTATATCACAGCCACCTAACATGTCAGTCACAGTGTGGGAACCAATCCACTTTTTTGAAGCAGTGAACCAGTCATCTTGTGATTTAACTTACAGTGAATGAATGGGTCATATTTGAATTAACAAATCAAAGTTTAACACAGTTACATAAACTGATTTATTTACATTGAAGCATTTTTTACTTATGATGAAGCAAGGTGTTTTGTTTTAAAGAAAGACTTATTTTCAATTTTCTCATAATGATTTTTCATTTGTATTTAGATTAAAAGAAATGATTGGTTAAATGTTTTTCTCCTTTTATTATGGTCTTTGCAATGAAAATGTTTTGTAGAATACATTTCCCCATCAGATTCAGGAAAGTTTTTATGCTTGTTAAAATTCCAAGAGTTACATGACTTTTTTCCCAACATTTTTTAAAAGAGATTAAGAATCGTATTACATATTTTCCACCTTGTCGGTGAAACTGTACTGCCCAATATGTTCACAAATCACAAATGTCTACAGTGACCTCAAAGTTGACCTTTGCCAGTTTGTAAATATATGATTATATCAGCACTCTTGATATGTAACATACATGCCAAAATATTTTCAATGACTTCAACTTAGTAACCATTTAACACGATTTAAAGCTGATAGAAGCATCATAGCATACACAGCTTTGAATTTGAATTAGCAAATCAGGCCAATTAGTCATCAACTGTGGATGCAGTACTCAGAATTCAAATTTGTATAGATGGTAGCTTTTCAGATACAGATTAACATAATTATATTTCCTGGCTGGAAGGGTTTTTAATTTGATTGACAAATAATTACTATCAAATATTACAGTGGTTAATAAGAATAGAAAACATTCAAAGAATTAATCTAGAAAACATTGTGATAGAATATGATCAAATTTGACGGTGCATCTTTGCATGGAGGGTTTTCAAATTTATACAAATGATGCTAATCTGGAATAGGTATGACTGTTTGTTACCGTGGCTTTTGTTACTAAAACCAGAAGAACTATGAGCATCTTTTATGTAAACCTCTCAACAAATTATAACAAATTGAATAGAAAGCATCTTGTGTTTAAGGTCTTGAGTATTTTTACAAATATTGATATGACTTCAGATATGGCCACTGTTACTAAAAATAAACAACATTAATGTTCAAAAATGTGAAGAGTTTGATAGAAAGCATCGTAATATAAAGGTCATTGAGATTTTGGACCAGTGATTGTGATGAGCTATCAGAAGTAAATGAAAATAAAAAAGGAGAAACCTTGAAATGTTTTTTTTCTTCATATAATCTATGCAATCAAATGGAAACTGAGCCTCTTCTTATGAAGTAATCATGAAGACAGTTGGTATCACCATGAAGTCATCATGAAGATGGTGTCAGCATGATGTCATCATGAAGTCATCATAAAATGGTATCACCATGAAGTCATCATGAGGACAGTGTCACCATGATGTCATCACAAAGACAGTTGGTATCACCATGATGTCATCATGAGGACAGTGTCACCATGATGTCATCACAAAGACAGTTGGTATCACCATGAAGTCGTCATGAAGATGGTGTCAGCATGAAGTCATCACAAAGACAGTTGGTATCACCATGATGTCATCATGAGGACAGTGTCAACATGATGTCATCACAAAGACAGTTGGTATCACCATGAAGTCATCATGAAGACGGTTGGTGTCAGCATGAAGTCATCATAAAATGGTATCACCATGATGTCGTCATGAGGACAGTGTCACCATGATGTCATCACAAAGACAGTTGGTATCACCATGAAGTCATCATGAAGACGGTTGGTGTCAGCATGAAGTCATCATAAAGATGGTATCACCATGATGTCGTCATGAGGACAGTGTCACCATGATGTCATCACAAAGACAGTTGGTATCACCATGATGTCATCATGAGGACAGTGTCAACATAATGTCATCACAAAGACAGTTGGTATCACCATGAAGTCGTCATGAAGATGGTGTCAGCATGAAGTCATCATAAAATGGTATCACGATGATGTCGTCATGAGGACAGTGTCACCATGATGTCATCACAAAGACAGTTGGTATCACCATGATGTCATCATGAGGACAGTGTCAACATAATGTCATCACAAACACAGTTGGTATCACCATGATGTCGTCATGAGGACAGTGTCACCATGATGTCATCACAAACACAGTTGGTATCACCATGATGTCGTCATGAGGACAGTGTCACCATGATGTCATCACACAGTTGGTATCACCATTAAGTCATCATGAGGACAGTGTCAACATAATGTCATCACAAAGACAGTTGGTATCACCATGAAGTCGTCATGAAGATGGTGTCAGCATGAAGTCATCATAAAATGGTATCACGATGATGTCGTCATGAGGACAGTGTCACCATGATGTCATCACAAAGACAGTTGGTATCACCATGATGTCGTCATGAGGACAGTGTCAACATAATGTCATCACAAAGACGGTTGGTATCACCATGATGTCATTATGAAGACAACTTGTCACCATGATGTCGTCATGAATATAGTTGGTGTTAGCAATTGTTCTTCAGAATAGAATATAGGTAATGGAGAATAGAAGTTATCATTTAGTGTTAGTGAATAATGCTTACATATGTCAGATTGCAACAGACAGATTTTCGGGAGAAGCAAACTTTACTAGATTTAAAGGAGGAACTAATCAATGAATCATAAGGAAATTTTTATGATAAACTTCAAATAGATTAAAAACAACAGCAATACAAATTACAGTAACTATACCTGCATTGTAAAGCCAGCTGTAGTCATAATGCTTGCTTTATTCTTTCATTGATGTAACTGGTTGTATAACTGTGTCGTACTTTCAAGACTCCAGAAATGAGTGAAAAGGTCAAAAACCAAAAACATATCATTATTAATATTCTCATTTTAATCGTCATATCCATGTCCATTGAAATTATTCTTGCTGAGCATTAGCATCCAATAATATTTATATTTACGCTGCTATTTATTATATGTTCTAATAACATGTCATTTGTTGTCATGTACATGTTGTCTAGGTATATTTTCATTGGTAGCACATCTGATCAGTATATTATGAATGATGATAAACAAATTATTCAAGCTTGTTTTTGTCTGAAAAAGTAAAGACCAGAAAGGAAGACAAATTTTGAAAAATTTTCACTTGCAGTATACAAAAGACTCTTCGAGGACAAAGTTAGATTAGATGTAATTAATGCAGAAAGAAATACCAGTTATGATAGATATCATAAAAGACCTAATGACAAAAATGGCTTCATTTCTTATTCAGCTTATAAGAGTAACTTGAATAAAACTTGGATCTCAAAGAGATTTGTCATTCAGCAGAAATTAATAAGATCAGGTCACATATTCTTTAAACAATTTTGAGCCAGAAATTCATGCTAAACATTCAAAACTCAAAACTACATGAAATTGCTCCTGTATTATCAAAATCAGACAGTCTAGTTTCTTAAGTTTTAAAAGATCTAAAAGTCTTGTGATTCTAGCTTTTTTATACTAACAACTTCTGTATAGGGTGGGCATGTAGGAATGTTTCCATCCATCCATCCATCTATCCATCCATCCATCCATCCATCCATCCATCCATCCATCCATCCATCCATCCATCCATCCATCCATCCGTTTATTAATTTGGGAATGCAGATTTTTTATAGATTGCCATTAAAACTTGCTAGCTATTGGGATCATCACCTGAAATCAATGAATCACTTCAGTTTTTTGTACACACAATTAGTCTCTCAGTTTTCAGTGTATTGCCATGAAACTTGGTAACTTTATGGTCGTCATCTGTAGATGAGCATATCAATTAATCACTATGTGCCTGCAATATATATCAGAGTTTTACCCTTTTTGCCTTATGCAGAAAATGAGAGAATTGTGTAATCACAACTAGTGAAAGATTTCGTCTGTGGGGGGTGTGGGTTACTGTGAAACTTTGTATGTATTGTAACCATCATCAGAAGAGGAACTTATTAACAACTTAATTTGCTTCTGTGATTTACTGTGGAGTTGGTGCCAAATTGTACTTGCAGCTGGATGTAGAGTGTGTTAGAATCTTTTAATTGCATCTCGTTTTACAGATTTCATTGGAGTGTCATGAAACTTAAGCAATATTATGAACAATAACTGATGAACATTTTCATAAAGTCTGTATCTGATGTCTATTGACCATGTATCTGTCTATTTGTCTGTCCCTCTGTTAAGGTTTGCTGTCCAGCCAATGTTTTATAAGTCGGAGAGATTTTCATGAAACTTTGGCCAAGTCTAAAGATCAAAGTCACAGCAATGGAAGATATAATTCAATGCCATGTTTCCATGTCTGGTGTTAAGGTTTGAACCACCCAAAACATTTTGAAAAACCCATAACCAGTTATATATCACTACTATAGAGTAAGACACACATGGCAGTCGTGCCCCCTGCATCAAGATCAAGGTCATAACAAGGGAAAATATAAAAAAATGACCTCTGTATATGTACGGGTATTGCACTAAAACATGCAAAGATGTTTTAATCAATGTTTGGGTTTTTTTTAACATGACTGGATAGTTCTCTCATGAACTCTGTTATATCCAGGTCTGGGTCACAACAACTGAAGGTACAAGTAATTAACCAGTTTCCTTGTCCAGTTTTTTACTTTGTAAGCCCTATAGACAGGTCAGCATCTTAGCATACAATGGTCTGGTAATATCAAGGTCATTGGTATGGAAATGGTCACAAGTTAGGTGTACCATTTGTGGTACTCTTGCCCCTTTTTTAACCTAAGCTGGA
Source organism: Potamilus streckersoni (assembly GCA_016746295.1). Classification (NCBI taxonomy): domain Eukaryota; kingdom Metazoa; phylum Mollusca; class Bivalvia; order Unionida; family Unionidae; genus Potamilus; species Potamilus streckersoni. The sequence continues at coordinate 482,892 of JAEAOA010000251.1, forward strand.
CGAAATATCGGACATAAATTTGCAAAATGCAATTGAACAGTTTTTTGTGGATTGCTATTATATTTTGTACATATCAGATGCTATTATATTTTGTACATATCAGAAGATATGCGTGTTGACCAGTCATTACTCGCACTGTTTTTGAAAGAATTATGCACCTTTTTGGTACAGTTTCCTCTTATGGAGATAGGGGGATAGGAGTGGGATGTTGGAGAAGCGGGGGATATATGTATGAAATTTGCTCACCATTTTTCTAGTTTTAATTGTAGTTATAAACAAAGTTCTAATTATAATAAAGTTAGACTCTTTTATGATTTGCTGGCATTGTTTAACCTTCTTGCATGCTGAATTTCAATTATGCAAATTTACTTTAAAAAATATTGTAACCAACTTTGGAATTTAACCTGAGGCATCAAATTTGCAAGCATAAGGTTTAGAAAAGAAATATCAAAACATAAAAATTTGGACAAAAATTCCATCTGCTATAATATCTGCATAATGTAAGGTTTGAAGTATGTAGATTAATGGACTATCTGAATATTTGTATCACTACATACCAACTAAATTTGATATTAAATATTTGTGCTGTAATGTTTAATGATTTAGTAACCTGGCCACACAGAACTGAGAGCACAAAAACCTAACTCGTGCTCATATGTAAAACAAATGTATTCTTTGTAATTTCATTTTCAAGTTTTAGATATTGTTAGGATCTTCTGGTTTGAAAACCAACATACATGCCAATTTACAATGGTATTGAGATATTCCAAGTACAATCTTTAAAATAAAAATCTGGCATATGGGTTTGGTTCAGTTTTTGTGCTCAGGCTATTTTTGGACTATGGGGCCTGGTCTTTTGTTGTGTGATGCATCAGTCAAAACCATGATGTAATTTTTAATCATGTTATACCCTGATATAATAAAAACAACTTGGATTACCAAAACTAAAAAAGTAATAGTCAGTCACCTTACCTTTAAAAATAATACTGACATTCACTTGGATTACCTTACTTTTACCTTGGATTACCTTACTTTTAAAGGTAATACCATCAATCACTTGGATTATCTTACCTTTAAAGATGAAGCTATCAGATCACTTGGACTACCTTGCCTTTAAAGGTAATACTGAAAGTTACTTCAATTACCAAAGGTAATACTGTCAATCAGTTGGTTTACCTTACCTTTAAAGGTAATACTGACAATTTGTTTGCATTACCTTACCTATAAAGGTAATGCTGACAATTTGTTTGTATTACCTTACCAAAAAGGTAATACTGTCAATCAGTTGGTTTACCTTTTTTTAAAGGTAATACTGACAATCATTTGTATTACCTTAACTGTCAATTATTTGGATTCACTTACCTATAAAGGTAATACTGACAATTTTTTTGTATTAATTTACCAATAAAGGTAATACTGTCAATCAGTTGGTTTACCTTTTTTTAAAGGTAATACTGACAATCATTTGTATTACCTTACCTATAAAGGTAATACTGTCAATCATTTGGATTACCTTCTCAATAAATGTAATGCTGAAAAATCACTCAGATTAACTTACCTTTAAAGATAATGCTGTCAAATCACTTGAATTACCTTGATTTTAATGGTAATACTGACAACGAAGCTTGCTTTTGGATCTTTTTAAGAGGGTATTTTAAAAGACCTATGTAAATCCTGTGGAGGTTATCCAGCGGAGTCATTAGAAATGGTTGCATGCCTTTTGTGCAAATGGCACTGTTGTATCTGCTAGAAATCAAGCTGTATGCTGTTTAAAAGTATATGTAGGAAAGCATAATAAATAATTGCAAGTTTTATAGTATTTATTCAATGTTACTTAAATAAACTTTGGAAAGAAATGTATTTTTGTTACTTTTTTATCCCCTTGGAATTGATTGGAAAAATATTAATTAATTGTGGTTCTGCAGTGTACCCGAGTGCCAAATATGAAGTATGTGGACCTGCATGATTCATTCTGTACAAATCGGTTCTTTTCAATTAATAGTTGAGATTTTTTTTTATATTATATCAGGTTCTTGATCATAATAAGTCCTTGTTTTCAACATCAGTTTTGGAATTAACTTTTTTTTTGGTAATTGGTACCATAAAGCTAATTGATTTCTATTTAAGTTATAAGTTATGTCCAAAGGTTTTGCAAAGACTTATACTGAAAAGTTCTTGATTGACGATGATCTTAAATGAAAAAACGGGACTAATTTGTTTGACCCTTTTTTCTTGGATACAGACTATTTCAGAATGGGCAATGTGATAAGCTGCAGGTCATATATATCAACATTGAGCTTGATAATGATTCAAGCAGAATAACAATGGATGATTTAGGTGTTTCGTTTAAGACAAATCGTGTTGTGTTTGCACACTTTATGATCAAGGGTGATTAATCATAAAAACTTGTTGATTTTTCCATTCTGAATATCAGATAGTCTACTAGAGTGATTTTCCATCTTAAAGTCCATTTCCATTTCAGCATTCTTGAGTAGGTATAACTTTCCACTTGTCTGAAAAATACTTAATGAAATTAAAAAGATCACTTACTCAGGGTCTGAGTTATTTGGAGCAACTTAATTTCATTCTTAGACTGAAGTGTGCTTTGCAGCAGTGATAAAAAATGTTAATTCCAGTACCAGTCTGTCATTTTTGCAAGTCATTGTGGGTAATTTCTTTGGTTCATTATTATTCTTTCACTACTGCAGTCCCTTGCATTAGTGAAAACATTTCCAAATAATAACATTATACCAATTATACCCTTAGTTCCATGCAAAAATTAATTACCCACAATGATTTGTTAACATGGTGCTGATTGATCCAGAAATTCCTGCTGTGTCAGTACATATTTGCTAATTCTTTGACATACTCAGTGTAGATGAGTGTGTTGAGATGGTTTGCAGTTGTCATCTTTAATTTGGTGTAATTTTTTTCTCTAGAAAATTTGAAAGGTGTAACTAATCAACCAATCTGAAAAAGATAGACTTTAGTAGTGTTTACATCAGTGGAGTAAAAACAAAATGGCTTTGAATTTGTAAAACAGAATTTTAGTATGTCCTGTCATTAATTTTATGATCATTGACATTAAAATGAAATTTTGACCTGCAGGATGTAGTTTCAAGCTTCGGCCAAAGGTCTTATTAAAAAGTTCCAGTCCTACAAAGACAAATGGCACACAGTTTAATAACATAAGAAAGTTCAAGTATACATAAACAGGAAGCTGGGTTGCTAACACAGTAAACAAAAGATCTCAATACAAACAAGTGGGTCTGTGGACTGCTAATACTTGATAAAGAGGGAAGGATTAGAGTCTTCATCAAAATGATGACCCTATTTTCTGACCAATTCATGTTTTGTTGATCAGATATTTTACATTTGAGAGTGACAGACACACACATTTTATTTGGATACATACATGGTTATTTAGACACCCATGTCATTTCATACTGCAGTTTTTGCTTTTCTTGCATCAGATTCATAAAGCCTGTTTTGTGCTGTGTAGAAAATAATCTGAGCATTTGTATTACAAGATAACAGAACATTACTTATGGTTTTTACTCATTCACTTATTCTACTGAATGAATAGTGACTGCTTGTGGCTGTCCAGTTTGTGTAGGTTTTTCTGCACATTAATCGCTTTTTTATGTTGTAATAACAGTATACATTTTTTAGTTGTAAATGTTTCCAAATTCAAGTTAATACTAACACATCATTTGGTCAGTTATTATTATCCCCTGACCAATGAAGTTAGGAAGGATGTAATGTTTTCCTCATTCACTGGTGTATTTGTTGTTCATGCATTCATGTGTTACACTCCCAGTATCATGATGAGCTCTCAATATATTAAGCCTCATTTTGCCAATGCTTGTCAAAATTCATATGTCAATGCATCTCAGGCAGAGTTGCTTGACCATCCCAAAACTAGGTCACTGTGACTTTGCATGCACTCAGCAGTTCATATTTTACACTCCCAATATCTTGGACTTGATTTTACCTTTACATGAAAATTGGTATATAGATATATCTGGAGGAGAGTAACTTGTGAAGTCAGTTATGTAGAAGAAACTTTTCTTTATATGGTTATGAGCCAAATGTAAAGGCTGTGTTCTATAAAAAGAATTTATTATCACAAGACCAAGTCTTGTTGTAAGACCATGCCTTGTCATAAGACACCATGTCTTATCATATGACTGTCTTGTCATAAAACCATGTCTTTTCATATGACCATGTTCTGACATAAGACCATGTTTTGTCATTTGACCGTCTTGTCACAAGACCATGTTTTGTTATATGACCATGTCCCTGTCATTTGACCTTGTCTTGCCATGTGACCATGTCATGTCATAAGATCAGGTCTTGTCATACAACCATGTCATGCTTAAGACTTGCTCATCAGGAACTGTTCACAAAGCACTGATATTTTATTTCTATCAGTCTTGTAATCTTTGTCAGCCACCAATGGTATAGAGAGAAGGGGCTTAACCCTTCCATTCACTGCATTCTCATATCTGTTACCAGTAACTGAAGTTTTGTTCAATATGTCATCTTAAAAACAAGTGATCGGTTTAATTTTCTTTTATTGTTAGCAAGGCTAGATCTGCAGTTAGGGGTTATGAAAATAAAGTGATGGTGTCTAGTACTTAATGATGGAAACGAAAAATAATTATTTTAGTTCAGAACTTAGACAGGTCTGTGTGAAAAGTCTATCAATACAGGATGCTATAACACTGAAAATAAAGAATCGTGTCCCCTAAAATTGGGACTTTAATCAGGGATGTTGCTTACATGAGGACTGATTCCTGACCAAAAGGGTACAGGAAATCCAATAATTAGATAGCTCAGGTCCACAACTCTTGCGTGACCTTGGGCAAGGCACTTTGCTTCCATTGCTGCCATAAGCACTAAATAGCTATTTATGTTGATGCGTCACAAGCACCCAATAAAATATGTAGTATAACATGACTATATAACAGGGATGGCAAATAAGTTGATAAATTTATTTCAAATTATTTCATTCTTATTTACAAATCATAACGCAGATTACAGTGATGTTGATTTTTATGTACTTATTCTCCAACATGTGTTTAGTTCATATTGTAGTAGCCTCAAACACTTTTAAAAATGAAAAACAAATGACTATTCATTTTTTTTGTTTTATTCTATTCAGAATGAAGTCACAGTCATTGTCACACATTCCCATACAGCTACATGTATGTCCTTTTATTTTTTTTTTCCATCACATTCTCAAGAGATAGGGCTTCAGCATGTTTGATCATACAAGTGTTTCATTTTGCTTTTTCCCCCAGCATTTGCTGCTATGTGAACCATTATCCCATCAGATTCCAACCCAGCACTGCCATTCTTGCTCTCTGTCCACAAAGGTTTGCTGTGTATTGGGCTGGGGCTCTTTGACACTTTCCTTCCATGTATCAGATAAGAATTCTTTATTGCAGATTGCATAGTCCATATAAAAGATCTTCAAATAAATGCACAGATGTTGATCATAGAAGTTTTCATATATAATTATGTCAACTTGTGTTTGGTATATTTATACATTATACTCTGAAGAAAACACCTAACAAAGAAAAATTAAATGGTTACTAGATCTGGTTTACAGATTGTTTCTTTGTCAAACAATAAAGAAACTTGATTCAAAGATGGTTACATTGTTTCTTTCTTGGACAATTAGTAGATGTATCACAAACTAAGTGTGTTTGGTCATTATGTTTTCCCAGTTGTTTAAACACTGTAGTCCAAAAAAATAAAAATTAAAAGTTGACATGAAAGCTTATTTCCTGGACTTAATAAAATTCCTGTAATAAAGATAATTGTCAGAGGGTCTGTGCTGCAGGTATTGCATAGTCTCTGGAACACACACATCACATCGAACACACACATCTTTATGTCATGGTTTGCATCACATGTCATCACTTAACTTCAACACAAAATGTGTGAAGCCTAGGCCTCAGTTAAGAAAAAAAGATTGAGACAATAATGCCTATCATCTCTGAAGACTTATTTGATGGCCTGATCAAAGAAAACTTCACAATCTGTCATTTTAATTGGGTGTTGCATATTTGTGAGGTAGTGTGTTAGCTTCTTGTCAATTAATAATTTTTTTTTTTTCAAAACTGGAAAGTGGAATAAAATATTGTTTGAAGTTGTTAGGATCATTTTTAGAACAAAAAAGTTTTGCTTTAAAAATAATTAGCTTGAATGGAAACAAGTTAACCATGGAAGGGCAACACTTGTACTAAAAGTGGCATCAGGTCCAGAACCAAAAATAACATTTTCCAGTATATTTAATAATTAGGTGCATCAGTTTTCTTTTCTGTTACACCTTGTTTTATCTACTTTTATGTTTTTATATTAAATTTCACAAATTTGAGGCTGCCATACATATTTGTTGTTTTTTTTTAAATTATGCATGGCAATAGCCATTTGAAATTCAAGATCTCTCACACACATGGAAGGATAGTATTCAAGTTCCCCTGTGCAATTAATTAGTCTGTTGTGTACATTCAGGAGTGCATAGAGTTCATTATTCCTTGTGTGTGTGTGCGTGTGTGTGTGTGTGTGTGTGTGTGTGTGTGTTATTGTGTCAATTTCAAGTTTGAAGTTTATAAAAATAAGTGCACTTGAGCATTATCAAAGCTGTTTCCATGATCATATGTATTTACTTTAAGAAATTTTTACTTTGGAGGTTTGTTCTCTCTCCCAGTACAGTATGGTCTCCCATTACAATATGGTAGCAATGAATAAAAGACAGATCCATTTTCAAGATTGATTTAACCTTAAATATTCATGGCATACACTGGAACAAGTTCAAAGAAAACCCTTGTGTTCAAGATTTTTAGCTGTTGATTCACTCTAGACTGACATGCCTGAAAAGGACACAGGTGCTTATATTGGATATTTCTAGAGGGAATTGAACAACAGGGAGTTTGGGGGAGGGGCTGAACACGTGTTGTTAGAAGTTCTGAGAAAATAGTGTGTGAGCTTGTGAAGTTGCTTCTCTGCAGCCGCTATATCTGGATCAAGGCTGTTCAGCCTGATATGACTGGATCAAGGCTGTCCAGCCTGATATGACTGGATCAAGGCTGTTCAGCCTGATATGTCTGGATCAAAGCTTGACATGTCTGGATCAAAGCTTATGCATGATATTTCTATCTGATGTCTGACCAGGGGGGTGAATGAAGTGTGGGGCAGGGTGAGTGACAGGTGCTAATTGAGACAGATGGAAGACTATTATCTCAGAAACAATATTAGAAACTGCATGACAAGGTGAGGTCATTATTCCCAGCAGTAAACTTTCTTTTGTAAGTAATCAGACCAAGGGCATTTCAGCCATTTTGCAGATTTTAGCTGTGGCAAATGTAAAATGTGAATATAAAAGTTCATAAAATCTAAATATATACTGAAGTTCTAAATAGTTCTTTTTTAATGTTGCCATGAACCTCAATATTAATTGTGTCTGCATAATACTTCTTCATAAGAGTGTAAATAATATTAACCTGCCATCCAAAGGATGAAATTTGAATATTGCCTTCTCTTTTTTTCCCCTCCATTTATCATGCTCTTTTTTGTAATATCTACAGCTGCTCGTTTGATCCACTTTTGCTCATTATTTTGTCTTTTGCCAGAATATGCTTCCACTGCACTGACCCAAACATCCAGAGTTTCAAAATAACTTGAAATTGAAAAATGCAGTATTTCAGGCATATTGACTAAAATTATTTTGAAAACAGAAATTGAGATCAAGCCAAGATGGCACAAACCCTCATATGTGTGTATTGGAGAATTACTCCAAACTTGAAAAATTCTCAAGGATATAGCTGAGTCTTCTTGTAGGATGAAGTAATCTTTTTTCTCTGGATACTGTCAAAAATTTATCAATACCCATACAGTATATACTCGCTTATAAGATCAGTCCAACTGCAAACTGCACAGATCCTGATCTCCCATCAGATAACATGCCAGAAGACCTGGGTCTGTACATTTTGTTAGGAATGATCAGTAGAAAAAAACAACATAGACACAGGTGCATAATCTTAAGCAGATCAGACTTTTGTTTATTTGCAGTTTTACACGACTTATAAGCAAGTATATGACTTATAAGCAAGTATATACGGTTTTTGTTCAGTGATAAGTCCTTGGTTGAAAATACTCCCAAACCATTTGTTGAAAACTTGGGCAAGTATTTAATAAGGATATCTTTGATAATAAGTACACACTAGCTTTTGCCAAATTCATTAGGCTTGTCCCATTGACTTGTTATGGGAGATATACTGTAAATGGGGGAAATAGTGTAGTGGGATGGTCCCATAATCTTCTCATGGAAGAAATCTAGTACATGTTTACAGTTCTGTGAGGTTCATTTAGATGTACTAGAAGAGGGATAACTGTTATTGCTTTGCATTGTAATTATCATTAGATAATTATGTTAAGTTGCCCTGTTGTTCCAGGCATGTGTCATGGGGTGGGTAAACATTATGGTTTATTTTTCTGGAATGGAATGGGTGAAGCCATAAGTCAAAAAGGAGAAGATTGGCCATTCTGGAGGTAGTTTATCAGGTGAAACACTCTTACCAAACTGCTACTACAGACTGCATAGACCCAGACCTTTCATCTCATGATGTGCCAGCAGATTTGTCTATGCAGAATGTTTGAATTAATTTGTAAAAAACCCAACATAGATTCTATCTCATGGCACATTATGTGATGAGAGGTCTGGGTCCATGATGTTTTGAATCTTACTTGTACATGAGTATATATGGTAGATTGGTTGACAACAATTAGTGACTTTTGAACTAATGATAAAGATAGTCCAATTCCAGGTGAGTGATCAGGTACAGTGAAAACAGTCTTAACCTTCCACCTTGAGAAAGTTAGGAAAATGGCCTCCAGTTAGAGATAATTGCTTATCTGAGGTGCATTTTTATAGTAAGTTACTTTAAGGATTCATGAAAAAAAGGTAGATGTTCAAGATAGGTTATTGCTAATTTTGTCCTCAGATTTAAAGTTGATGACTATATCATGTACTGGGGTTACATATAACTTTAGACAATTTTTTAAAATATTTTCTTTTAAAATAGAAAATAAGAAATGTGGACACTAACTTCCTTTTCCATATCATTCCATCAGAAATTTCACTGGCATTTTTTATTAATACAAGCATATTGGGTTTAACTATCCAGTTGATGGAGTCGGATATATTTCATTCAATAATGACTTATCTTATTCTAAATTTTAAATATTTATTTTCTTGAAATCATCTTGTGTATTCAACTGATAAGAATTGTCAGAATACATATTGATATTTATCAAATGTTAGGTTGTTTATATGCTATGTCTACCTAAAGTGAGGTTTGATTTGTATGATTTACTGCTTTAACTACATTTTACTCTTCCTGGGTTTGATTTAGGTTATGGTGACCAATGTGACTTCTCTGCTGAAGACGGTCAAGTCTGTGGAAGATGAAGCAACAAGAGGAACGCGAGCTCTGGAGTCTACCATTGAGGCTATCCACCAAGAGCTAAAGGTAATTTTTTATCCACTTATTTGATGGTTTAAAAATACAGTTGTCCCCCTCTTGAACGCCCCCCCCCCTCACCAGCGGCCACCCGCTCCTTACGGCCAGAATCTGAAGGCACTGACGAGTTTGTGTTCAAAATTACCCCCTCACGAAAGGCCACCTGGCTAACACAACCAGCAGCCACCATATTTTTGCAAAAACATAAAATTTACCCCTCACAAGCGGCCGCATTTTATTTTATAATATGTATCTAGAACAATTTTTTTTCTAATTGTGTTAAGTAATCCGATTTCTGTTTCCCGATGTCAGGTTTCGTTCTTCAAAAAAGTGTTCTGCATGTACCACTAAGGTTAATATTATGTCCTTTACACCTCACAAGAAGCCACATTTATTCCATAAAGCCAAGAAAGACTCAAATTTTAATCATACATAAAGGTAATCCGTATATCCTTACTTAGTGTTATCATAAGATGTCCAGTTTATCCACTGATAATTAAGATTACACTTATTCATAGTAGTAAGTGGCAATATTGATGTCCAATACAAAAGTCTGCCAGGAAAATGGTTTGATAGCCTTTATGGCTTCCCTTTGCAAGGTGTTGAGCTTGTTAACTTGCATAATTAGTGGCTATTACACAACAATTGTAAAGTTTATAAATCCTAACTTCCGTGATGTGCTATTGTTCAGATCAAATCTGCATACATATCCAAGCCATTTTTCGCACTTAGAGTAAAAATAATATAAAAACAGTAGGGTACCAGACTGCGACTAATGAATCACGTGACAATTGCTGCCTTTAAAAATATATGGCATCTTGTTTAAATGCAGAAAAAAAATTGTTTTATCAGTCTTGTAGTTGCAACATTGATGATTATAATTGGACGTAATGTCAAGATCACACGGTCAGCACTGGCTAAAAATAGAAACAGGGTACTAGACAAAGGCCGAAAAATTACGTGACAACACAACTTGTCGCTTTTTTATGAAGAAAGCATTTCGTCCGCTCAACAAATGTGTCGTCTGCATAATTAAATCACATACAGTTAGCAATATCGGAGTAACTCATTACCAAACATTAACATGTCATCACGTAAATGAAGATGATTATTTCAGAAAACGTCAGTTATTATAGTCTACGATATCGGGAGAGGTGGGGAGGGGGACTGGTCAAACAAATTTAGGTAGAAAAGACTCGAATAAAACAATTTTATGTTGAAAAGACTCGAATAAATAACATCATAACCGATAAGTTATTTAGCAGCAGTGGGAAAATGGAGCAAATGGAAAGAGAATTGCGTATGTACCAAGATTCAAATGACATTTTGAATGGTTCTGCAATGTGCATGACAAAACCCCGCTCGCATATCACGCTTACGCCAAGAATAAGAACTATTAATGCATATTCAGTTGAAATAAGTCAACTATTATAGCACAAGAACCGTTCAATAGTTAATGTTGCTTTTAAACGAAAATATTAAATGCTTTGAAAATAAAGCTTTCTTACTATGTACATATACTTCTCACAAAAAATTTAGTCCCCCTCTGGAAAGGCCACCCGCCTTTATAAGGCCACTTTCCCGGTGCAGAAGGGGTGGCCATATAAGAGGGGGACTACTGTATAGTGAAATCTTTCTATAAAGTACTTTTAAGGAATCATGCAATCTTGCCCTCCTTGTACAGGTGTTTGTAATATACAGGTGTTCATAATATACAGGTTCTTTTATAGGATGTGATTACCTGATTCATGTTAATTTGTTGAATAAAATGACAATGAAAAATAAAGAATGTGCATTCATTAGATTTTGTTGTTTTTTTTTTTTTGTGTAATCTGACCTGTTTAGAAAACTCCCACCCTTTTAAATTCCAAAGAAGGGGGAAGTTATCCCCAAATATTCAGTTTAGAATTTACCCTGAATATAGAAGGTAAACATAAATGAAATGAAAAAAAGGTGTCCTGACATGGGGTTTTGTTGGGTTATTTGTTTGCGAGCCATTGTCTTCAATATGGAGGTTCTACTGAGGCAGGTTTCACTATAATAATGTATTTAATGATGCAATTACTTTCTAGAAGAAATTTAAGTTGATTTAGTAGATACAAGGGAATATTTCACTTGTGAAACGTAATCATTGTATTGTCACAAGGGGCAGAATATTTATCCTTTTAAAGGTGAAATATTTCCTTATATCTGCTACATAGGATATATTTTTATTTTCACATATTTTGAACATGGAAAATGTTGATTCACATGGATAGTCTCTGTTTGTGCCATTATGGTTTATGCTTTAAACCAATACGTTGAAAGTTTTATGTCATAATGCTGGACTATGGCCAGTCCTTTGATGATATTGGACTGGTGACTGCATATTGTGTATAAAGGATCCAACATATGATTTAGGAATTTCTTCACCCCTTTATATCGTTTATTTAAAGATTCCCTATTTTAGAGAGAGACTATATGAAAGTTGCAGGGTCATCTTTGATGTACTTAAATCTCTTGATTATCAGTGATTCAAAGATTGTCCATTATGTCATCCAGCCTTCCAGATAAGGGATTCTGTGGTACAGTATGTGAAAAGAATCAGTTTTAAAGAAATAACAAAGCCTTTACCAATGTAAGTGGAGCATGAAAGACAATATCATTTGTACAATATTACAAGTGGAGGGGAGTGGTTTCAGTTGCATCAGTGTTGTTGCACTTATTATTCAGTTTTGAGCCTGACGGTCATATGGTTCCATTTTTAGCAATTGACCTATGGCAGATAAATGCATAATGAATCAATCAGTAGTAATAGACTGAGCAGCTGAAAGCTTCCTTTACACAGACATTGAACTCATGAGAAGAAATTTCATGTGAGATGCAAGAAACTTGATGTTGGATTGGGATGGGAATTGGCATTGAGAAGCAAACTATGTTCAAGTGTCTAAAGTCATGGAGTGTAGATTATAGTATTAAACCTTCTGCAGATAAAATTTGAAGAAGAATCCATTGTAATGCCATATCTGCCATTGTATGGTTATAAATATCGGTAGTATAAATTCAAAAGAAATGCTTAGATATATGAATCTGAGTAGAGATAGATTCAAGAGTTTTGAGATTACAGCAGGCAAGAGAGTCAAGGAAAATGAAGCTGAACGTGTCATCCAGCTACTTAGTAATTAGTTTTGATTATTTTTCAGTTTTTTGTAAGTACAAGGATAAACTTTACCAATTTGTTTGTGAAATATATGTCATAATAACTTGGAGAAGCATGGATAACAGAAAAAAGATGGAATCAGAACCAACCAAAAAAAAATCTATTGTAGATAAAATATGAGACAGTATAAAGAGAAAAAAAGCAAGCCATGTTCAACCCTGACTCTTTTTTGAAAAGTGAAGATCTGCTTGTTAAAACAGAAAACACAGGAACCTTGAAAACCTGGCACAGACTAATGTCAACAAAAAAAAAGAGAGAAAGAGAAACTTGCTTTTTATGAAGAACTTTGCTAAAAAGTAAGAAATGAGAATGACTTAAGAAATAGATTATCATTGGTAGGATAGAGAATACAACACACAGTAATGATGTTTCATAGAAAAAGTAGTCCACAGTCTTACTATGAGCAAGTTTAGACATAGAATATAGTCTACTACAGTCCTGCAGTGGATAAGTTTAGACATGGAATAAAATAGACTACATTCCTACTGGGGGTAAGTTTAGACAAAGAAGAAATTAATATACAGTCTTACTGTGGGTAAGTTAAGCAAAGAAGAAAATATTATACAGTCTTACTTTGGGTAAGTTTGGACATAGAAGAAAGTAGTCTACAGTCCTATTGTGGGAAAGTTTAAATATAGAAAAAAGAAGTCTACAGTCCTAGTGTGTACATGTAAATATAGAAAAATTAGCCTACAGTCTTAGTGTGTATATTAGTTTGCAATATTAATAACGTCCTTCTGTTCCCTTATGTCACATTATACAACATCATCTCTGTCACATATTTTATTTCCACTCACAGCTTTGAAGGACCTAATGCACTAAAATTAAATTTGATATGTTGCATTCATTTTCACCATTTTCCTGTAGAATTGAAATGTGCTATGATCCCAGTTTGACTTTGAATTTTGCCATTATTTTGATAACTTTTTTGAGTTGATGGATTGATTTCAAGTTCGGTATATTGATTTACTTTTAAAAGATCTAAATCATTTCATTTTTACAGTTTTCTATTTGGCTTTAACTATTTTCTCTAAAATAAAATTAACTGACTGACTTCTGTTTGGCTTATAACTTTGCTTTATCATTTTTATTTATCAGTAATATATGTTGAAATTCATTAATTGAAATGAAACTATGATGAGGTTTGACATGAAGAAAAACTAGATCCAGTTCAACTTTTGCTGCCATAGTTATTGCCCCTGTTTGATATGAGGTTATGGACCCTGTTGGAATTTTTAATGTTTTATGACAACACTTTATGGACTTGTGGACACTATTAAAACAAGGCTCTTCAATTTCCCCTGGATTTACAATATCCTCTGGCAAATCTATATGGATTTATGGACTTTGTTTTTTAATTGTATTATATTAGTGGGATGTCCATAACACAAGAACACATTTTTAGTATATTATTCCTTATTAAACATTAAGTTGTATATTAGAAGCACTTTAAGACTTTTGTAACATAAAAGTGAAGCAGAAATGCATGTTTATTGCCTAGCATCTCACAAGGCCAAATAGCCATATGTGACAGTAATTTATGGTCAGATTTATTGCCTTCCATGGTGCTATCTTATAAAGTGGACTCTATACAATTGTATTTATTTTCCATTGCAGAGAAAATCATTACATACTCACAGTCATGTCATTCTACATCTTGGGTGATAGACAAGGCATTGTGAGTCAAAATTTTTTTGAATACAGAAATATTTATGAATAGTTAAAGCTACACTATAACAAACAGATGAAATTGTACATTTGTCGATTTATATTGTACATTTGAAATAGAATTTTGTTGATACAACAACACTGGATATCTTAAGCTTCATGGACAATAGAAACTAATTTTGCCAGGACAGAAAATTATATATAATTCAGTCTGATACATTGGAATCCTAAAAAGGAAATGCCTGTTTTACAACAATCTTCTAAAAAAAATTTGCCAAAATCTTGGAGAAAGGCAAGCTTTTCTTGGCCAGCTGGTAAGCCAGATCACAAGGAAATGACCTTTCATATAGGACAGTGGAGAAAAGAACAATCAACTTGTGGCGAAAGGAATAGGTACAGATGAGATACAGGCTTTGACCCACAATGGATATACATCTGCACTTGAAGGAAGCAATTAATTACTGACCAAAGACACCACAGAAGTAAAGGTGAAAACACTATGGACATTGAAATAGATATCTTTAAAATATGTGGAAATTTCGCTAACTGGAATTCCTATATAAACTTATTTGGAAATGACACAGTGAGATTTCAACAAAAATTTAGTCTGGAAATTTAGGAATCCAAAATGGCAAACTATAAGGTCTACACAACAGTGGAAATGGGGCAAGGATCCTACAGATGGAACAAGAGCATCTGGGAGACTCAGAAGAGTCTTCTGTATCCAGTGTCACAATTGCAGCCAAACAAACACTATGCTTCTAGAAAAGAAACTGCTAGAACAGAATGCAATAAAAACAAACAAACAAACACAGCTCATGAAAGGGGAAAATACTCCAAAAGATAAAAAAAACCCCACCTAACACAAAGTATTAGACCAATGAGAGATGGTTTTACATAAATAAAGTATAAGAATACTATTTCAACAATGTGGGTGTATAAAGTTCTGTTTATAATACTCTTGTTGAAATCAAGTTTCAAAATTTTTCATGATCAATTGTTACATGTTTGTCATGATTATGTAATGAATTCTTTTAACTGTATTTTTCATTGCCTTTGCCTTGAGGATTACAGGTGAGTTTTATTATGGATACTTATAATTAACATCAATAAATAAAGTTGTTCATTATTATTAGTAGTAGTATTATTATAAATATTTACATCGGCAGGCATATGAAAGCAACCCAGAAACAGACAAGAAGGCTACAGCTGAGGACCTCATTAGATATACTAAACCTATCACCACAGCAACTGCCAAGGCTGTTGCTGCAGGCAACTCGTGTCGCCAAGAGGATGTGATTGCAGCTGCTAACATGGGCAGGAAAGCTGTCTTTGATTTGCTTGGAGTCTGCAAGGTATAAACAGATATAAATAAATGTTAATTCCCTGGAGCTATATGTCTGTGGCATGATGTCACAGTGCTAGACATCGCTATAAATTGCCACGCTGCAAACATTATAGTGACATGACTGAAAAATTGTTAAAGCTACATTAAAAATCCAAACATGCACACACACAGCAACCATTTATAATAATTCACACTACATAGCAGGAGATGGTTCATACAGTTTAGCATGTGACTTCATACCATATAGCAAGAGACAATAAATATCTCATAGCAGATGACAATATAATATAGCAGGAGACAATTCATTCCATATAGCAGGAGATTGTTCATACTTTATTGCAGGAGACATTGTATCCCATATAGAAAGTGATTTCATTCCAAACAACAGCAGACAATTCATACTATGTTGTAGGAGTCATGTATACTTTATAGCAGGTGACTTCACACTATATAAAAGTGACTTAATACTGAATAGCAGGTGACTTTATACTATATAAAAGTGACTTAATATTAAATAAAAGTGACTTAATACTGAAAAGCATGTGACTTCATACTGAATAGCAGGTGACTTCATCCTGTATAAAGTGACTTAATACTACTATATACTTCATATTGAATAGCAGGAGACTTCATACTATGTAAGACTTCATCCTGTATAAAGTGACTTAATACTATATAAGTGACTTCATACTGAATAGCAGGTGACTTCACACTATATAAAGGTGACTTAATACTGTATAAAAGTTACTTCATGCTGAATAGCACGTTTTCATACTATAAAAAAATGACTTAATATTATATAAAAGTGACTTAATACTGAATAGCATGTGACTTCATACTGAATAGCAGGTGACTTCATACTATATAAAAGTGGCCTAATACTATAAAAAAGTGACTTCATATTGAATAGCAGGTGACTTCATACTATATAAAAGTGACTTCATCCTGTATAAAGTGACTTAATACTATATAAGTGACTTCATACTGAATAGCAGGTGACTTCATACTATATAAAAGTAACTTAATACTGTATAAAGTGACTTCATGCTGAAAAGCACGTTTTCATACTATATAAAAATGACTTAATATTATATAAAAGTGACTTAATACTGAATAGCATGTGACTTCATACTGAATAGCAGGTGACTTCATACTATATAAAAGTGGCTTAATACTATATAAAAGTGACTTCATATTGAATAGCAGGTGACTTCATACTATATAAAAGTGACTTCAAACTGAATAGCAGGTGACTTCATGCTATATAAAAGTGACTTCAAACTGAATAGCAGGTGACTTCATGCTATATAAAAGTGACTTTAAACTGAATAGCAGGTGACTTCATGCTATATGAAAGTGACTTCATACTGAGTAGCAGGTGACTTCATGCTATATAAAAGTGACTTCATACTGAGTGACTTCATGCTATATGAAAGTGACTTCATACTGAGTAGCAGGTGACTTCATGCTATATAAAAGTGACTTCATACTGAGTGACTTCATGCTATATGAAAGTGACTTCATACTGAGTAGCAGGTGACTTTGTATCATGTAGCAGGAAGACAATAAGGTGAGTCATATCATGTATGTATACATATGTATTATTCCATTTAATTTCTGCAATTTAAACAATATCATCAAAGTTGCATTCATCCTGTAATCTTTTGCATTGTGCAGGCTGCGGCTGCCACAGGTGAGACTGCAGAGATCAGACAGAGGACCATTGTAGCAGGAAGAAAGTGTGCTGCATTTTACAACAGTCTCCTTGAACAAGTTAATCAGGTGAGATTCTTAGACTTTATATCCATGCTGACATTATAGTGTAGTCCATTTGAAGGTTCAGTTTGATTGCTTGTCAATATCAGACACCTTTGGAAATACCATGTTTACCTCAGTTAAATCAGTGGATTTGTCACAGTTATTTTGTGTTACAATGTACCAATAGATTGCTTCTTATTATTTTTTTTTTCTTTCTTTAAGATCCAGGTGTACTGTCTCAGAACAGTGCCACTGCTTATGCCAACTTCATTTATTTGTAGAAACAAGATGGAATAGAATTAAGTCTCTTTTCAATAATGTAGTACTGTGTGGTTTATGCTGACACAACAGATCTCTAAATTGAGGAATTATTCAGTAGAAATGTGTTGATGAGTTCAGTTTACAAGTGAGTTATGAAACTTAGACTGTGTTGAGTTCTACAAGGGACACAACTCCTTCATTTGTCAGTAGTGCATATAAACTTGATTTATCTTAAATTATTAGTTCAATCTTTGTATTTTAAAAAAAAAATTTCTGAATTTTGTATTATATTAGGGTAATGATCATTTATATATATAGAGACAAATCAATGGAGAGAGAGAGAGGTGTATATAACTTGTGAGCAGTGCGATCCAATCCATAAATATCCACACCATAAGTTAGGTAGCAAGGGAAATTTAATTTTGGCAAACACTAGTGCATCTTACAGCTTTTTTTCATAATGAGATCTATAATCTTCTTTGTCTTATACACAAATTTTAATGAAGTTTTAATATTATTGGATCTTGCATTTTAAGAAGTCACTTTAGTTAGTGACTTTATGACAGACTTTAATATAAATCAATTTGACATGCAGTTCTTTTTGTTTTCTTGATGAGTCTAGTTCTCGGAGTGGTATTTATTAGTATCCTGCCAAATCGGGAGTCAAAAGAGCAGGGAACTAGACTAACTGTCGATACACCACCAGACAAGATTCCTTTTTTCAAAAATGAGCAAAATTTATTTCATTAGACAATTGTGTATGTCAAATCTCAGTAACATTATAACAGTGTTTAATCAAATGAAGTGAGTTCACTTGACATAATGACCAGGGCTGTGATATTTTAAGTTTATAGGATTTTCGTGCCTTTTAACTTTTCTTGTATTCCAGCTCCTTCATTTGATTGAGAAGACATAATTAACATGATAATACAAAGGAGGAGAGCTTTTAATTCAACACAAGATATACAACAAACACTTCTGCAAATCAGTTATCAAAACATGGTCAGCAATTAATTAGGTTCTCAGAAATGCTTGCGGACATAACTGTCATGGTAGATTGACACATTTTACTTTTGTTTTCACGATGACACATTGCATTTATGATGAATACATTTAAAAGGAACTAAAAAATAAAACTAAAACATAAATTTTAGTTGATAAAAATTATTTAGTTTGGATTTATTTATTAAAGTACTGCCTCCACTCAGTTTAAGTGACATTTTCATTGATCAAATTTTCCTTACATATTATAATTGCGATGTACTATCGTTTGGAAAGAAAATGTAAAAAATTGTACGACTTATCATTAATTTGATGTTTCAAAATGTTGATTAAAATTTCAGGTCTTGTCTATCATTTTCGACGATAAAGTTTCCATTACAAATTTTGATCGAAATTTTCTTTAAGTTCCATAAATAAGGATCAATTTTGGGGGTATTTTATGATTGAAAAAATGAGATCCACGCCTCACACCAGTTTATAAGCGGTTCAGGGCGTGAGTTATTGAGGTAGTGGTGTATCACAGTAAACTTTGTTGATTGTACATGGGAGTGACTGAGTACAACTCACTGTTGTTCCAGTAATCAAAGGCGTCATACTCCTGGAACACTACATCTGGATCAAAAATATTTTACCAAAAAGAATGAGCATAGACAAAAATATCTGTCTTTAAAATGTTATCACTGCAAATTTTAAAGAACAATCCACAGATTAGCCAAAGCCAACACTTGTCTGCTGTGATTTTAATAAGAATTAAGCTGCCTTACACTTTGATGTTACAGTAACTTAAGCAACAGGATAAGGACAATTGCAATACAGATAGCTGTCAAAATAGAGAAAGGTAAAATGTTGTAAGCACTTGATTAGGTTTTCATGGAAGTGCTTACAGCCATTGCTGTTACAATTGATTGACTCTTTTAGAAATTAAATAGATATAACACTTAATAGGAAGATTAGGCCTTGAAGACTGGTCATTAATGAGTCATTGAGTTTTAGATCTCCTAATCTGTATGAATCCTTTATAACCAGTCAAAAGTTCTAGCTTTCATGACATCATTACAGAAGCTGTGGTTCCTGGTTGTCTGGCCTCCTGACTCAAGTTTCTGCAGCATTACTGGAGTCTCTATCAAAACTCGTCGATTTCAACCAGATTTGGCATTCAGCTTTGCATTGATGAATTCTTCCAGGAATTCCATTTCCAGCATGCCATACTATTTTTAGAAAACTTGTGGCCACTGATTGGCCACATTTCTTACCATGATTTCTACAGCAATACTTTTTGAATGATTGTTGGATGTCAAGCAGAAATTTGGCATGCAGCACTTTATTGAGGAGACGTTTGACATGATAATATATTTAGAGAAGTTATGGTCCCTGAAAGCTGATTCTCCTGGTTTCCCCACCAAAAATTCCTCCTGTTGCACAGCCTAGGAAATTATTAGCAATAGTTTTAGTTTGCAATATAATGGCTGGGATCCCTGATAACTTGGTTGCCCGTATGTTTTAATAATAAATGTTTATGAAGGTTAGACATTGATGTTCTTTTTATACAGTAGACAGAAGTACATTAAAATGCTACAATATTTTGTTGTACAAATTAGATTTTACATTTTAGAATTGCACACAGCAACATCGCATATCAGCATCGTTGGGTTTATGCTGCTGAGATGCCTATGTAAGAAGACCAGAATCAATCCCTATCAACTGCATCTGGATAGAGAAGGACCTGAACAAACTCCTGTCAAAATTTGTTTACATTTGAATGGCATTTATTAGTATTGAATAATATGATATGCCACTTACAGAAAACATTTTGTGACATAAAACTTCAGTTTATATAATAATTACACATTTTTCATATAGAAAACCCAATTTCCTCTATTTGTGATGTCTCCATTCAAAAATTAATTTTGCTGTCTAAAGGGATGATGACTATTTATACGTTAAAATTGAACTTGCTTTGGATTTTTTAATTGGATTTTTAATGCATGATGAGTAATAATAATAATAATAATAATAATAATAATAATAATAATAATAATAATAATAATAATAATAATAATAATAATAATAATAATAAATGCCATTTTATTCATTTATAGATTATGCAGAAACCATCCCATGAGTCCAAGCAAAATCTGACAGTATTGTCTAGACAGGTGGCAAATGCTGTAGCTGAGATTGTACAGTCTGCTGAAATGATTAAAGGTAGGTTCAGTCACTGTCTGCAGTACAAAATAATTGTAACCACTTGTAAAACCCACCTCATTATAGTGCAGGCCAGTGTTCTTCAGATATATATGTATCTGTATGTCACCTGTTGAGTAAGTGACATAGAGTTAGTTTCTGGTCATCTTCAGTATCAGGTTGGTATTACATGTTTAGGTTGTGCTGTGATCACATTTTACATTGGAGTCTTATTAATGCCACCTTTCACTTGGCTTTCAAGCACTTGTTTCATTTCATTAGCATATGTTCATTTCATTTATGTATCTGCATGTATACAGTACATGTACACATTTGACATGGGTGTTGCATGTACTTACTTATAGGTCAGGTCCAACTGCAAAGAACAAAGAAACCCTGATATTCCATCAGATAATGTGACTGCAGATCAGGGTCTTTGTTATTTGTTCCACTGATAGCTCTTACAAAACTATTGACCCAGGTCTGATGGTACATTATGTGATGAAAGGTCAGGGTCTGTATAGTGCATTTTGACTTAAACTTGTAAGGGAGTACATGTCACATGTTTGAAGATTTCTGTGCTGTATTCATCAGTGACTTCTTTTAAATAGAAAATATCTGTCAGCATTAAGTGAACTTTCAAGAATCACTTTTATATGACAATTATACAGGGATAAATAATCAAAACCATGTTTTCTTACTGTTACCATATCTGTAACACCACCACAATAACCACAATTTGTTGCTTGCTAGATCTCTTATATTCCTTTTCAGATGTATATAATGGTAAATTTGTATTATTTGTCATCATGATTTGTTGACATTCTGATGGTGTAAACCATGTCGAGTTTCTTTTTTTAAGTATTTGCAGACTGAAAACTTTCCAATGTAGTGACCAACTGGTACCATTCAATAACTACTTTATGACTTTTTTCATATTTATAATTTCACAGATATGGCTTTTTTCATTCTTCTTTTTAAATACAATATATTGAAGTTTTGTATCATAAATTCAAAGAAGGTACAGTTCGTTAAATAAGATGCTTATGTCATATTCAAACAATAAGTTGGATTTTTTAAAACTTTTTTCTCAAGAAATTGGTGTATATACCTTGAATTTAGTTAACCATGTGCTGAAAAATGAGTATTGTTTAGTGGCACATCTCTACAATAATGGCTACATTGCATTTTTGCATACTTATCGAACACATTTCATCATACAAGTTGCCAGTGCAGTATGCTCAATTTATGAATGTAAGGATAGATTAAATATCAGATATTAAATGCAGATAACAGCATTTTATTGACCTATTAGACAATGTTAATACAATAGTCCCATGCTTTTCTATAGAGGGGTAGCCATGTTATTGGTTGTTACTGTATGGTAAAATGACTGACAAGCATTTAGTGATAATGATGATCTATGGTAAATGTTTGATCTTCCTAATTACTGAGGAGCATTATTCCAAGCATTTAGTGATAATGATGATCTATGGTAAACGTTTGATCTTCCTAATTATTGAGGAGCATTATTCCAAGCATTTAGTGATAATGATGATCTATGGTAAACGTTTGATCTTCCTAATTATTGAGGAGCATTATTCAAAGCATTTAGTGATAATGATGATCTATGGTAAACGTTTGATCTTCCTAATTATTGAGGAGCATTATTCAAAGCATTTAGTGATAATGATGATCTATGGTAAACGTTTGATCTTCCTAATTATTGAGGAGCATTATTCCAAGCATTTAGTGATTCATATTGGCAGGTCCTATAAAGTACTTGCATATCACTCTTGTTAACTGCACACATATTTTAAAGGATATATTAATTACAGATTTTTTGGCTATTATTTGAATATATTATAAATTATTTAGCTAATATTTAAATATATTCATTATAAATTATTTAGCTGATATTTGAATATATTTTAAATTGTTTAGGTAATATTTGAATATATAAATTATAAATTGTTTGGGTAATAATTGTCTATGTTGTAAATTGTTTAGTTAATATTTGAATATATATTATAAATTGTTAGGTAATATTTGAATATATTCATTATAAATTGTTTAGTTAATATTTGATTATATTAATTAAAAATTGTTTAAGTAATATATGAATATATTATAAATTGTTTAGGTAATATTTTTTCTTGTACATTCTTGTGAATCTGCTGAATATTAATGTCACAGACTTAAACAAACAAGAGTTGACTATATGCATCCATATTATGAAAAAAGGGATTAAGCAAAAAAAAATAGGTGTTGGCTATTAAACTTTGTGTTTTCTGCTAATTGGGCCATGACATTTAACATTTTTAGTGAACAAATGTAAACTAGAGGAAAAAACATTTAACAAATTCATTGAAAGCAGGATGAAAGCAAATTATGACTACATGTCAACAAACAAGTTTCTTATTTTCAAGAAATTTTTTAAAATTTGTTGCTTGTTTAATTTGCAGGTTTCAAAAGTATGAAACATATGAATTAAAATGTTATGAATCATAGTTGTGCCAGCTGTAGTATAGGGAAGACATAAGTATCACTCATTCTTTCAATGGCATTAGTGGAGGTTTCATTTTCAAAAACATTTTTATGATCATGCATCTCCTTTGCAATGAGGAAATAACTATCATGCTTGACTCTGACAACTTTGACTTTTGAAATCCATGTACACCTACACTACTTGTCACTCGGCAATGTCAAGTTTATCTCTATGGTGATAAGTACCAAATTTGTGTTGGATGGGAGTCATATTTCAAATGCAGAATGAGTAAGCAATGCTCTCTCTCATTCTTACAGGCCAACCCTTGCTTTGACTGTCTGATGAGGTCGAGGTCATTTAAAGACTTGTTTTGAGTTGTCACTTAAGTTTTATTGTACAGCCACATGACCCTAAGCTGTGGAAGGATAGCTGTTATACATGTAATGTAAAATCTTTAGGCACTGCTCTTTAATATTCATGCACATCTACCCTTCTTCTGACCATCTGACTCTTGTAAGGTCAAGGTCATTTGAAAGTCAAAAATACACCATGTATGTTTTTGAAGGAGAGCAGGTGAGACATCATTCCTGGAAATTTTGTTTTTCATATGTTGCATACCATGAAATTCATTTATCTTGTTTACATCTAGGGAATCAACCACAGAAAAGATGCTTTGCACAAGGCTTATTAGTTTTGATCTGCCTAATTTTTTAACATTTCTAAATCTTTTCCTTTTCTTTCTTACCTATTTATGTTCTGGCTTTCTGCTTCTTGCATGCTAGTCTTTCTGAATTTTGTTATTTTCTTTAGTTTTTTTTTTTCAACTTGTTTGCTGCAGCACACAGACAGAAAAATCCGTTTCAGATTGCCTATCGAAAAACTTGTTTCTCCTCAGGTCTGGACTTTTATGTTGTCCCTTGCTGTTGTTTTCCATGTTTGTATTGTATTTTTTCAGTTTCCTGTTCCCACCTTAAAACCTTTAATTGAGATGTTAAGAAAGTTGTCTTCAACCAATTTAGCTTTGCTGACAAAGCTTGCTGTACACACTAATCTCTTGTGAGGTAACAGTAGTTGTGACATGGACTGGATAAAGCTTTGAATTTACCCCAAAATAATGATTAATATTAAGGTAGTTGCCTTGTTGTAAAATCAGCACTTACTACACAACTTGAAATGTCATCAATTAAATGTCACTTCTTATATAGATGATGCTTAGTGCTAGGAATTGTGGAAGAGATTGGACATAGAATTATGTGTTTGTGACTTTTGTTCAGGATACACAAGGAAATATTGCAAGTTTTTCTGGGGCTTTTTTGGGCATTTGCTTGTCCACACAATACATGTAACTTTGTGAAAAGTTTATTGTTGAAAATATTCCTGCAAGACTGATTTGATTGGTTCACCAGTTATTAGCCCAACAGCAACAGCAACTTGCCACAAATAAGTTAAAGATAAAAAGAAAAGAAAAGAAAATAGAATTGTAATTCCTTTTTAAAACTTTTCACCCAGACATTGCCTGCATTTTGCAGTGCATTGTAAACATGATTCTTCAGCAAGTGCTCTACTTTTTATTAACAGAAATAATGTGGCCACTGTATATATATGTTATTTATTAATTTTATGTAAAATACCCTCTATACCTGGAACTCTAATTAATTTAATTTAACCTTTTTAATGAATTGAGTTCCATTTAATTGTGGTAATTGTTGGACTTGTCCCCACTCCCCCCAACACACACACAGCTAATATATACATCTAATTGATTCCTGCCATGACCCTTTTCTCACACTAATTTGTTTACATAATATTCAGTATGTATAGAAAAACAACTTTCTTAACAGTCAGATGCAAGCTGAGAGATTGGATAAATATTTTTATTATTTCCAATTCAAAATTAATTTGTTCCTTAAAATATATCTTCTCACTGGAATCCATGTGGCAAATCTTTCTTTTCTAGTGCTCACAGCAAAACTTTGTTTCTTAGCTACATCTGTCTTGAAACAAAGTTAAAAAGAGGCTTTAAAACTTTAATCCACTTGGTTATTTAATACTCCTGCTTGTATCTTTTAGACTTTAATCCCCTTGGTTATTTTATACTCCTGCTTGTATCTTATAGATTGTTACTATAATAAGCATGATAGAAGAACATTGCAATCCCCTCTTCTCTAATCTTACCTTACTTCAATCAGCATGACTTTTGTTTAGATGCCTGTTAGTACCCCATAGCAAAAAGTCAAGATCATCAGGCCGTTGTCAATTTTGCACATTTTGCATCTTAGAAGAAATAGGGTGGCTTCAGGTGAGGCTGCAGTCTTCACAGAAAAGTTGTTCATTTCAATACCCTTTTGTAACTAGTGTTTAACAAGGGGCATTGTTGTGAATAGCCTCATTTTAAAGGAATTAATATGATAAAAGGTAAGATGATAAAACTTTTAAAAGAATTAATATGGTAAAGGTCAGATGACGGAACTGTTGAAAAAAGCTAATATAGGAACAGGTCAGATAGTGTAACAATTAAAAGAATTTATATGGTAGCAGGTCTGATGAGAGAACTTTTAAAATAATTAATATATAACAGGTCAGAAAATGGAACTTTTGAGGATAGGTATACCACTTGATGACTCCTTGGGAAAGAACCACCATTGCAATAGGGCACTTAGGATGGTATACTGGAAGCTTATTTTGTGGACCTACACAAAGATTTTGTGTGACACATCTGAACTTGACAGCTTCACAGCGTCTTTATAAGATGCTAAATCTAAAACAGATGGACTATTCATTTGTTGGAATTTCATGCAGAACTTCATTATCAGTAATTTTAAAATTTTAAGTTTATGGCTTAATTAGGTTGCATATTTTTATGATTAAGTAAGTGAACAGAATTTGATGAACACATTTGATGATTCAGATAATCACCTTTGCTAATTTGGCAAATTTTACCACTTTTGCTTGATGAGTTGACAGATTGTATTAATTGCAGTTGGTGAATCAAGAGTGTAAAGATTGTACTTGATGACTTGACAGATTCAGATCACTAATTTGACAGATTGCAATGATCTTGGTGGATCAAGATTGTAAAGATCATACTTGATGACTTGACAGATTCAGGTCGCTAATTTGACAGATTGCAATGATTTTTGTGGATCAAGATTGTAAGGATCATACTTGATGACTTGACAGATTCAGTTTGCTAATTTGACAGATTGCAATGATCTTGGTGGATCAAGATTGTAAAGATCATTCTTGATAACTTGACAGATTCAGGTCACTAATTTGACAGATTGCAATGATCTTGGTGGATCAAGATTGTAAAAATCATTCTTGATAACTTGACAGATTCAGGTCACTAATTTGACAGATTGCAATGATCTTGGTGGATCAAGATTGTAAAGATCATTCTTGATAACTTGACAGATTCAGGTCACTAATTTGACAGATTGCAATGATCTTGGTGGATCAAGATTGTAAAGATCATTCTTGATAACTTGACAGATTCAGGTCACTAATTTGACAGATTGCAATGATCTTGGTGGATCAAGATTGTAAAGATCATACTTGATGACTTGACAGATTCAGGTCACTAATTTGACAGATTGCAATGATCTTGGTGGATCAAGATTGTAAATATCAAATTTGATGACTTGACATATTCAGGTCGCTAATTTGACAGATTGCAATGATCTTGGTGGATCAAGATTGTAAAGATCATACTTGATGACTTGACAGATTCAGGGCGCTAATTTGACAGATTGCAATGATCTTGGTGGATCAAGATTATAAAGATCATACTTGATGACTTGACAGATTCAAATGATCATACTTGCTAATTTGACAGATTGCAGTAATCTTAGTTTGTGAATCAAGATTATAAAGATCCTACTTGATGACTTGACAGATTTTATTTTTTACACTTGATTTTTGGCCTGATGTTACTCAGCTGGAATGAAAAATTGGAAATCATTTAGTACAATTAAATCAAGGAATGACATCTGCCTTCGGCCCAACAATTATGAAAAATATCTGTATTCTCCAGACTGGGTTAGTGATTGTACAGCAGGTTCTAAGAATTTATACCACATAACCATATTGGATTTAAAATCCCACATGTCTTAATAAGTGGACAGCTTTCTAGTGGTCAACACTTGTATAAAAATAGCCACTTGATCCTTGAATCCATCATGGGAGGAAAGTAGCTGCTAAAATCATTTTTTATTTTCATAACCTTCCACCAGGCAATGAAACCTGGTGTATCATTACCACTTAAGTTTTTGGGGCAAATGACAAAATTGATCATACATATATTTTATTTGGTGCAATTAATTGGGAGAGAGAATCGACATCCAGAGTGGAGAGTTCCCAACAGACAAAGGGAGCTAAATCTGATAGTGTTTACATGTGAGGGGGAATACTGCTTAAGACATCATTTGTGTGTACTTATTATACTGAAATTGATACTCATAAAATATCCACAGGTCATATTTATAAAGTACACAGCATTATGGGATACCGTACTCAGATTGCTTCTTTGCTGATCAGAGGTAGACTGGAGAAAACTTGGAAACTCTGAGGAACCACTACTTAGGATGGGTAACCACTTGTTCATACATATGACAGAATCAGTTATCAAATCCAGAACTGCAGATTAATAGAACAAACAACTTACAACTGGCCACATAGTCACAAAACTTTTGAGCACATAAATTAGGGCTTGGAGATTCAAATTCAAAAACTGTACAGATACTGAGTTATGCTTATATATTCTTATAAGTTAACCCCATATATTTTGTGTATGAAATTTCATTCCAAGTTAATGAAGATCAAAATGTTCCAAATTTTATTACAAGTTCAGGTTATGTGCTTAGACTGTTCCTTGACTATCAGACCTGCTGTACCATCCAAACCCATTTTCTACTACTCAAATTGTGCCATGATAAAATAGTAAAATATATTCCACCCTATATGTAGTGTTGATTCTTTAGTCTTGTATCCCCATTTTATAGTATTTCCAAACATATGTTCTTTTATATATCTGTATTGTTTGTCCGACTTTACTATTTCAGTTTCTGTTGTGCCATGCAATTCTTACATCATTATTTTGTATAGCCTTTTTTTGCAAGCATCATTGTATCCATCCTAAGACTTGACATATTTAACTAGGTTCTTGTACATAAATATCCCATACATTGCTACAAAAATTTTAATGAAACTCTATGAGGTAACTTGTTATAGAGATACACACAATCAATTGCACACAAAATATTTGATTGTGATAAAGCAGTGCTTTTCATGTAGGGCTAGGATTGATTGTTGTATTGAACTGTGCCTAAAATAATTATGTATTGTTCCATCTTTATTGTGCATGAAAAAAAAGTATTTGTATTTTGCACCCAGGAAATGCATTTATAATACCTTGTCATGAAAATGTTACTATAGGCAAAACAGGGTATTTTGCTTTATGTTGTGATATATATGGACATGTATACTGGTAATCATTACAGGTATTACATTAATTATTTATACCATGTCATTGTTGTCTCATTGTAGTATTACATTTATTATTTATACCATTTTATTGTTATCTCATTATATACTACATAAATTATACCATTTCATTGTTATCTCACTGATCTTTTTTTATTATGAGTTTTCACCTTCATTCTTATTTACATCTGTATTTTCATCTTTATTCACAGTTAATTCATTTTAGTTGTGTTATCTTAAAGAGATAAAAAAAAATTTATAATTTAAAAATACATGTTGAAAGTAATGGACTTGATCATTTTCACAGTGCAGTTTTTAGCACTCACTCTAATCATGCGTAAAAACTTAAATATTTTGAATTTTAGAAACATTTCCATTGTTAAATCTTCAGACCTTACAAGTGATAATTGGTATACGTACACATGACAAGAGGTCACTTGGAGACTTACCTTGTACCTATACAGAATTATTCACAAGAGGTAACTGTGTTATTATATCCACTGTAAAAGTAAAACTGACACTACATTGACCTTGACCTAAATTATTCACCTTGACCTTCCTTTCTTTCTCAGACTCATTAGAGATCAAATGGTCTCATAGTGCACCAGGTAACCTTTGACATTTGGAATGCAGGCTTCTAGAGTGTTAATTCCCATGCTGTCTAGTTTTCTAACAATCTTCTAGCCACTAAGACATTTTATGATGTCAGAAAACTAGACCCCCACCTGTTTTTTTTTAGTTGTTTTACCTGTTGTATAGGGCTAGGATTAAACTGTTTTTACTTCATAAATCATCTTTTCATTTCATC
Organism: Potamilus streckersoni; assembly: GCA_016746295.1. Lineage (NCBI taxonomy): Eukaryota > Metazoa > Mollusca > Bivalvia > Unionida > Unionidae > Potamilus > Potamilus streckersoni. The sequence goes on from JAEAOA010000251.1 coordinate 512,622, forward strand.
ATGCATGTTGTGTATTGCTTAATTACAAGATTTATCAGGACACATGTTTAGCTGATAGCTATAGTTATAATTTATTAATATTTAATCAGAGATATTGATTTTCAAATATTTGCCAATGTTTTACAATATTTTTTTATGAATTTAAAATTAGTAGTCCTCCTTAACATGTCTTCATTCACCCTTTTACTTGAAACATAGTTATAATCACTTGTTCCACAACACAATGACCATACTACAAAATTACAATAATTGTTTCATGCATACATTAACAAATTATATCTCAATTTTCACTTCCATTGGTCCCTTATACTTCTTGTATTTAACTGTACATGATTTAAACCCAAGTGTTAATAGTCTCTTTTCTTCCATAGCATAATGCAACCATAGATTAGTGTCTGCTGTTGGCTTAAATTCACACATACAATGTAGACCTTGATCTGCTGGCATATGTTACAATGACAGATGGTTGGCATATGTTACAATGACAGATGGCTGGCATATGTTATAATGACAGATGGCTGGCATATGTTACAATGACAAATGGCTGGCATATGTCACAATGACATGGTTGGCATATGTTACAATGACAGATGGTTGGCATATGTTACAATGACAGATGGCTGGCATATGTTACAATGACAGATGGCTGGCATATGTTACAATGACAGATTGGTTCTGTACTGTTCACATTTAAGTGAGCATAATAGTGTCTGCTCCAATTGTCATATAGAACAAGTTCATGATGGTTAATTATTCATGGTTCTGTGCATCATTTTTAAACTGCTGAAGTAAAATATATTCACTGAATGTATGGAATGTTTGATCCTTGCAAATTGAAACAAAATATTTACTAATGCACATGATCTATAGAGCAACTGGTGCAGATCTCTATGCAGGTCAGGTAAATACAGTAGTATGCATACATACATACATACATACATACATACATACATACATACATACATACATACATACATACATACATACATACACACACACACATACAATACATACATACATACATACATACACACACATACATACATACATACATACATACATACATACATACATACATACATACATACATACATACATACAGTAGTCCCCCTCTTGAACAGCCCCCCTCACCAGCGGCCACCCGCTCCTTACGGCCAGAATCTGAAGGCACGGACGAATTTGTGTTCAAAGCTACCCCTCACGAAAGGCCACCCGGCTAACGTGACCAGCGGCCAGCATATCTTTGCAAAAACATAAAATTTACCCCTCACAAGCGGCCACATTTTTTGGGGGGTAATAGGTATCTAGAACAATTTTTTTTTCTACTTGTGTTAAGTAATCCAATTTCTGTTTCCCGAGATCCGGTTTTCGTTCTTCAGAAAAGGGTTCTACATGTACCACTAAGGTTAATATTATATCCTTTACACCTCACGAGAAGCCACGTTTATTCCATAAAGCAGAGAAAGATTCAAATTTTAATACATACCTAAAGGTAAGCTGTATATCCTTACTGCGTGTTATCATAAGATGTCCGGTTTATCCACTGATAATTGTTAAGATTACACTTATTAATAGTAATAACATCTGAGAGAAGTGGCAATATTAAGGTACAATACCAAAGTCTGCTCGGAAAATGGTTTGATAGCCTTTATGGCTTCCCTTTGCGAGATGTTGAACTCTTAACTTACATAATTAGTGGCTATTACCCCACAATTGTAAAGTTTATAAAACCTAATGGCCGCGATGTGCTATTGTTCAGATCAAATCTGCGTACCTATCCCAGCCGTTTTTCGAACTTAGAGTAAAAAAAAACTAAATATAAAAACAATAGGGTATCAGACTGCGACTAATGAATCACGTGACAATTGCTGCCATTAAAAAAATATACGGCATCTGGTTTAAATGCTGAAAAAAATTGTTTTATTGGGCTTGTAGTTGCAACCTTGCTGATTATAACTAGACATAAGGTCAAGATCACATGGTCAGCATTGGCTAAAATAGAAACAGGGTACTAGACAAAGACCAAAAAACCACGTGACAACACAACTTGTCGTTTTTTTTTGGTTTTTTTTTTACGAAGAAAGCATTTCATCCGCTCCACAAATGTGTCGTCCGCATAATTAAATCGCATACAGTTAGCAACATCGGAATAACTCATTACCAAACATTAACATGTCATCACGTAAACGAAGATGATTATTTCAGAAAAACATTGGTTATTATAGTCTACGATATAGGGTGAGGTGGGGAGGGGATTGGTCAAACAAATTTAGGTAGAAAAGACTCGAATAAAACAATTTTATGTTGAAAAGACTCGAATAAATAACATCGTAACCGATTAGTTATTTAGCAGCAGTGTGAAAAATGGAGCAAATGGAAAGAGAATGTACCAAGATTCAAATGATGTTTTTGAATGGTTCTGCAATGTGCATGACTACACCGGCTTGTATATCATGCTTACGCCAAGAATAAGAACTATTAATTCATATTCAGTTGATATAAGTCAACTATTATAGCACAAGAACCGTTCAATATTTAATGTTGCTTTTATTAAATGCTTTGAAAAATGAAGCTTTCTTACTACGTACATATACTTCTCACAAAAAATTTAGTCCCCCTCTGGAAAGGCCACCCGCCTTATAAGGCCACTTTCCCGGTGCAGAAGGGGTGGCCATATAAGAGGGGGACTACTGTACTTACATACATACATACATACATACATACATACATACATACATACATACATACATACATACATACATACATACATACGCTTTCTTAATAAAACCATTTCTTCATACACTTGCATCTCTACACAGTGACTAGGCCTAAGTAGGTCAGTCTTTCCTTTCACTTGTCAGGTTCCCCAAAGTGCATGTTGAGAATTTTGCATGCCAAACCCTTTTACCCTTACCCAATCCCAACACTTTCCCTTTTAATGTACTATAGAAGAATTTTACATACAATCTGTATGACTATCAGAAAAGATGGCATGATGTCACATAGCACATGTGGGCACCATTCATGGTACAATATACCGGTGGCCTTGTGTGAAACATGCCGCTTTAGTGTAACTTGTATATACAACTGATGAAATATTGCTTATAATATAACATTTTTGGCTAAAGTCTGGAAATGTAGGAAAATGGGGAGTGGGAGTGATTTACATCCACAGTGCTTGTCAAATTATTATTTTTGCCAACCATTCACTGGTACTGAAAATGATAAGTTAATGACTTCAGTGTGATGTTAATATGTTAATTTAGTGTCTTGAAGATTTGCTTAACTGTTCCCTATGCACGTAATTCGTAAACTGTTTGGCAAAGTTTGTTTTATAATGCACAGATGGGATGGGGTTCTTAAAGTAGGGTTGTTTATTTCAGTTATATGATAGTTAAAAAAGTTATAATTTTTGTTACATATTACAGGTAAAACCTTTGATAATGTGATTCCACTTATAACATGGCAGCATGGCTCCCATTTTTTAATTTAAGGTGACATCATTTTAATATCCTAAATACTCTCAGTAAAGCCAATGTTTTTAATCCTTATCAGATTTTTAATCCCAGCACTGCATCTGTTTGTTGCCTTATCTTCACCATGCACCATTTTTGCCATATTGGCATGTATACAATTCAAAACTGAAATATATTTTATGTATGATGAAACCTGATGAACAAAACAAATCATATATAATCATAAGGTTAGTTAAAACTGATGGCATTGAAATTTCAATGCACATTTCCTATGTGGAAATTTTTCAACAATGTTTTTAAAGTGATTCTGCTTATATCACAATGTTATTCTTTGGACCCTGAGCATCACATTATAATGGGTTTTTCCTGTATTTGTAAAACTTATTTGTATCCATCCCAACTATTTGGATAAGATTCTAAATTTCTGTGTTCTTTTCAGTTTCCGGCACTGCTTTTACCCTTATTCCCCTATTTCTCTATGTTTTACAAGCATGGTTAAGATAAGAATTATTTCCAAATAATGTAAACAAAATGCTTTCTTCACACCATGCTTTAACTAATAATACTCATTGACTGTCATATATTAATATGTTAATATTAATATGTTATCGATCTTCTGTGCCCATGGTCAATCTGTGGATGTAAAGTGTGATGTCATTGCCATATCTTTTCATAAGGCCAATAGTCGCTAGTTATGTTTGTATAAATGTTCCAGCATAACATTGAACTGTGTGACTGTCATGGCTTACACAGCAGTGTATACAGTTTACATGTACAAAATCTGTTGTACCTTCTTCATTGTGGCATCTCTCTGATGCACTAGTCACGAATCCCATTCATTTATTTATACTTGATCCTCCACAGATAATTGAAGTCCTTGTTTGAGAATATATTTATTACTGGTTATTAGTTTTAAAAAAAAGCCATGATTTTAGCATCTGTACTCAGTGTGAGAAACTTGTCATCCACTTGAAATGTGTGTTCATGTTGATAGAAGACCCAATACACAGTTTCACTGTAAATGCATAAATAAAGTAGTTTATGAATTGGCAGAGATCCTGCTTGAATACTGGATAACACCCTGCTCACCTGATTCATAAAACCTACTACATCAATGGATCCAATTAGAACTTGTAACATTTAGGATATGTGTTAGGGATAGATGTGTATTGTGTACTGAATTCATCTTCCCATTCTCAGTATTTAAATTCCCAATCTTTCATAAACTTTGTTAAATACATTTGTACATTCTGTATTCTGATGTATTTCTTCAGACTTGTTTCCATTATCTGTGGATTTTTTTTTACATGATATACTTGCCTGTATAGTATGGTTAATATGTGTTCTTATTTACCACTTTTAAGCAGCTGTCTCATTTTAGATGACTTCATTTTTATCTTTAGATGATGATTCCCTTTGCCTTAATGGAGAAGGAATTAATGATTCCCTTTGCCTTAATGAGAAATGAATTGATATTTCCCTTTCCTCTATGACAAATACATTAATGATTCCCTTTACCTTTATGAGAAATGCATTGATTGATGACTCCCTTTATCTTAATGAGAAATGCATTGATGATTCCCTTTACCTTTATGAGGAATACATTGATTGATAACTTCCTTTACCTTAATAAGAAATGCATTGATATTTCCCTTTCCTCCATGACAAATACATTGATGATTCCCTTTACCTTTATGAAAAATGCATTGACTGATGACTCCCATTACTTTAATGATAAAAACATTGATGTTTTATTTTATCTTAATGATAAATACATTGATGTTTTCCTTTATCTTAATGAGAAATGCATTGATCTTTCCCTGTACCTCAATGAAAAATGCATTGATTGATGATTCCCTTTATGTTAATGAGAAATGCTTTGATGTTTTCATTTACCTTAATGAGAAAAGCATTGATGTTTTCCTTTACCTTTATGAGAAATGCATTGATGTTTCCCATTACCATCATGAGAAATGTTTTGATGAATCCCTTTACCTTAATGAGAAAGACATTCATGATTTCCTTTACCTTAATGAGAACTTCATTGATGATTCCCTTTACCTTTATGAAGAATGCATAGATTGATGACTTCCTTTATTCTAATGAGAAAGACATTCATGATTTCCTTTACCCTAATGAGAACTGCATTGATGATTCCCTTTACCTTTATGAGGAATGTATTGATTGATAACTCCTTTACCTTAATGAGGAATGCATTGATTGATAACTCCTTTACCTTAATGAGGAATGCATTGATTGATAACTCCTTTACCTTAATGAGGAATGCATTGATTGATGACCTCCTTTACCCTAATGAGAAAGACATTCATGATTTCCTTTACCTTAATGAGAACTTCATTGATGATTCCCTTTACCTTTATGAAGAATGCATAGATTGATGACCTCCTTTACCCTAATGAGAAAGACATTCATGATTTCCTTTACCCTAATGAGAACTGCATTGATGATTCCCTTTGCCTTTATGAGGAATGCATTGATTGATAACTTCCTTTACCTTTATGAGGAATGCATTGATGATTTTCTTTACCTTAAAGAGGAATGCATTTATGATTTCCTTAACCTTTATGAGGAATGCATTGATTTCCCTTACCTTTTTGAGGAATGCATTGATTGAAGACTCCCTTTACCTTAGTACCTTTTAAGAGATGCATTGATGATTTCCATTACCTTAATGAGAAATACATTATTTCCATTAGTGTAATAAGAAATAGATTGAAGTTCAGGTTTAATAAAAAAAAAACATACAGAAATCAGTTTATTGACATTTTTTTATATTTCCTTCTTTGATATGACTTTTAACCAATCTGAGAAACATTTTTGCTATTGTTACATACATGTGTTAGCCTTTATTGTTCAGTAACGTCTGGCCTGTAATTGTGTATTTTACTGCCTGGAGCCAGTACATAAGTTTCTCACTTAACGGTAAATTTCATTTTAACCATCTCTTTTCTTCTTTTTGTTATTTTTCTCTTTGTACACAAGGTCAGTATATTTTTGACTTGCAGTAAATTGAGTTCTGAACAAAGAGGCTCAGTCCCTTTTAACATTTGCAGGAATTGGGAGATTATTTGTTTCCAAAATGTATTATGATTGGAGTTTATAACATTGCAGGAATTCAAAGATTTGTTCAAAAAAAAATATATATATATATATATATATATATATATATATATATATATATATATATATATATATTGGGAGTTTATGACATTGCATACACTCTCATTTATTTCCAAAAACTATGATATATTTTATGTGTGTGTCTTGGGAGTTTATAACATCTTCATTGTTCTTGATTTGATCTCTTGTAGGCTAAAACCTTTGATTTAAGATGTTAAGTATTGATTCTGATTTATATTTTGTGATCTGCAGGATCGGACTGGGTAGATCCGGATGATCCCACTGTGATTGCCGAGAATGAACTCTTAATGGCTGCAAGCTCCATCGAGGCAGCTGCAAAGAAACTCTCTCAGCTCAAACCAAGACAGAGAGTCAAGGTGGGTTTCTGTCTAGAAGACACAATTTTGCCCCCTCCAAAGAGAGAAAAGCCAAAAAGAATAGAATCAAACCATCCCCGAAATCCTCCCCATGTCAGCTACAGAATTTTAGAGTGTGGCTGTTATCGTAACTTAGTTAGCATTGAAAGGACATGATGTATACAAAAAAAGGAATGGAGTCTAGTACTTTATCATAGCAATTTTTCAGTAGAAAGGTTTTATGGATGATGATGCAGGTCCGATAGTCAAGACACAGTTTAAGCACAAAAAAGTCTGTATGTTGTTTTATTACTATTTGTTTTGGCCTTGAGTTTTCAGACAATGCTTAAATTAATCCATATTCAAAGTTTTTTTTGTCTTTTGCTTCTTGTTTCTTGTTTGCACATGGTTTTATTTTAGAGATGATGAAACACTGAGCAACATGTTACAGGGCTCTTGTTAGCAGCATGTTTGCATACTTTATGCAAATTTATTGACAAAAGAAAGCACCAAGAATTTTTAAATGCAATCAAATTATGCAAAACAATTTCAATTCAAGTATTTAGTCCAAAGATTTCAACACATTGTGCTAGACTTAAGTACAGTCTATGTTGTATGACAGCTCATTTGATCAGTATAAATATAGCCATCATGACAAGTTGCAGATGTTCATGCCAATTTGAAATGATAGTACATGGTTGCTATGAGCTCACTCGCTTATTGAAGCCATATCAATGAATACACCCAGAATTTGTCTTGGTCACATTTATAAAGTCCTGATTAATACACCCAGAATTTGTCTTGGTCACATTTATAAAGTCCTGATTAATACACCCAGAATTTGTCTTGGTCACATTTATAAAGTCCTGATTAATACACCCAGAATTTGTCTTGGTCACATTTATAAAGTCCTGATTAATACACCCAGAATTTGTCTTGGTCACATTTATAAAGTCCTGATTAATACACCCAGAATTTGTCTTGGTCACATTTATAAAGTCCTGATTAATACACCCAGAATTTGTCTTGGTCACATTTATATAAAGTCCTGATTAATACACCCAGAATTTGTCTTGGTCACATTTATAAAGTCCTGATTAATACACCCAGAATTTGTCTTGGTCACATTTATAAAGTCCTGATTAATACACCCAGAATTTGTCTTGGTCACATTTATAAAGTCCTGATTAATACACCCAGAATTTGTCTTGGTCACATTTATTAAGTCCTGATTAATACACCCAGAATTTGTCTTGGTCACATTTATAAAGTCCTGATTAATACACCCAGAATTTGTCTTGGTCACATTTATAAAGTCCTGATTAATATCATGATGATTGAACTAGGCATAGTTGTGTAAATTTTGTGTTCTTCACAAAATACCCCATCAAATATAATTTTAGTTCCAACCCAGGGAGTAAAATACCCAGTTTGCTCTAGTCATATCTAGAACTAAAGATTATTACATGTTATTACAGGATCATTTGTACTCTGTGCTTCTGAGCAGAGAAAAGAGTGGTAGTCCCTGCTTATCCATGCAAAGAAAAGAGTGGTAGTCACTGCTTATCCATGCAAAGAAAAGAGTAGTAATCCCTGCTTATCCATGCAAAGAAAAGAGTGGTAATCCCTGCTTATCCATGCAAAGAAAAGAGTGGTAGTCACTGGTTATCCATGCAAAGAAAAGAGTGGTAATACCAATTTATCCATGCAAAGAAAAGAGTGATAATCCTTGCTTATCCATGCAAAGAAAAGAGTGGTAATCCCTGCTTATCCATGCAAAGAAAAGAGTGGTAATTACTGCTTATCCATGCAAAGAAAAGAGTAGTAATTACTGCTTATCCATGCAAAGAAAAGAGTGGTAATTACTGCTTATCCATGCCAAGAAAAGAGTTTTAATACCAATTTATCCATGCAAAGAAAAGAATGTTAATCCCTGCTTTACCATTCAGAGAAAAATGTAATTGCTACTTATTGATGCAAAAATGGTAATCCCTGCTTATCCCTACAGAGAAACTAGTGATAATCCCCACTTACCCATGCAAAGAAATGAGTGATAATCCCTGCTAATCCATGCTTATACCAAACCACAGTTGTAATTGATAGATAAATCTGATGTACAGTGGTTCAATCATAGTTGTCAAGAGCACTTGCTTTCGCTATGTCATCAGTCATTTACAAAGTGATGGCTTTTTTTCACACTTTGCAGTTTTCTTTGAAATTTTCAGCTTGATTCCTACTGTTTGCTGATTTCCATCTTTCGTTTTTCTCTCACCTTTAAATTCTAATTGATTCATGTACTTGAAAACTCTTTCCCACACTTGTTTACCTTTACAAGTCTGTTGCTGCTTTATTCTCATTAATTGTATTTGTAGCTTTGCAGGAATCTTTATTTTCATCAGTGTATTTGTCTCGTTTCATTCCATGCAGCAACAAAATTTTTAAATGTTTTAATTTCTTAAACTCATTTAAGCAGCAGTTACTTAAAATTTTGTCAACAAGGTCTCTCTGTCAGTGTGTGCTTATATTATGTGTATTATGGTGTCTGTGGTGGTGATGGTACTGGTGATGGTGTGTTCTATTTGTCTAACAAGCTTGCCTCAGCCAGATATGTTTGATATATTTGGTGGTGTTTATAATTCCCACCAAATATCAAACATGTCAGTGCCAAGGTGTGCACTGCAACACTAACCAACTTTCCTGACCAACATAGTTTTTGTAGCACTAGTGTGTGCACCATAGTGAAGATGTCACTTGTACTGTTGGATGGAGCCTCACATTAAATGCATCAGAAGTTGTGTAAATGCAAAGTGGCATAACCTGGAAAAGTTTCCACTATTAGAAGTGACCAGAGCATGTCACCGTGTGTGTGCATGTGTGTGTGTGTGAGAGAGAGAGAGAGAGAGAGAGCATCATTTTCAGCTTCTGTTTTCTGAGGCGTCACATCTAAATGACATTTGTGTTTTCCTTTGTGATGTTCAATGACTAGGAAGGTTGACTTGTTGCTTTTTACATAATTCTTACTGAATGGAGCTGATCACAATATGTGCAAGTTACAATTCCATCCTGCAAACATCTTGTATGTAACATTCTTTTCATAGGAACTAACTGATTTCTTTCAGTGTCACATCTTTATCACAAATAAGTTACACTTGGATGGAACTTTTTATGATGTAAATTATAACAAGACCCACATTGGATAATGTGCCAGCAGACCTATATATACTAACTTATGAATCAAATTGTAAATTGCACAGACCCAGATCTGCTACTGCATAATGTGCCAGCAGACCTGGGTCCGTGCAATATTTTAGGAGTAATCAGTTGAACAAACAACATAGACCCTTGATCTGCAAGTACAATATGCTATGGCAGAACAGGATCTTTGTTCTTTGTGGTTTGACTAGTTAGTAAGTATATTATATGGTCCTATCCATCTATAGCACCCAAAACTTGCCTCTTTGGGTTCCATAAGCAAATAAAATAAAAACATTGTCATGATTAACTTCAGGCAGGCTGAATTAGGCTCATACCAAGGTTACTGAACAAAGTGTGTGGCACAGCGGCTCTCAGTTTTGTATGAATGATTCATATTGCACCATCAGATGTGGCTGATGTTATTAAAAAGAAAATCTTTACACAACTTCTCAAAAACAATGACACAGAATTTTACCAAACTTGGCAGATGTTATCCTGATATACTGGAGTTTCAAAATTATGCAGTTTTTGCTGATCCACAGTTAAGTATAAATATGGCTGCCATATGCTAAAATTTTTGAAGTTTTAAGGTTAACGAAAATGATTCCTTTTGCACTGGTTTTAAAATTTGGGTAGATAGGTCAATGTATTTGTTTGTGTTTTTTTACATTTTATATATATTTATATATGCACAAAGTGCTTGAAAGTACTGGTCAAAACTGGTTCAGTTAGGTGCACACATCTCAATTTTGAGCAAGTTTTTTTAAAAAAATGCTAGGGTTGAAAATGAGAAACAGGGAGAGTCTGCCAACTGGAAATACATTTTGCTTTGCTTGAGTGACTTCTCAGAAACTGCTGGACATAACTTTTGCAAATTTCACAGAAAACATTGTGACACATAGGCCTTAAACATTCAGATATATGTTTGTATGTTTACATGTTTGTATAAATTATGCTTATTTACTCTCAGTAGAATTTCTTTATTAAGTGTTCAAGACTCGCTTTCCAGAAAACTAGAGTCCCATCATTTTCTAAGAACCCCAACTTTATTTAGCCTAGAGGGTCCCCAACTTTGCTTTTCTTCTTTCTTTTAAAATGTATTATTGATTTATCGTAGATAAAGACCCAGAAGCAAATAACTTTACCCAAGAAAATCTATTTCTTTAACATTTCATTTGTATTTTATTAGGATTCTGTTTTAATTTTATGTTCCGTTCACATTTGGATTTCATCTATCAGCTACATTTTGTTTACACCTGTAATAATGCAAAGAAAGTATGTTATAATATGATGTTGTTTATTGGTCTGTCTGTTACCAATTTTAATTTCCACACAGTAAGTTAAGTTGTCCACCAGCTAGTCATGAGGATTTATGGAAGGCTTGCACTTTGCATAAGAATGAACAGGATCGATTTCAAGGTCAAAATCTCAAAGGTCAGGGTTACTGGGTGATAGACAAAAAATAGTTACTGCACAATAACTTGAGTTGTTCATTATCTGCAGTTATCAAACTTTGTAGATGGATTGCACTTGGGGTAAGGAACAGCCCAATTGATTTTGGGGTCCCAAAGATGAGTGAAAGGAGAAATATAATTTGCATAATAAGTTTGCTACCATTTCCAGTTACCAAATATGTGACTGGCTTGTACTTAGGAAAAGGATCAACCTTATTGGTTTTGGCATCCAAGGTCAAAGTCATTTTGAATGAAGAATATTTTATTTCCACACTCAAACTTTTTTATTCCACTGTAAACTTATCAAATGTTTGGAAAGGCTTGCACTTGGATTAAGGAAGAACCCTATAGATTCATGGTCAATGGTCAAGGTTCCACACAATAACATTAGATCACATACCTGGACCAAACTTTGTGTCTGGCTCACACTTTGGATATGGAAGAAGCCTATGATTTTGGTTCAGAAGATCAAAGGCCAGAGTCACTGTGACAAAAAGAAGAAAAATTATGTCCCCAGAAGAAAAAAAATGTATGTTCCACATCACAGCGCTGGATCAATCCTTATGAATGGCTTACACTAAGGAAGAAGCCTCCTGATTTTAAGTATAAGGTTCAGTGGTCAAGGTCACTGACTGAAGGAAGAAAAATGGTTTCTGCACAAGAATTTTAGGTATGTAGACAGGGGCAAACATATATTAATGCTATTCTTTTTTATGGTCTCACAAATCCATTTAGATTTTGTGTTTACTGCTTTCAGCCATCATTTTGTTTTTCATTTTTACTCATTTGGAACAACATGTAGATGCATTTAAGTCAAGTATAAAATGCAAAAGACTATATGATATAATATGATAAAAGATAACATTAACTGCAATAAGTGTAAAAATATCCACATTTTTCAATTAAAGATTGTACAGTTACATTCACTGGTGAAGATGCCATCGGTGGCAATTCGTTTCTACCTCAACAAGAACAACTTGAAATAGAAAAATTTTCAGTGTGAAGAATCCGATTCTGGATTATCATGTAAAAATCAGGTACTGACAATGAAAATTCAGTAGCACCTTAAAAGTAATCTATTTCTATTTTTAAATTCATTCGTGAAATGCATTCTCATTTTCATTTATCATTCATCATTTTCTGTTTTGCATTTGTGCTCTCCATTTTCATGTGTTCATTCTCTGTTTTATTTTGTTGGAATTCATTGTGCATTCTGTCTGTATTCACATTTCACTTTTAAAGTAAATCTTGCAGGGTCTGTGGATAGTTAAGTGATAAGGCAGAGCAGTGGGAATCAAAAGAACATGAATCTACACTCACACTCGCATGCACACATACACACACACACACAAACACACACACAGCCTTAAGGATAATCGATACTTTAAATAAATGGTTATATGCATATTAAACAATAAGTTGTGAATCTTAGAACTTGTCATTTTTATTGACTTTTTCTATTGATTTGGATGACTTATTTCACAGTGCTTAAATTGAGGCTTGGCTAGGAATGGGAGTGTCAATAAATATCAAGTAGACAAGGACTGGTAATTCGAGTGTTAATAAATTTCTAACTTGACAATGGCCAGGCATGGGGGTGTCAATAAATGTCAAACTAGAAAATGACTGGACATAGTGTCAATAAATATAGAAGTAAACAATGACTGGGTATTGGAGTGTTAATTAATATATATTTGACAATGGCTTTGAATGGGAGTGTCAATTACTATGAAAGTAGAGAATGACTAGGCATGGGACTGTCAATAAATGTCAAGTAGACAATGGCTAGGCATGGAATGTCAATAAATATCAAGTAGACAATGGCTAGGCATAGAGTGTCAATAAATATCAAGTAGACAATGGCTAGGCATGGAGTGTCAAAAAATATCAAGTAGACAATGGCTAGGCATGGGACTGTCAATAAATATCAAGTAGACAATGGCTAGGCATGGGACTGTCAATAAATATCAAGTAGACAATGGCTAGGCATGGAGTGTCAATAAATACCAAAGTAGACAAAGACAAGAGAATGGATTTTATGCCTTATTTACATCAACAAATTTTCCAGATCATGTTCAAATACAGTCAACAAATTTTCAGATAGACAAAAATGATATTTGGTTCATCAGTATCTGATGGACACCAATCATTTGCATGGAGACACTCCAAACATGTAAAATGTGGAAGAAACACAAACGAGTAAATTCTCTAACTCTGTTAAAGGAGTAAATTCTCTAGCTCTGTTAATATATGTGCTCTGTATACATGATCTGCCTCAATTATGCCTCGCCTTGTATGGTCACTCACATTACCATCACTCCATGCAGCCCTTAATTCCAGTGACCATTCATACAAAACATCAACCATTTGATTTAGTTACAGATTGGCTTCATATTTATGCTATCCTAGTACACACATCGAGAGATACATAGAATCAAAATGGGTGCATTGTGTAGAAATTAGGCTTGTCACTGGCACAGATAAAAACCATGCATTCACAGATGATTGCAGTTTTTGACAACAATTCTCAAAATCCTTGAGAACCCCATATCAAATATGGTTACAGTTGCCAAAAATATAAAAGTTGTGACATCTTGTCAAAACTATTCAATCAAATTGAACCAATTTGATAGAATGCATCCTAATATAAAAGGATTTTTAAGGTTATGAAAAGAAGAAATATGCCAATCCAGCATAAAATATGCCTTGTGTTACTATATTTAGGAAAACCTGTAATAAAAAAATAAATTCAGAATTTGGCTAGTTTTGACCCTTCAACCAAGTTTTTTCAAATTAATTAAAGGTGACAAAGGCATAAGATATGGTCACATTGCTGAAGTTAGAAATATGTAAATGGAGATTTATCTGTAAAAACCCAGAAGAATTTGATTAATTCTGACAAATTATCATGGGGTTTTGAGACCTTTCAGTACAAGTATTAGGTAACACTCACATGCCATCAAACTTGAAGATACCAACAAAGAAAAAAAAAACCTCATAAGATTGTTTTCGTAAAATATGCAATCAGCATTATTGCAAGAAAGCATCCAACCAACCAAGATTCTATGGCCAGCTTCGCTTGCATTTGGATGATAGGCAGATGCAAGCCAGGTGAATAGACTTGGACTCACTTTCGATCATTTTTAAAATAAATTGCCATCTGAAGATTTTGATTGCCCTCCCCATTAACGACATCAGTGGTCTCTAGTGCCAGTATAAATCAATATATACACATGAAGTATCTGTTAAACATGGAGAAATCGGTGTACTTGCAGTAGCATACTATTTGTGTGTTTGTATGTGATATCAGTAATGATACAGACTACTGTACATTTGTGTTAGGGAAGTTCATGAAACATTATATAATACTGTGTTCTCTCTATTTCAGTGTTGTTTGCCTTAAATGAGATTATATTATCTTTTGTATCAACAGTTGGATCATGCTCATATAACATACTGATGTGCTTTCCTTGTATTATGCAAATAAAGCGCTCTCCATTACGGATTACTGCCATCTCATCTCTGTCTTCGTGAGTTCCAGTCTAAGATTCATCGAATGTGGGTGGATATGTGAGAAAGCTTGCCAGGAGCTTCTCGTGGGTCGGTGGTTCTATCTGCAGATATCCTGGTTTCTTCCTCCACCATTAATACTGGCCGCCATGTATAGCCTCTCATGTGCTGAAAAATGGCATTAAGACCCAGATCAACAACAATTACAACAAATACCAACAGCCTCAACAACATAGACTCCAGTCTAGAAGTGCATGATATGACGGCAAATCAACAACATAGACTCTGATCTTCCGGTGCATTTATTGATGGCAAATAAACAAGATAGACTTTGATGTAGCAATGTATTATGTGATAGAAATCAACATAGAATCCGTTGTACTGGTATATTGTGTAATAGCTAATCAACATGTCCTCTTTGTCAACCAATGCACTATGTATTGGCAAATCAGCAATGTCTACCCCAAATCACCCACATAGAATCTCGACAAACCAATGCATCATGTGATGGCTACAGTAAGGAACAATGTAATCTCCATTCCTCAGGTATTTTATCGAGACAGCAAAGAGCAACATTGACTTGGTTACATCAATTTATTATGTGATGGCAAATCTTTAAAATAGACCCTGATCTTCATTGAATTATATGATAACATAACAATATAAACTCTAATCTATGTTAGTAAATCACCACAGTACATTCTGATCTTCCAGCAGATTATATGATAGTTAATCACCAACATGGACTCTGATCGTAAATCACCAATATAGACTCTGATCACAATTATAGACTCTCATCTTGCAGTGGATTATATAATAGCAGATCAGTAACATAGACTCTGATCTGTGATATCAAATCACAGACATAGACTCTGATCTTCCAGTGCATTTCGTGATGGCAGATCAACAACTTAAATTCTGATCTACCAATGGATTATATGATGGCAAATCAAGACTGATCTTCCATTTATTATGTGATGAAAAATCAACAGGTCAGAGATGGGTCTTCCTGTCTGTTATATCATGGCATATCAGCAACATAGACTCTGACCTGGCAGTGTATATAGCTGGGTCATTGCCATAGGAAAATTTTGTGGTTATACATGGGCAGGTACAGTGATATCCATCATTTGTTTGGTGTCTTACAACAAATACTTTGAAGGTTGTTTTTGTGCCAGGCAAATACAGTGATACCCATTTCAAGCTTGTTTTGGTTTGAAGTTGTATGGCACTTCAGCACTTTAAAGGTTTTTTCTGTCTATAAGTAAAGTGAGTTGCATAAGGACACACTGACCCAGTGGTGGGAATTGAACCCACACCAATCTGGTCATCAGTCCAGCACTTTAATCACTGAGCCACTGTAGCTCTTTTCTCATGTAACTGATGGAGTAAATAAACTCAAACTTTCTGTTGTGCTCATTTAGGTATTTGAAGTATTACACGACAGGCCTTTCACATTGGAAGACCTTTATTGCTAAGATTACATTGTTTATATAGAATCCGTGAATTCTGGCCACAATTTGGCAAGTGTCATCTCTCCAGTGATGCAAAATGGACAAGTTCTGAAACTCTATGATGGTGACTATACACAAACTTTATGGTTGAGAATCTAGCCATTACTTGTAAGTAGTAATTGCAAGAAAATTTAAAATAGAAAAGAACCAGCAAGTTTATCATTTTCAGTCTCTTCAAAAATATAACTCGTTCCTATACAAAAGTCATTAATGAAAAAATTTATTTAGTACATATCAGTTGACAGTGTAGAAGTCAAAAAAGGATGAGAAATAACATCATCCTTTCAGCAGTACAGTTTGTGTTTAACTCATTTAGCCCTTATCCCACCTGTAGTCGTGATGAGGCTGTACCCTACTTTTGCATTAAAGTCATTTAAGATACATCAAAGTGAGTGGTATTACAATAAAGCAGATGTAGTTCTACAATGATACCTATAATCTACAAAATGCATAAGGTAAAAGACGTATATTTTGAGACCCAATGTTTTTAATTTGCCTGTTGTCGGAATTGGATTTTGTGTCTGGATTTTACACTTTTTCACCTTTGATCGAAGGCAGACCAGTCTGAACTGCATACAGAAAGGAGAACCTTTGCAAAATGTAGAATAAGTTCGGGATTGGGAGTACGAAGTTGGCCAGGAGTCGAAAATGATGGGGGGGATCTTAACCTTTACCGTTCTGCACATGTGTGACCCATATAGCCAGTGGAAAACATTTCTAGCTCAACTAGGCATCAGTCAAGTGAAAAACTCATTGAAGCAGATGTGTTTGAATGTATTTAGAATTAACCTCTAAAATACATTTCCTACCCCCATTTCCGGTAAAAATGACAAAAGTCTCTGGGGCCAAATGAGTTAATTTTGTACTTTTAAAAAATACATATTTTTGTAACTTTTTCAACCATTAGGATGAAGTGTTGATGTATACAGGTATTTGTATAATTCATCATCTTTTTTTGTTGTAGGAAGTTGACATGAATCTGGATTTTGAAGATCAAATACTTGAGGCTGCCAAATCCATTGCCGCAGCAACTGCAGCTTTGGTCAAATCGGCATCTGCAGCACAAAAGGAGCTTGTAGCCCAGGGCAAGGTAAGTTTTGTTTGTCTGCAAAGTATATCTGTCTTTCCATCTCTCTCTCCATATTTATAAGGCTAAATGTCCTCTCTGTATTTTTTCTATTGTTTGTCTGTCTACCTACCAGTTATGTCTATTTCTTGTCTGCGTCCATTCTTGTCTGGTTATTTGCTAGCCATATGGCAGAGTATATAAGGTTGCAATGTCCATTCATCTGTTTTAACATTTTGTTTCCAAATAAACAACTCATGGTTCTTTACCATACACCTTTACCAGACTTTGTAAATAGATTGCATTTTGGGTAAGGAAGAAGCCTGTCAGTTTCAGGGTAAGGAAGAAGCCTATCAGTTTAAGGGTCATTGGTTAAGGTCACTATAACTGAAAGGAAGTTGTTTTCTGCACTTTAACTTTTCTTCTACATTGCAGTCATAGACCAAATGTTGTTTATGGCTTGCACTTGGGTTAAAGAAGAAGCCTAATGAGTTGGGGATCATAAAGTCAAATGTAAGGGTCACTGACTAAAAAGAAGAACAATCATTTGTGCTCAGAAACCTGATTTCTATATATTATGGCCAGCTTGCACTTAGAGTAAGGTACAGGCCTGTTGATTTGGGGTTCAGAAGGTCAAAAATCAAGACTATTATGGCTAAACAAAATGGTGTCTGTGTGAACATCTAAGTTCTTGACTTGTACCTTTGCTAGTGTTTGATGATGGATTACACATTGGATAAGAAAGAAACCTATTGTTTTAGGTGTCAAAAGATCAAGGGTAGAGGTCAGTATGACCCAAAATAAAACTGGCTTTGTACAATAGTTTTTGTTCCTGAATAACTTCTTGAACAATTTTTGTGGATGGCTTGCACTTAAAGTGAGAAAGAACCTGTAGATTTAGGAGTTGAAGGATCAGAAGTCAAAGGCATGGTGAGTCTAATAAGAAATGCAATGCTTTCTGCACAGTAAGTTTTGTCCAAGACTGCATATATTGAACAAGGACAAGGTCATTAAAACCCATTGGTCAGTAATCTCCGTTCGACTATGCAGTACTTATAAACAAGGACAAGGTTTTTAAAACCCATTGGTCAGCAATCTCCAGTCGACTATGCAGTACTTATAAACAAGGACAAGGTCGTTCAAACCTATTGGTCAGTAATCTCTAGTCGACTATGCAGTTATTATAAACAAGGACAAGGTTGTTGAAACCCATTGGTCAGTAATCTCTATTCAACTATGCCGTACTTATAAACAAGGATAAGGTTATTGAAACCCATTGGTCAGCAATCTCCTTTCAACTATGCAGTACTTATAAACAAGGACAAGGTTGTTGAAACCCATTGGTTAGTAATCTCCATTCGACTATGCAGTACTTATAAACAAGGACAAAGTTGTTGAAACCCATTGGTCAGTAATCTCTATTGGACTAAGCAATACTTATAAACAAGGACAAGGTTGTTGAAACCCACTGGTCAGCAATCTCCTTTCAACTATGTAGTACTTATAAACAAGGACAAGGTTGTTGAAACCCATTGGTCAGCAATCTCCATTCAACTATGCAATACTTATAAACAAGGACAAGCTTGTTGAAACCAATTGGTCAGTATGCTCCAGTCGACTATGCAGTACTTATAAACAAGGACAAGGTTGTTGAAACCCATTGGTCAGCAATCTCCATTCAACTATGCAATACTTATAAACAAGGACAAGTTCGTTCAAACCTATTGGTCAGTATTCTCCAGTCGACTATGCAGTAATTATAAACAAGGACAAGGTTGCTGAAACCCATTGATCAGCAATCTCTATTCGACTATTCAGAACTTATAAACAAGGACAAGGTTGTTGAAACCCATTGGTCAGTAATCTCTATTCAACTATGCAGTACTTATAAACAAGGACAAGGTTTTTAAAACCCATTGGTCAGTATGCTTCAGTCGCCTATGTAGTACTTATAAGCAAGGACAAGGTTGTTAAAACCCATTGTTTAGCAATCTCCATTCAACTATGCAGTACTTATAAACAAGGACAAGTACGTTAAAACCCATTGGTCAGTAATCTCCAGTTGACTATGCAGTACTTATAAACAAGGACAAGGTTGTTGAAACCCTTTGGGCAGTAATCTCGAGTTGACTATGCAGTACTTATAAACAAGGACAAGGTTGTTGAAACCAATTGGTCAGTAATCTCCAGTCAACTATGCAGTACTTATAAACAAGGACAAGGTTTTTAAAACCCATTGGTCAGTATGCTCCAGTTGACTATCCAGTACTTATAAACAAGGACAAGCTTGTTGAAATCCTTTGGTCAGTAATCTCCAGTCAACTATGCAGTACTTATAAACAAGGACAAGGTTGTTGAAACCCATTGGTCAGCAATCTCCTTTCAACTATGTAGTACTTATAAACAAGGACAAGGGTGTTGAAACCAATTGGTCAGTGATCTCTATTCGACTATGCAGTACTTATAAATAAGGACAAGGTTGTTGAAACCCATTGATCAGCAATCTCTATTCGACTATGCAGTACATATAAACAAGGACAAGGTTGTTGAAACCCATTGGTCAGTAATCTCTATTCGACTATGCAGTACTTATAAACAAGGACAAGGTTGTTGAAACCCATTGATCAGCAATCTCTATTCGACTATGCAGTACATATAAACAAGGACAAGGTTGTTGAAACCCATTGGTCAGTAATCTCTATTCGACTATGCAGTACTTATAAACAAGGACAAGGTTGTTGAAACCCTTTGGTCAGTATGCTCCAGTCGACTATGTAGTAATCATAAACAAGGACAAGGTTGTTGAAACCCATTGATCAGCAATCTCTATTCGACTATGCAGTACATATAAACAAGGACAAGGTTGTTGAAACCCATTGGTCAGTAATCTCTATTCGACTATGCAGTACTTATAAACAAGGACAAGGTTGTTGAAACCCTTTGGTCAGTATGCTCCAGTCGACTATGTAGTAATTATAAACAAGGACAAGGTTGTTGAAACCCATTGGTCAGTAATCTCCAGTTGACTATGCAGTACTTATAAACAAGGACAAGCTTGTTGAAATCCTTTGGTCAGTAATCTCCAGTCGACTATGCAGTACTTATAAACAAGGACAAGGTTTTTAAAACCCATTGGTCAGTATGCTCCAGTCGACTATGCAGTACTTATAAACAAGGACAAGGTTGTTGAAACCCATTGGTCAGTAATCTCCAGTCGAGTATACAGTACTTGTAAACAAGGGGCATGTGTATAATGTACTTTTCAAAGTACTCTTTGTTTCTTCCATTTAATCTCTGCATATATATGCCTGCCTTTTTCAGCCATCAAGACATTCATTATAGTTTCTTATATAATCTGTCTTGCTACATGCACAAGAAACAAAAGAACTTGTTCCTAAAGCTGCTTGCTGTTAGAAGTTATGAATTATTATCAGTAATTGCAGTTTCTTTCCTGCCTTCAGGAAATGTGTTCTATTCAAATTACTGACAGTCCAGTCATGATATCGAAAAGCTTGCAAAATGATGTAGCTATCTGTTATGATTTATAACTGCTTGATCAGGTGTTTGACGCTTTTAGCCATTTCTTTATAAGTTCTCAACATAATATGAAAGCAAATTTTAAGACTGCACTTGAGAAACTTTGTCATCACTGGGTAGTACATCAGGATTGCATCTAGGATGTGTGATTGTACAATTCCCTCAGATTGTGAAAAGTTGCAAAATAGTTGTCTCTTTGTGCTCACATTGGCAAATAAGCATAGCATATTTGCACAGAGCCATTGTAGTTTAGTGGTTATTGTGACAGACATGCTTTCAATTAAGGTGCCAGTTTGAATCCTACCATCAGACCAGCCTAGGTCAGCTCCCATGGTGTGCCCTTGGTTCTAAAAAACATATTTCATTGCTGGGCAATAAAGCTTGAAACCAAACCAAATGCATATATACATATATCCTGCTTTCATTTGTATGTAATACATGGATGCAGTTGCTTTGGGGTTTAACACTGTTTCCTGGGGACAAGCTAGACAATACAATGCAGCCAATATAACGGGTGAGGAAGAATCCATGAAAACCACAGTAAGAACCAACAACCCACAGGATGCTACTGGCAGCTTTCTCACACACCCACATGGACCAAGCCTGAGACTCAAGCCTACATGTACAGAAGTGAGATGTCAATGATTGGTAAAAGTGTTGGATGCTTTTAGACCACTAGGCCACCCAGAGCCCTCTCTCTATAGTGGCTTTATCTGGATAAATCAGGCATATGTATATATATTGTGTGTGTGATTTAGATTTTTAATGTAGCTTTAAAAAATTTTCAGTCATATTGCTACATTGTCTGCAGAGTGACATTTTATATTGATGTCTAGCACTGGGCCATCATGCCTAACACCAGGCCAACCAGTCCTAACACTAACCTCTTAATGCTGAGTGCCAAGTGTGGCAGCTATTAGTACATTTTTGTAAGTCTTTGGTATGACTCTGCCGGGGTTAAAACCCATGACCTTCTGCATCCTAGGTGGACGCTCTAACCACTATTCCACTATCTATTCCTCGTACCCAAACCAACCATGTGACAGAATGAAGAAACAGCACAAACTTCGTACATTACTTTTTAATTTTGAGAGACATAATTCTGAAGACAAGACTGAAAATGTCAAAGATTAAACAGCAGGAAATTAAAGATGTTTTACTGAGTTTGCTGGACCTATTCTACAGAGTTGATAGGCGAAACTTACTTTCCCAGTTTAAGGAATATGTTGAGAGATTGTAATTAATTTTCATGAACCACAAATACAAAAATAAAAAAAAATATTTAAAATGAAGCAGTGATTTTTGTCAACTGTTTGAGCCATTTTATTGCTATTTTATTGTACAAGACAAGTCCAATGCCATCTTATAATGCACTGGCAGATATGGTTCTGTGCAGATTTTTAGAAATAATTTCGGGAAAAAACAAAGTAGACCTAGTTATGCAGGTGTGTTTTTATACAGCAGATCGTTGTTGTTTGCAATTTGACTACTTATTAATGTGTATATTATGCATGCATGCAAGCAATGCTCACTAGTACTAATGACTACTTTACAGGTGCAGCCAAGGCGCAGGGTGCGGTAACATGTAACCTAGAAGCACATCTTTTCATCACCCTTTATACCCTTGTTGTGGTGGTTGTGGTGGTCACTTTGGCATACAGGAACTGTCTCCCCTTCATTGTTACCATATTTGCTTGCTTTGAATTTCAACTGCAAAATGCATGGACTCAGATCTGCTATCACATAATGTGTAAAGAGCAAAACAAAAAAATATTGATCCAAATTTCTGGCTCATTATTTGATGGCAGATCAGGGTCTGTTGAACCAGACTTCTAACCAGATATGTACAGATCATGTTTGTTTGTACATATGCAAAATCACAAGTTGCTTTTTCTGGAACATCTTAACAGCGCGTATGCTTTAATCTTCATATACAGTATTCTGTAAAGTGTTCAAAATCATATACAGTATTCCATAGTGTTCAAAATCATATACAGTATTCCATTAAGTATTCAAAATTTTCATATACTGTTTTCCATAAAGTGTTCCAAATCTTCATATACAGGATTCCATAGTGTTCAGAATTTTCATATACTGGATTCCATAAAGTATTCAGAATTTTCATATACAGTATTTCATAAAGTATTCAGAATTTTCATATTCAGTGTTCCATAAAGTATTCAGAATTTTCATGTATAGGATTCCATAAAGTGTTTAGAATTTTCATATTCAATATTTCATAAAGTATTCAGAATATTCATAGTGTTCATAAAGTATTCAGAATATTAAGCAGTCCCACCATGACAGAAGCATGACATAGCAATCACTTTGATGTTCATTCTTCCATACCTATAAACACACCTTATCATAAGGATTGTTAAAATTTTGTAGATTAAGTTTAGTGTTAAAATTTTGTAGATTAAGTTTAGTGTTAAAATTTTGTAGATTAAGTTTAGTGTTAAAATTTTGTACTTTCTAGTTCAGGACAAGTCAGGTTCAGCAGAAAGGGGTCTTTTTGTAACCTATTCTTCATTATTCACTGAAAACTAACTTGCATTTTTTTAAAAACATTTTTATTGTGCAAGATGGACTCAGCTACATACATGTCTAAAGAAGCATAATCCTCCAATAGATTGGGATCAATGCAGTTCCCTTGAAATAATTTTAAAAAGTATGGATGGTTTAGATATAGATCTGCCAGTATATTATGTGTTGGCAGATCTTTGTTGATATGTATTATTTACAAGCAAATATAGCAAGGGGCTTATCATTATCATTGTCAATGTAACAAGTCAAGAGATTTGTCAGTGCTAGTGTCAGTGTAGTATGACATGAGACTTGTCAATACCAGTGCAAGTATAGCAAACCATGAGACTTGTCAGTACCATTTGTTAATGTAGCAAACCATGAGTCTTGTCCGTACAAGTGTCAGTGTAGCAAACCATGAGACTTGTCAGGACCAGTGTCAATGTAGCAAGCTGTATGAGACTTGTCATTAGTGTCAGTGTAGCAACCCATTAGACTTGTCAGTTCTAGTGTTGATGTAACAAGCCACGAGACTTGTCAATACCAGTGTCAATGTAGCTAGCCATGAGATTTGTTAGTTCTAGTGTCAATGTAGCAAGCCATGTGACTTGTCAATACCAGTGCCAGTGTAGCAAGCCATGAGACTTGTCAATACAAGTGTCAATGTAGCAAGCCATGAGACTTGTCAGTACCAATGTCATTGTTGCAAGCTATGAGAATTATCCTCACTTCTCCAATCATTCACTATTGAAAAGGCACTAGAATGGTACAGCTCTCCCTCGTGTGGTTCTTGTGGCAGTCTATAACTGCCAACTGTGTTATGTGCCAAAGCACCATATAAATGAATTTTTGCATATGTTGTGGGATGGGATATGGGTACAGAAAGAGCTAGTGGAAAATAATGTTAATATTATATTGATAAAATATATGTACTTTTCACATCAGAATTATTATATTTTCAAACTTATAATCAAGTTTGGACATAGGTTGGCAAAGTTCATGGCAAAGTTCAGTATGGTCAATATTCACCGAGAAAATGTCACTGTTTCTATGACTTTCCTTTTGTTGTTTTGTATATTCTCAAAATGTATATGATCTACCCAGGATGCAATAATAAAAAATTCCACTCATGTATACTGGTGCCTTTGAACTACAGACATACTGACCTACGTTGACCTTGCTCGGACACTGGTTTGACTGATACACACAGTATGTCACTCTTAATAGCATACAGATAAAACTGAACTTTGAATGTAGTTTACTGACAGTCATGGTACTTATAAATGCCCTCCAATGGTCATTGATCTTCTACATTTCATTTACTGGCAGTATGTATTTGCATATTATAATTACTGGGGGGTGACCGGAAACCGCTCTGGACATTCGCCCTGGCTGAATAGTGAAGTATCAGGCAACATCTGGATTTGCCGGTTTACTATAATCGAAAAATCCAGATCCAGATTTCTGCATAGTGAATCTGGGGCATTATTTTTTAATCGATAGGTGGCGGCATGGTGCAAATATTTTTTTATCGACAGATAGTGATTGAGCGATGTCAAAGTTAACTAGCGGATACGCATACAAAGTCGAATGCCTGAGCTAAACATCGGTACCAAATTTATTACGCTACATGAAACATTGCTTGAAATATCAGCATTTATTCTTAAATAGGTCATGCCAGAAAGGACAGAAGTGTCCTCATATTTATTATATAGTACATGTACGACGGTAAATTGTAAGCAACAATACGAGCCCCTGTAGACTGAGTCTTGCAAGCAGTGATGGTTGCACGTAAGCAGTGACTTCCGGATCCGGCAAATATTGCCCCAACTATCCGGATCCGGTATCCGGTGGCAAAATACACATCCGGTCACCCCTATAATTACTTGAATGTAATAGACTAATAAAATTGTCAAATTTTTTTTTACACCTTATCATATCAAACAGAAATGCAATTGTTTCATGCTTAGAAATGATGATGTGTTAAGCGTGGTACAGATGCACGGATAAAATTGGCCAGCCTGAAACATTGGCATGGTATCTAGAACAGTTTAGAGTGTCCTATAGCACTCTAGGATATACAATAGCTGACATGCACAACATTGGCTTAACTCATTACCCCTAGCGCCGCATTTATGGGGCAGGAAATTATAGCCTACTTCTAAGCTCTGTAGCATTAAGGCCATGTGCGACACAATAAAATGGGTGGTATTATAGAAAAGTAGACAGATGTAGCTTTATGATGATACCAAATAATATGGATGTTCTAGTTGCACTACAAAATATAGAGGGAAAAACGTCTCTGTTTGGACCCAAGTTTTTTCCAGCCAAAATTCACCCGAGGTCGTGATCCGGTTTTGTGTCCGGATTTTAGACGTTTTGGCCTCGGATCTAAGACAGACCAGTCTGAATTGCACACAGACATGTGAACCTTTGCAAAAAGTAGGATAAGATGGGCATTTAGAATGAAGAGTGGTCTCGACATGAAAATGATGGGTCTGTTTAGCAAAAAAAAAAAAAAAGAACTCTAATTTTTACCCTTCTGCTCATGCTCAGGCGAAAGAGAAAATGAAAATCTACGTTTCTAACACAAATAGGCATTAAGTTAACCAAAAATGTCTTGTAAGGCGATGTATTAGGATATAATCATAAATATCTCCCAAAATGGATTTCCTACTCGCATTTCAGGCAAAAAATGACAAAAACCTCCATGGGTTAATAGAGGTGACTACTAATGACAGAGTTCTGGTTATTATTATTATTATTATTATTATTATTAGTATTATTAGTATTATTATTAGTATTATTGTTGTTGTTATTATTATTATTAGTAGTAGTAGTAGTATTGTTGCTGTTGTTGTTATTATTTTTATTATTATTATTATTATTATTATTATTATTATTATTATTTATATGACCATGGTGTGACTGCATTATATCTGAAATGACACTGTAATGAAGAGAACTGTATCAGTGAAAATACATTGAAGCGGTGGCAAGACAGTTCCTATCAAGATGCTTTCAAGATGATCTTCATTAATTGTTTTTTTTTTTAAATAGGAAACTTTCACCGCTTGCAGATCCTGCTAAATGTTTATGACTGCCTGCCTCCTTGATCCATTATCGTTGCATTACGACACATTTCAGATTCCTGAATATTTTTTGATATTGTGTTTTTTGTTAATTGTCACAATATTTTTGGTTTTTGTTGTTTTTGTTCGTCCTCGATACATGAATAACATTAATGTTACTGTGTCCATCCCTTTGTGGGTTTTTTCTTGTGTTACAGCCACTGAGAACTTAACTTTATGCACTATTGTACAAACTTACAGTGACCTTCATTAAAGATTTTCTTCAAAAATTATATTCTATATATAATATAATATATATAATATATTATATTATATAATATATATTATATTATATAATATATATTATATTCTATATATAATATAATATATTATATTTTCTTTAAACATTATATTTATCAAGATACAAAATATCTGTAATCAAATATTGCAGATATGGAACATTTTAAACATTCCATAATATCTCCTCATCACCCTTCTGCAAAAAAATGCCCAGTACCTTTTGTGTTGCTGGTGTTGGTGCTACTGCACAGGTTTGTCACATTTCTCATATCATGGATGGACTGTGCTTTTCATTACATCTTAATAAATTCAGACCTTTTTAACCCTTTCATCACTAAGTGACTATGTAAGCATAGAGTCCTCAACACTAAGTAACTTTGGAGTTGTAAAGCAAAATGACTTGTGGACTTTGAAACAACATACCTTTGCCAATGTTAAAGATATCTGGCTAGATTAGGTGTCGAAATCAAGGTTAAAAATCAAATTTTATGACTAATTCAATAAAATGTGCATATCTATTACAACTGTTAAAATGCAGGTACAAACAGGTAACAACAGGTAAAATACAATTATTTTATTACCTCTTAGAAAACTTAGAATGTTCTCAAAACTTGTTCAATTGACCCTAGATGTACTAGTGAATAATCACAGTAACAACACAAGTCTTTCTTTCATGGTGTCCATAATATATAAAATTCTATAAAATGAACCAAAATATCTCCAAGGTGAGATCTGTCCACACACCTAAGTGACCTATATCGCTTCTGCCACGTTTGATCGTCGCATTGAAGTTCGTTAAATGGACAATTTTTCCAAAAACTTCATCTGAATAGAATATTTGAAAATAATCCGAAGCTTTCCTGGAGCCATGTAACTCTCGGGTGTGCCCAACTCTGTCAGAAAACTGAAACAAATCTCTTTGGTTTTCGGGCTTCGTCCAAAAAAACCCATGTGGAGCGTACAATTCCTCTGGTTCAAAACCTTCAAAGTCATCTTCATTGTCATCATTGTCACCCACAAGTGCATTCCATTGTCTCTCCATACGTCTTCCCTCATTGTCAAACAAATTTATCAGGTTAAAATTATATAAATCCTCCGAAAACTCTCCTCTAAAAAAAAATTCTTCAAACTCCGCCATTTTGGATACAAATTTCAGCATTCGGAAAACACGTTAAAAGTTCCTACTTTGTTCATTATTTCTAGTTGTATACAAGCTAAACTCACGAGATAATCCAAATATAACATCTACATTACCAGATGGAAGTTATTAGAGGCATTCCGAAAGATATTTAGTCGGGTACTATAACGTTAACAAAGAACACTGCCCCAGACCGAAAACTCAGTCCATAGTGTTGACGGACTACTTCCCCTGGACCGCATATGCGGTTTGCCGTGATGAAAGGGTTAATATCCCCCCGGTAGCAAAGTATTACTTGACTATTATCTGTTTGTCTCCAAGTCAGTATGTCAGTAAATGGGCCCCAAGTGGTCAAAAGCACTGTCCGTTACGGAGCACTAACATCTCATCTCTGTCAGTGTGAGGTCGGTCGAGTCCAGACTTGGCTAACGTGGGTAAGTGAGAAAGCCTGCCAGTAGCTTCTCGTGGGTCGGTGGTTCTTCCCGGGTTTTCCAGGGTTCTTCCTTCCACCATTAATACTGGCCGCCATGTATAGCCTATCTTGTACTGAAAAATGGCGTTTAACCCCTATAACAACAACAACATCAGTAAATCATTTTGCACAATAGCAAAAAAAACTATTGATCTTTAGATATTTTTCACACTTTATCAAAGTATTGTTTAGTTGACTTGCTTATATTTCAGGTCATTACAGCAATGTTTTACTGGCCATATGAAGAGATTATGGGATGATCTGACATTGGTAACTCATATCTCCCAAACTACTTGGAAGATTGCCAACACTATTTACAACATATTCAGCCCATGGTCTAATTGGTCCTAAGTTAAAAATGGTACTGCATGGATGTCCAGTTTTTGGTCACTCTGACCATCTTGTTATGGTTACTACCACATGAATGGTCATTGTGGAGTTTTCACTTAAAGACTTCTTAGAGTGTCAGTCTTGTTGATTGTTAATGAAAATGTGGCTAATTTGAAGTCAAATTTAGTCACCATGGTAACCATCTTGAAAATCTTATCACCGCTTTACTTGAACAAAAAGTCATGTTAATATGGAATTTTTACCAGAAAATTATTTTTGTACAAGTTTCAGTTGATCTTAAATGAAAATGGTCGCAATCTGACAGCCAATATGGTTACCCAGCAGCCATCTTGAAAATCTTGTTATTGGTGCTCCTGAATGTAAGGTCATATCTCAAAAATATTGTTACTTGTGCCTATATCAACAATGGGTTTTCACCAGTTGACGAGTTATGATATCTGCTTGATCCTGAAAGAAAATGGGGCCACTGATACATCCAGTATGACTGCCCTTGTAATCTTGTTGTCACTACACCCCTTGCATGCATGATTATTATGACGGTGGGATTTTTACCAAGTCCCAAATATAGTGGTGCCAGTATGGTTGCCATGACAGCTGTCATAAAAGGTGATGTTACTGTTGTCCCTAAATAGATATCATTTTGTCAGTAGTCTTTTTACCAAAAGACTTCAGATGGTGTCTACTTTGTCCTAAATGGAAATAGTGCCAAGTTGATATCCACAGCAGTTACTTTGAAAATCTTGTTATTGATTAAGAATATCAGAGATAGTTAAATCCTGGAAATTCTTGTCACCCACTAGAGCATCAGGATTCTCGTTCAGTTTTTTAGCTTATCCAGCAATAAGGCTGAGTGAGCTGTTTCTGTATGGCCTTGCAGCTATCGCGTATCCATGCATCATATATCCAAGAACATTTGCTATTTTAAACTTCTCAAATTGTTTGACTGATTTTCACCAAATTTGACACAGAATCTTGGCATCAGATATGAACACCATTATTTTCTAAAAGCAGTGAAAGCCCATTAAATTACTTCTTTTCAAAAACCAGTAAACAAAATTAAAATAAATTCGACAGAAATCATCCCAATAGGAAGATATGTTAATTTCTACAACTGACGCTTGTCCATTTGTAAATATGGCATCTGTTACTAAAAAACGAAAAGTCACTGTTGCCAGAAGTAGAAAACATAAAAAGGTCTCCAAAAACACTGAATTAAATTTTGACTTGACAAAAAGCATCCTTGTTTGAAGCCCTTACAGGTTCATATAAATGATTTGTATTCATATGTTGGTAACTTAATAAGATTAAAGTCATTACAACAATTTTATTTTCATGTACCTCTTATTTTTAAATTTTCTAAAAAAACAAAACTTTGCAACATTTATCAAGAATCATGAGGGGCAGCCAAACGAAATTTTTGTCATGCCATTATAATAATTTTTTTAATTTGTGCAAGTTTTGGGATTTGCATATTAGGCAGATATTTCGGGGATTGCTGTGGGAGGCACATATTTACATACACAAATCTAGTTGTCTAGTAATTTAGAATGATAAAGGTGATAGATTTAATTGGTTTTGTGGCAATAGCCTCAGACAGAGTAATGACAGATAATATGCAACAGATATTTACACTTCTTTGAGAACAATTTCTTATCTATCACCAAGAGATACTAGCTGAAAAACATGTTTTAAATGCCTTCTGTATATGTTCTTGTTTTTTTTTCATCAGATTTTTTTTGTTTGGTAAATTTATATCTTGTACATTGGTGTTGTAATTATTTATGATATCAGTTTTGTAAAAATAGTTGTAGGTAAAATTACCATAGGACATGTAAGCTTATGGCATGACCCTGCATCCGGTGTGTTTTGTCCATTGTCATTATGTGTCCACCACCAATTGCTTATTATCACATTGGAGGCTTTATTTCTGATCAGATTTTGATCAAACTTGCAATATGAGAAGCCTTCAACAAGATCTCGGACAAGTTCATTAGTGGAAGAGATTCACTGCTATTGAGGCAACATTGCATCTTAGAGGCTGAGCTTCACTTGGGAGATATTTCTGATCTGATTTTGGAACATGGGCTAAATTTCATCATCATGGTCTCAGATGAAGCATGTAATGAGCTAGATTTGTGCATGTAAATCAAGTGATTTTGCCTGTAATTGACTTGGCTTTCTATCACTTAGGAAGCATTTTCTTTATCCATTGTTGACCAGATTTGGAATATTGGCTTCTGTAATCAATGTAACTTAACATGAGTTTGATAATAAACAGCATCCATGCATGACAATAATGTTATTTTGCATCCAAAGGAATAACATGTTACCACTCTGGAGGCCATATTTCAAATCTGATTTCGATCAAACTTGCACATGGGCCTGTATCAGCAAGACCTAGTACAGGTTTCATAATGAGCAAAATTAGACATCTCCAGTGGCCTAGTGGTTAGAGCATCCGCTGTGGATGCAGAGGTCATGGGTTCAATCCCTGACAGTCATACCAAAGACTTACAAAAATGGCACTAACAGCTGCCTCGCTTTGCACTCAGCATTAATAGGTTAGTGTTAGGACTGGTTGTCCTGGTGTCAGAATAATGTGACTGGGTGGAACATCTTCCTACATGTCTGCAGCATGATTCCCCAGTGCTAGACATCACTATAAACTGCCACATGGCTGTCATCATAGCGATATGATTGAAAAATTGCTAAAACTAAAAATATCTCTCTCTTTCAACACACACGCGTGCACGCATACACACACACATTTTATCATGAAGATGTTGAACAAGTTTTATCATGATACAAGATCCAAGCAAATTAATGACATCTTGTTGTGGCTGCTTAACTAAAGACTAGTAAATATTTTCTGATTTTGATGTTTATTATTCTTTTATCATTAAGAGATCAAATGAGTTTAATTATGAGCAAGATCTTTGCATAATCTTGTATCAGTTTGGCTGAGCTTGTAACCCATGGAGACAGAAGTTAAGTATCAGTTTGACTGGGCTTGTAACCCATGGAGACAGAAGTTAAGTATCAGTTTGGCTGAGCTTGTAACCCATGGAGACAGAAGTTAAGTATCAGTTTGGCTGGGTTTGTAACCCATGGAGACAGAAGTTAAGTATCAGTTTGGCTGAGCTTGTAACCCATGGAGACAGAAGTTAAGTATCAGTTTGGCTGGGTTTGTAACCCCTGGAGACAGAAGTTAAGTATCAGTTTGACTGGGCTTGTAACCCCAGGAGACAGAAGTTAAGTATCGGTTTGACTGGGTTTGTAACCCCTGGTAACAGAAGTTAAGTATCAGTTTGACTGGGCTTGTAACCCCTGGAGACAGAAGTTAAGTATCAGTTTGACTGGGCTTGTAACTCCAGGAGACAGAAGTTAAGTCACATATTAATTCAGCTTGTTAAATAAACCTACATCATCATTGTTGTGAATGGATTCTATAACAAGGGAGATCAGAGAATAATAAATGAATCGATGACTCATGGTAGTTCAGTGGTTTCGTGCCAAACTCAAAATTCATTTATGCAGGTTCAAATCCTACCAAGATCAGCCATGGCCTGCTTTCATAGTGTATCTCTCCAGGCAATGTACTTTACTCCAATTGGTTTGATACAAACAAGTAGATCTTCTGCTGTGCTGTTAAATACCAGCCAATCAAAACCATGCTTACATCAGAATGGCTGAGCTTGCTACCTCACTTGATTTCAAGAGAGTCTGATTAACATCATATCTCTACTCTCCTGTGTGAAGATCTGACAAAGACTGCTTAAGGGTCATTCATATTATTACCATGATTGCTAATTTTATCAGCCAGTCAGAGATGAGTTCTTGAGATTAGTATGGCTGAAGAGCATCAATGTATACCAAATGAGTTGATTCACTTTCAGATTTCTGAAAGCTGCTTTTTCATTGGATAATTCAAAAGGCACCAGATCGTGATCCCTAATTGGTCAATCTCAGATCTTCATGTACAACAGAGGAGCTCTGCTTTTAATCAGATTTTGTCTGAAAACTGTATTTGTCATTTAGTTTTGATCAAATTTGTTAAAAGGACTCCTGTTATTGATAGCTTAGACGAGTTCATTTTTGAGCAAGAGACTGCATTAATTATATGTATATTTTTGGACAGAATTTGTGTGCATTCAGGTAAAACTAAAAATCTCCAACAGGCCCTTGCTTGATACACAGTTCATTTTCTCACTCGTAACAGAATTTTAGCTTATTTTATATAAGGAAACTATCCAACAGACTATAAAAAACATTTTCAAAACATAGGATCATATGGTATGGTCATTTGTCATGTATTGTCCACATGCATTATATGTTTCCAATGGTTGTTTAGATCTCCTCAGACACCACTCAGAATTTGACCAAATGAGACACCATCTAGGTTTATTCAAAGGATGCCAGTTTTCTATAAAACATGGCTTGATGTTTCAAAAAAAAAGGACAAAATTGAAATATTCTTTTTAAAAACAGTTTAATGGAGTTTGAACAAATTTGAAAGAAAGCATGCTGACATTGGACTTCTTTTAAATTTTTTTTCATTTGATGCCAACTTACTATCAAATCTGGCTGTCATTACTATAAATAGATAATTCTTTAAACAATGTCTTCTCAAGAACTAATCAACGAAATGTTACCAAATTTGAAAGAAAACAGCCAACTTGCAGATTTTTCAAATGTTGCAACTATCCAGGTGAGCAATTTCAGGCTCTCTTTTATCTCTTGTTGCTAAAATGAAACTCTTGTTTTGGGATCTCAAAAGACCCATGTTGTCACTCTTCAAAAAAGACTATTTTTATGATAATAGACACATGACCAACATAGAGAGGAGCCACTGCATTGATACCTCTAACTGTAACCTGTGTAATGAACCAGCAGAGCTGAGCCAGTTCTGCATTTCACTATTTTTTGTTTATTGTATGCAAGAAAGTATTGTATGCTTTATTCATATGTAATTTATTTGCTGGGTTTTTTCGTACTGGATTCATTTTCAACAAAGGTAGTTTCTCAATAAGATTTCTTTGCATGATCCATACATATAATCTAAAATAGAAATGTATTTTAAAGATAAAAGATCAAAGGTATCTTAAGTACAAATATACAGACATGTATACAGCTATAAAATGTGTCTCACATTGTTAAGAACAGCTGTGTTTGGTATTTTCAGGTGGCAGCTACTTATCACAAGACAGATGTTGACAATGATGGACAGTGGTCACAAGGACTAATCTCAGCTGTAAGTAACTGGTCCACTACTGAACGAACCATATACACATCATTTAAATAACCATATACACATCATTTAAATGCAGTACTAATTAATTGTATATCTTAGCAAGGGGAACCATTAAGTGGTACATTGATCTAGAGGTTCAGTGGAAGCATGCAAAAAGTATTTACCTTAATTACTGATGATAAGTCTGCTTCATGATAAGCAAGCCCTCATTTTAGCAAAATTTTTGGCAATATTTATAAAGGGTATCTTTTCTAATAATAAACTTAGTCATATTTGATAAACTAACAAGGCTGGCCCCCTGGTCTTATCATGGGAGAAATAACACAATAACCACCCACCCATCTAAACTTTTGAGATATATCATAATAGGCACCTTTGTCGTTTCATGGGAGAAATACTGTAATATTCCTTCTGGTGTAATCATGAAATAAATACTGTGATAGGCCCACTGGTCATTTCATAAGAGAAATACTGTAATATTCCTTCTGGTGTAATTATGAAATAAATACTGTGATAGGCCCACTGGTCATTTCATAAGAGAAATACTGTAATATTCCTTCTGGTGTAATTATGAAATAAATACTGTGATAGGCCCACTGGTCATTTCATTGGAGAAATACTGTAATATTCCTTCTGGTGTAATTATGAAATAAATACTGTGATAGGCCCACTGGTCATTTCATAAGAGAAATACTGTAATATTCCTTCTGGTGTAATTATGAAATAAATACTGTGATAGGCCCACTGGTCATTTCATTGGAGAAATACTGTAATATTCCTTCTGGTGTAATTATGAAATAAATACTGTGATAGGCCCACTGGTCATTTCATTGGAGAAATACTGTAATATTCCTTCTGGTGTAATCATGAAATAAATACTGTGATAGGCCCACTGGTCATTTCATAAGAGAAATACTGTAATATTCCTTCTGGTGTAATTATGAAATAAATACTGTGATAGGCCCACTGGTCATTTCATAAGAGAAATACTGTAATATTCCTTCTGGTGTAATTATGAAATAAATACTGTGATAGGCCCACTGGTCATTTCATTGGAGAAATACTGTAATATTCCTTCTGGTGTAATTATGAAATAAATACTGTGATAGGCCCACTGGTCATTTCATTGGAGAAATACTGTAATATTCCTTCTGGTGTAATCATGAAATAAATACTGTGATAGGCCCACTGGTCATTTCATTGGAGAAATACTGTAATATTCCTTCTGGTGTAATCATGAAATAAATACTGTGATAGGCCCACTGGTCATTTCATAAGAGAAATACTGTAATATTCCTTCTGGTGTAATTATGAAATAAATACTGTGATAGGCCCACTGGTCATTTCATTGGAGAAATACTGTAATATTCCTTCTGGTGTAATCATGAAATAAATACTGTGATAGGCCCACTGGTCATTTCATTGGAGAAATACTGTAATATTCCTTCTGGTGTAATTATGAAATAAATACTGTGATAGGCCCACTGGTCATTTCATAAGAGAAATACTGTAATATTCCTTCTGGTGTAATCATGAAATAAATACTGTGATAGGCCCACTAGTCATTTCATTGGAGAAATATTTGTCCTTTTGGTCTTATCATGAGAAGATTACTGTAATTGACCCATTGGTTTTGTCATGGGAGAAATACTACATTGGTGTATCCTAGGAAAAGGCACTTAGCCATTCCATCTGCATGAGATAGCAAATAATGTGTTAAAAATGACGTTAAATCTGATTACAAAAATTCGTATAAATAGGACACAGTAATAAAAAATATCTCAAATCTGTTAGCATAATATTATGGGCTCTTCTTTTATTTCCAATGTAAATTATTGTTATTAACAAATAATGTTAGAAATGTTTTTAATTTTGCATCTATTAATTCATCCTTTCTTATTTCATTGTATGAAAATCAGTCAGAACATAGGTAGTACTTTTAATGGTATTGCAGCTGTAAATTTATTGACATTTTCTTCACTGACAATCTATATGCATTAGAATTACATTGGACAACTATTACACTATTTACTATAGCCGATGTTACTCACAGTTTGGTGGTGCACTCATATAACTGTCTATCTAACTATGATATAGTAATGATGCTATGTTTCTTCATTATTTAAAGTAGCCAGTGCATTTCCATATGGATATACCAATATTTGCAGAATGATGAGCTCTCTCTTTTTAAACAAATTTTAGCAAATATTTACAAAGGATTCATTTGTCTTTTAACCCCATCATAAACAAAAAAATATCAGACTGAAACCTGGTCTGATCATGGAAGAAATACTGCATTAGCTAACTGATCTCAGCATGGCATAAATAATGTAATAACCCTCAGTTCTTAACATGAGATAAAATACTGTAAATGCCTCCCTCGTCTTTTCATGAGAGAAATACTGCAATGGGTCCTCAGGTCATACCATTCTAGAAATATAGTAATAGGCTGTCTGGTCTTGACAGTGGAGAAACACTGCAATAAGATTCCTAGTCTTTTCATGAGAGAAGTACTGTAATAGGCCCTGAGGTCTTATCATTGTAGAAATCCTGTAAACAGCTCCTGTAATAGGTTCCCTGGTCTTTTCAATGGATAAATACTGTAATAAGGCCCCATTTCTTAATGTTGGATAAATACTGTAATAGGCTTCCTGACCTTAATATAGGATAAATACTTCTATAGATTAATTGATGTTTACACAGGATAAATATTATGATTGGCCCTTGTTTTCAATGTAGTGTTAATTACTGTTGTGCCTTGTTAATATGGGATAAATATTGCGATACCTTCTCTGGTTTTTTTCATAATAGAAATACTTTCATAGGCACATTGGTCTTTTCATGGAATAAATACCTTAATTGGGCCACAGGTCTTCTGAGAAAAATACTGAAAGATGTAAATTTTATTTTATCCTGAGTAAAGATACAGATGTAGCAGCATTAGAATAGAATAATCTGATTTATTTCCTCATTACAGATCAATTTCAATAGCTATTGGTAAGTGAATATTATCATCTTAAATTGTATTGCATCCATTATAGGCCAGGCTTGTTGCCACAGCAACCCAAAGCATGTGCGAGTCAGCTAATGCCATGGTTCAGGGTCAAGCCACTGAAGAGAGACTTATAGCTTCAGCCAAGGAAGTTGCTGGAGCAACTGCAGCATTACTAATGGCATGCAAGGTCAAGGCTGAACCAGGGTCAATTGCCATGCAGAGGTTACAGGTAGGTCATACCAAGGTCAAACAGAACACCCTGGGATAACTGACTTATTGTATCAAATGAAAGACAAGATAATACTTTAGGCTTCCATGAAGTCCTCCCAGTAATGTTTTGTTTTATTTTATTAACTTTTTTAAGCAGAAAATTTTTGTAAAGTTGTTATATCTTTCTATATTCTTTATTATTTTTCTGCATCCAATTTATATAGATGTTAAATTGTTCCATTGATGTCATTGATTACGTTATATAAGGCCTTATCGGGTGAGAAATGTATGTGCTTTTCTCTTTATATATTAGCACTCTTTTTAGAATATAATGTTATGTATGTTTTTCTTCTAATTCACAAAGGAAATGGGTTTTTACTAAAAGTCTCATGGATCACAGTGGGGCATAGATGATTTATAGGTTATGTGATCAAAAATGAAGGTCTTGAAAGTCATAAGGGGCTACAAATTTGGAAATACATATTAGACACTAGAAATGTTATTGATAGCTAACTGATATGTCCTGTATGTTAAATTTAAGGCTGCTGGCAATGCAGTGAAGAAGGCCACAGAAGCCCTTGTAAAAGCAGCTCAACAGGCCAAAGAACAACATGAAGATAATGATAACGTTCATATCAGCCAAAGGATGGTGGGAGGCATGGCACAGGTAAATAATAGAAACCTATACATAACAGATTGTTGGATAATGAGACAGACATACAAATGGACACACATTTTATTATATGTAAGTGGACCTAAATGAAAATGGTGCCAATATGGCTGACATCACAGCCATCTTGAAAACTTGTTATTGCTTCTCCAAAATAGGTGGTCATTCAAATAGTTGGTCCTAAATAAAAATGGTTCCAAATCTGACATCACAAAATGGTCACTTTGAATTGTTTCTTTTATGGCAACTCCACCTGAATGGATACTTGTTTTTGACAGGTTTCCACTGAAAGATTTCTTACATAGTTGGTCCAAAATAAAAATGGCACTGATCTGACCTTGTCTGCTTCATCTCTTGTTCTAAACAGATAGTCATATCAACATTCATTTAATTCTTCTTGCTAGTTGGTCCTATATGATAATGGTGCCAGTTTGACCTCCCAATATGACAGTTGTTGTGGCCATTTCTCAAGAAAGGATGGTGGTATTGACATGGGATTTTTACTTGGCAGCCATCTTGAAAAATATTTTATGGGATCTTCTCTTGACCTGCAATATTTATCAACTTTTGGTTTTCACCAAAATATTGTTACATTATGTAACTGGTTTTGAATTAAAAATGGTAATGATCTTACTCCAACATTGTAACTCTAATGGCTATTGCCAGACAAACAAATCGTTATCACTCATTCTTTTGAATGAATGATGGCACTAACTGTGTGTTTTGACTATAGCACCTCTTGCAGAGTGTAATTCATTCTGAATGAAAATGGTTCAGATCTAACTACATGTATATGCTGTTATGAACGAATTTTAAAAACTATTTCACTTCAGGCAGAAGTCAGAGTTTACAGCATACATTTTTTACTTCATTGACTTTATGGATACAGTAACTTGTTCACATATGCAATTAAATTTTGAGCAATAAGCAAGTTTATAGTAAGTAATCTGTCATGGTTAGAGGTTATGACATTTTGTTTTTATTTGTAATGACTTGTGAACATGATAAAGCATATAAATACAGATTTTTATAAAACAGATTGTATGGACATGTCTCAACAATACCCTGAATGATGCTAGTTCATTAATTTATTTTTAAGAAAATATTAATTTTGGAGTTTTCCAGAATTAGTGTATGTTTATATCGTGACAGTATTTGAATGAATATCAATGATCTTCTCTCCATGATGTCATTTTCAAGTTCAAAGTTTCTTCTCTTCTGTACATGAAATCAAACATAGGAGAAAATATTTTTGTTACCCCAAAACTTTGGTATGTTGGATCTTGTAAGAACTTCTATGATGGTTATGTACATAACCATTAAAAGAATGAAAGGATGAAAGGAAGATCCTGCAAAATCTATTTGAATATTAGAGCATCAGCCCCTTTAGAGCCCTCTTGTTTGTGTGGAAGATAATCAGGCAGACATTTGCACATTTGCAGAAAATAGTATTCACACAGTTCAGCAGGTAAGGACTATAGTGATGATGATGTGGACAATTTCCATGTCCCATATCAGCACATGGCTTTTGGATAGCATGGAGGAGGAAATGTGCTTACTTGGTGTTTTTATGTGAGAAAATAGAAATAATATGGACAGAAACAGATACATATTCAGTAGGATTAACAGGATCATGGTGTGTATTGTCCATATCAGAATTAATAACCTGCAGACAATACACATGGACAAAGAGAGGGACAGATTGATGGAAGCATCTGTAAAGGTGGCTAAATTGGTTGCAGAGTTTTGATGAAGTAGTATAAAATATATAGGTAGACAGATTAATTTATGATGCCATTAATCCAGCAGTGTACATGTCACAGGTAAATAAATTTGGATATAACAGATAAACAGATTGGCATACAGGTAAATGTCATCCTAAGGCTAAGTAACATTTTTATTGTGTTAATATAAACCCCTCAGCAAGAAGTTTGAGGTAGATATGGCACAAACATCCCTGAGAAGTTTGGGGCAGGTATGGAACAAGGAATTTGTGTTTAAGTCACTTTGGGGAGTTGTTTTTTGATCAGTACTAATGTTCCAATCAGGTTTATAATTGGTGATCACATGTTGAATGGGACAGGCAAGTTTGAATGCAACACTTTAATGAATTTCATATAAGGATTTTTGTATTTCAGGAAATTGCTGCTCAGGTTGAGATCTTGAGACTAGAAAAGGAATTAAATCGGGCAAGAGAGAAACATGCTGTTATTAGGAAAGGCCGTTACAGAAGGGGAGAAGAAGAATCCAGTAATGATTCATCTAGTGCTTTTTAAATGAGATTAATAACTGTTATCATCATGTGTCATTACAAATCATAATGTACATTTGATAATTTTTTAATCAATTAAATGTCATCATTATTGCTACTTAAGTCATACTACTATGAGTTGGTGTTTTTCCTGGGTTCTTTATCCACCAAATGTACTGACTGCCATGTATAACCTATCCTGTGCTGAAATATGACATTAAGCCCAACACAACAAAGGCTGGTAATAGTTCTGTACAAGATAGAGACTTATAAAAGTCTTGGTTCTTGAAACAGGATGCATGTCAGAAGTTTTGGGATCTCAGCTTGTTTATAGTTTGTTGCGGGAGGGGAATGGAGACTTTCCAAAGCTCTACTTGTTTTTTTAAGAAGTTTATTAATACTTGAATACAGTATTTGTTGATCTATGTAAGAATAGATCCAAAGAAAATGATCATATATATAAGAATGGATAATGAAGGCATAAGCATTGGACAAAAATACCATGTGTTTGCAGTCTTTTCTCTGTGGACTTTCCTGTCTGATTGTTGATATAAAAAAAGAAGTTTTAATCAAAAACCACTTAAACTAATATTTATGCTTAAAAATATTTTGGAAAAAATTTTATTTTGATTATATTCCAATTTATAAAGCTGGCATTCCTGTTTCACATCAGTAGGGGTCGGATTCTCTGCATATTAATCAATCAGTGATGAATCTATTATAGCAAGTGGAGGCTAAGTTTTAGCAAGAAATAAAGCCTTATGCCTTCTCCATTGGATAAAAGAGTAATTATGAACCGAAGTGGGTGTATGTGTGTGTTTATAGTGGCGATTACCGAAAATACTTGCTTATAAGTCCAGTCTAACTGCAAATTGCACAGACCCATATCGACCATCGCATCAGGTGCTGGCAGATCTGAAACTCTGCAGTTAGTTTGGAGTAATTAGTTGAACAAACAACATAGACTCTGATCTACAGGTGCATTATGCTATGGCATATCATGAACTTTGTTCTTTGCAGTTTGACATGACTTATAAGTCAGTATACACAGTATGTGTAAATCATACAGACACATAAACTGTGCATACATTTTTAATTTATCATAACTATGTTTAATAGTGTTGGTATTTTTATTACAGCCCTCATCATGGCTGCAATATCACAAAATGTTTATTTCTCAGATGCTCAGCTACACCAGTTTGATTTTGTTTTAGTGCTTTTGAAATTTGATTTTTTAAAAATTAGATATCTCCTAGACATTATTGAATATTCCCTAAAAGATTGGACCTCCAAAATCAATATATAATAAAACTTTGAAACAAAATTATCAGTTCTGAGTAATTGTTCAGAAATTAGTTGGATGCTTTAGATACCCATATTTTATAACTTGTATGAAACTTTAAATATTGTTTTTGGCATAATATATTTATTCTTTGTGCTTAAAATTCATTTTAGGTGAATTTTCATAAGGTGAACACTCGTACATACTAGGAGAGTTACCTCCCATTGTATTGGAATGTGTCTGGGAGATGGAATTTTGTCTCCAAAAGTGATCATGCTGTATAAAACACAAAAAAGCTGCTTTACAAATTAATTTTTAAGCTCAAAAATGAAATTGTAATGAGACACAAAATATGCATAGTGATAAGTTCAATGGAAACCAGAGTTCTTGGAAGTTGCTACTATCCCATGAAAATATTCTAGAATTGAGACTTGATATTAATGATGGATTCATTTGAGAGTTTTATTGGCATGTGTGGGTATTACCAGTACATTGCATGTGTGGGTACTACCAGTCCTTGGCATGTGTGGGTATTACCAGTACATGGCATGTGTGGGTATTACTAGTACATGGCATGTGTGGGTATTACCAGTACATGGCATGTGTGGATATTACCAGTACATGGCATGTGTGGGTATTACCAGTACATTGCATGTGTGGGTATTACCAGTACTTGGCATGTGTGGGTATTACCAGTACATGGCATGTGTGGGTATTACTAGTACATGGCATGTGTGGGTATTACCAGTACATGGCATGTGTGGATATTACCAGTACATGGCATGTGTGGGTATTACCAGTACATTGCATGTGTGGGTATTACCAGTACTTGGCATGTGTGGGTATTACCAGTACATTGCATGTGTGGGTATTACCAGTACATGGCATGTGTGGGTATTACCAGTACTTGGCATGTGTGGGTACTACCAGTACATGGCATGTGTGGGTATTACCAGTACATGGCATGTGTGGGTATTACCAGTACATGGCATGCGTGGGTATTACCAGTACATGGCATGTGTGGGTATTACCAGTACATGGCATGTGTGGGTATTACCAGTACATGGCATGTGTGGGTATTACCAGTACATGGCATGTGTGGGTACTACCAGTACATGGCATGTGTGGGTATTACCAGTACATGGCATGTGTGGGTATTACCAGTACATGGCATGTGTGGGTATTACCAGTACATCTAATACTGGAGCATAATTTGCCAGCATGTTGGTATTTTTGCTGTTTGTTTAAAATCACAAATATAAAAAAACAGACCTTGATGTGCCATTGTATTATCAAATGGCAAAGCAAAGTTCGTACCAGTTTTAATTGAGTGCAATATACACAATATATGTTCACTTGTCTCACATTCTCAGCTGAGCATTTAGGTCATTGGAGTGATTCCAAAATTTTTGTGGTAATGCAGTCATTTAGGCCAACTCTGGAAATAACAAAAATCTTTAGCTTGAAATTTTGTTTGGACCAGTAACAAATGTTTCTGTTGAAAGGTCATTTCTCATTGGATCATGCTAGAGATTTGTCACAAACTCAAGCATATGTTTTAAGATTTCCAGATGTGGACTTGGGCTAGTCTGCTTCAAATATATATATTTTTTAATTTCATACTTCTGTATGTTGGCAGGCTATTATTGCAATATGAAATGTAAAGGTATTTAGAGCCTTAGATAGGCATGGTTTTAGTTTTTATATTACTTTAATGTAATTAGACAGTCACATGTAGTGTAAATTCTGCTGCACTTTTTAAAGCATGTGTCATTGATTTAAATAAATTTGTTTCTTTAATTTCATGAAAAATGAGTTTCTTTGTTTAAAATCAGCCATATGTTGTGGAGGGTTTCTTCTTTTAAATGGCCATGATCAGAAAAGATGGCATGATCTCAGACACTCTACATCTGGGCTCTGTTCACAAATACAAAATAATGGTGGCTTTATAAAGGATTATATCAATGTATCTTTATTACATGTACGGCTGGTGAAAGAAATGTTTGTTATTAAGTATTAGGGAAAGAAGAAAATAGAACAGTCATTGAAAAATATTCCTCAAGTTATATTAATATTTGGAGTAATTTACTGAAGCTTAATTGAAAAGGCTAGGTGAATTGTACAAATGGGAGCAGGGGTTTATTTCATCAGTATGCACACAAAAAATGGAATTAGTCATTTTTCTAATCATTCATTAGTTTAATGATAGTCATTTTGTGTATTTTGTATGTGATGTTCACACCATATTAAAATGCCATCTGTCCATTATTTTGATGGTACAAAACACATACATGTACTGAAAACTGTCCCCGTGATGTAGACTGCACATGTACACAGTTAAGTGTGCTTGATTTTGCTTTCATATTTCTTTGTAAAGAGTTTATAAATCAGTTCCAGTAGTTCAAATCAAGATTTCCCAACTTTAGTTTTGTCTTCCTTATGTTTTGCACAGAGCTCCATATTTAACCATAGTTGTATTTATGTATTTGCTTTACAAGTATCCTTTTTAAAAAAAATTCCAAAAAATTACATCTTGTCTTCACAAAATGCTAGCAAAAACAAGCTTCTTCTTAAGGAGTCAAAAGTAGCACATAATCATAAAGTTGGGTTTGATTGCCTATAGAGACCAACCTGGTTTGGATGCCTCTTTTTGTTAATGGGACATGTAGCTTCCATTTCCCTTGGTATGATATAGCCAATAAACCAAAACACAGACAAATTTCTTCATTATTATTTACTCAACTTATACTCCATGGCTGCCATTAATGCCTTGTTGATCTGTTGTATTCACA
Source organism: Potamilus streckersoni (assembly GCA_016746295.1). Lineage (NCBI taxonomy): Eukaryota > Metazoa > Mollusca > Bivalvia > Unionida > Unionidae > Potamilus > Potamilus streckersoni. Next base: position 557,180 of record JAEAOA010000251.1, read on the forward strand.
GACAATGGTCATATGTGAAGTCAAAGCCACTTTTACTGATAAAACATTCAAAAGATATGATTGTTCCCTCCAAATAATGCTGAACATAGGAGCCATAAATTTGACTGCACTACAAGTGAGGGGCCTTGAACTGAATGATGTCTCGACATGGCTGTTGTTGTAATAGTAATTTAAAACAGATTATTTCATAATGTGAAATAACATTATAATTGGTGCTCAGAAGCAAAGAAGTAAAATAAAGTGAAAACAAAGCAAAGATAAAACATAATCTGAACAGTGACCATATTTGTACAGTAAGAGGGTCATCAGTATACTGGGGTACTTTATAGTGAGGGAACACTGCCTTACATTTTATTGAAGTTTAATTTTATACACATTCTACAGCCTTTTTTTCCCCGTATTTTATTGTGTATCATACCTGCCATATTCTCAGACATTGTTGGGAGTTTTGGGGACTCAAAAGTGCTTTGAGGTGGCCAGGGAAGGGGGGAAGTGCAAATGATTTAAAAATTTATGTCTGATTGAGAATAAATTGTCTTTTCATGTAGAACCCTATAAAATTACAGCAAATTTAAATTTGATAGAGAACGAAAATTACATGTTTTCTTTGAAGCATATAATATACTTACGAACCAGAAAGAGTGTATAGACTTATTCTAGCATTGTCCAATAGCATCACCATGTACATGTGCCCTCACGCACATAATCAAAGACACAGACAATAAATGTTTAAAAATGTACGAAGTTTCTGTTTTAGAATCAAATGGACAGTGGAATATTCTCTTGATTTGCTTCTGTAAATAGATTTTTGGGAGGGAGGGGGGGTGAAGATTATACAAATATCATTCCTGTTTATCTTGACACTCATTTGAGACTGGATGGTACTGTTGTTTTGAAAATCTTGATATTGCATTATCCTGGCTATTCTTTACCAGTTAAGTAGTCCATTAAATTTTGGTTGTTTATCTTCAACCAGGTTATGTTATAATTGATGATATGCTTATCAGCTGTATAAAGTGCCCCAAGAATAGTTTTACATAACAGCTGTTTATTATTTATACATACTTCATACACGTCTTTTATTTTCTCTGTTTTCCCCGAATATTCTTGAAATTTGTGTCTTTCCAAACATAATTACATCAGAGGGTTTGGGAGTCTCGTTATGGCAGGTATGTTGCATAAAGATTAATATTATTCGATCATAATCATGGTTGTATTGTTTTACTTTAAGGCAAAAGTTGGCACAACCCACTCTCCAAATAGTTTTCTTATTTTCTTGAAATTGTTGAAACAAGATACAAAACGCAATAATGTTTTCAAATTTGGTTTTGCTTTTGATTATTGACATATGAATAACGCAGTTGTAATGACTTAAACATTTAGTCTTGCATCTTTTACCATATATACTTGCCTATTGGTCAGATCCAACTGCAAACAACATAGCCCCTGTTCTGTTGTCACATAATGTGCTGGCAGTTCAGGATCTTCATTTGTTCCAATTATTGATTCTAACCAACTGCATAGACCCATATCTGCTGGTGCATTATACAAGAGCAGATTGGGATGCATGCAGATTGCAGCTGGGTCTGGATTATATGCAAGTATAGATGATACTTAGCTTACATCCCTTTTTTACCTTATATATACCATTATATATCCATTGTTTTGGCTTTCTTATATTACATGCACTTGAGTGTGATAATTAAGTAATACATGCATGTGTGATATTATAATTATAAATTATACTGTATATACTTGCATACAAGTTGGATCCCAGTGCAGACTTCATAAAGCTAGATCAACCATCACATAATGCACCAGCAGCTCTGAGTCGGTGTAGTTTTTTTTAGGTGTAATCAGTTCAACAAACAGGGTATACCCTGATCTGCTGGCTTATTATTTTATGATGGATTAGGATCTGTGTTGTTTGCACTTAGACCTGACATGTGAGTGAGTACAAACATTATATTTTGTCTGATTTGTATGTATTGCTTGTAATAATGAATTGAATGACGTTTAAGAATTTTCTATACATATCAATTTGCTTCTGATTATCATACTGATTGTTATTATGATTTTTTTTGGTATAAATCTTGACTGTGTTCTATTTTTGCATGGGTGTCAGTTAAACCAAGGGAATGTTTTTTTAATTAGTATACATTGTGTATATATTTATTGAATATGATGTGCATCTAGAGGATGTTGCTAATACTTGTAAATCTTTTTAAGTCATATTGAGATGAATGTGTGGTGAAGCCACACATGAAGTGTAGGAGATTAGTCAGTCCCACAATGTCTTAGATTGTTTTCATATAACTTGCTGCTTCATTGGACTTCTCCATTTGTAAGATCAAACAAAAATTTTCTGACCAGTACATTAGAGAATAGTTTGACATTGTTATGAACTTTCTTATATAGTGAAACCTTTCAAGCTTGAAATCCATCCAGCTTGAGTTGTAAGTATGTTCTTAATTGGGAGTCAGGCTTTTGACGAAGTGAAAACTAGAGGATGGACATTTTATGAAACCAGGGGCATGTATTGGAAGAATTGTGCCAAATCTGGGAATATCTTGTCATTAGGATGACACTTTCTACTTAAAATTGTCAGCATATTTTTGTATCCTAATTTTTGTTGAGAGGTTTTACTTTATTTTTCATTCACACAATTGTATAATGTGTTTTGTATAGCCCATCAACAGCTTAAGCCCATCAACAGCTTAATGAATATACAAGAAAGCTCAGTGTTAATTTTTAGAACGATTTTTTTGTTGTCACCCAAGCAGATATTTCAGATGTTCATCTTGTTAATATGGTTGGCTGACTTGAAGGAACATTATTGCTTTGTAAAGATATCTACTCTTTTCTAAACTATGAATGTTATGTTTTATGATATCTCTCATTATCATACCTAATTATTATGTAAGCGCATATCAAGGTACGTTCTTTGGTACAGTTACAGTATATCCATAATTGTTTAAAAATAATATTTACCTGTATCTTTACTCCCACAGACCCAGAACTACTAACAGTGTCCTAAAAAATTGGGTTTACATGGTTCATTCTAAAACGATTTTTTTTTAAATATACAATGATGGTAAAGTAGAGGGCCTATAGATTTATTCTGCTGATGATTTCAAAAGTGTACAATGTCAAGCCTGATTTTCTGACATAATGTAGTGGTAAATATGATCTCTATTGTTCATTCTCCTGATGATTTCAGATCAACAGAGTAGACTATGATCTGCCAGTATATTATGTGAGAGGAGAGCTGGGTCTACAGTTCTCATTCAAAAATGTGTATGTAGATAAGTGATTTTTTTTCTTCAGGTGGACCCATTTTAAAGATATTTAAGTTTGTCACAACAAAAGGCTGGAATAACCGGTTTGCAGTACATCACAAGCTATTCAGTCAATGACAACAAATTATCCATACTTAAGTATGAAATTCAGTAACATACATATCGAAGCATATTTCAAGACATGTCACGGGTAATTTACATACAGTACATCTTGTATCTGAATATCAAAATGTATGCAAAAATATATTTTGTTCCAGATCAATAGATTGGTATATCAAAGCATATCAACACATGATAGGTTATGCTTTACTGAGTCAATTGGAGTAAAGTGCATTGCCCACAGATGCATAATGGCAGTTTACTCTGCCTGGTCTAGGACTCCAACCTGTAATCATGATGTCATCAGTCCATTATGCATGTGGAGCCACCTTCAGCATCACATCCTTCCAGTCAGACTGTTCCGCATACTACAGGTCCTTCTTTAGCTATCTCATCATTATCCCATTTCAGACATGCTGGAATATTACTTGCATTAAAATTCATGTGTTTTTTTTTTCATTATAAATGAAATTCATTTGCATTTCTTTCTATGGCAGATTTTGCTAATGAAATTGTAATATAACTTATTGACTTGAGAGTTTGTTTGTACAACCCACTTTGTCTTGGCAAAATCTATAGCTATAGCAGTTGCTGCTAAAATTGACATTGTCATAGTTAGATTTATCAGTATTTATAAGTATTTAAATAGCATGTAGTGTTATAGATCACCAACATCTGTTGGGGTCCTGGGTAGCCGATTAGTCTAAGATGCTTGCCTTTAGAGATATCTTCTCACTTCTTCATTCATTTGAGTCGCAGGTTCAGCCTGAGTGGGTATGTGTGAAAGCTTACCAATAACTTACTGAGTGTCAGTGGTTCTTCCGGAGATTTTTCTCGATTCTTACTCCACCAAGTTATACTGGCTACCATCCATAGCCTGTGGTGTGCTGAAAAATGGCATTAAACCCAAAAGCAACAAATGTATGTTTGAATTGGTTAAGACGAAACTGTTTATTGAGACTTTCATGTAACACAATATTATACATATTAGATTTGATATCCTAGTATCTACTGTTTATACACAAGCTTGATTGAACTGCAAACAGCATAGACAGAGATGTGCTGTTTCATAATGTGTTGGTAGATCAAGGTCAGTGCAGCTTATTAGAATTAATAACTGGAACAAAAATTATTGAACTGTTCATGTCATGTACTGGCATATCAGGGTCTCAGGACTAACAAGTAGGTTCAGCAGAAGTGAACAGATCAGCCTCAATGCTGTTTGTAGCTGGATTGGATTTGTGCAAGAGTATGTGTGGTATTTTCATATCTTCCTTGTTCAGCATCTTCAACTCAGCCAGTGTCAGTAAAACTAATAGTTTCTACATGTGTGATATAAGTGTTCTGTGTGTACAGGGTAGTGCCTATTGAAAGTACAGTGCTCAACATTGTTCATTTTTATCCACCAAAGAGTGCTTTATCAGTACATGTTTTGTTGTCTTTGTACTGTATTGTTTGTTTGATATGTATTGAACATTTAAGTTTATTTTCTTTTTTGCATATTGGAAGGTAAAGCCAGTCATCAGGTATAGGCAATGAGAACAAAATCTTCACATCAGAAGCTTTTGTTTTTATTACAGAGCTTTAAAAATAAAGCAGAGACTTCCATTGAAAGTAAAATAACAAATCATCGATGTGTAATGATTTTTTTTTAATGATAATTGGATAACAATTAAATTTAAAATGCACTATGCTAATTGTTCAAATTATTCATATGAGAAGTGATTTGTTTGTATTACCAAAAAAATTTGAAGTCTTTAATACATTAAAGACTTCTCTTGACGGCATCAGCATCAGCCTGTACTAAATAGTTCATAATAATTGGATGAGAAATTATGATGTATTGACAAATTAAAAATTTGTTTCTACTTGGTAGTGGCAGTCATTAAAATGTAAGGGCTGCTCCAATTAGTCAAGTGACAAGCTTTCAACCAGGCTATTAACTGTGTAACATCAACACATAGCTAGTGGTGACAGCCAGGCTGTAAATTACAAGACATCAACACCTAGCTAGTGGTGACAGCCAGGCTGTAAATTACAAGACATCAACAATCAACACCTAGCTAGTGGTGACAGCCAGGCTGTAAATTACATGACATCAACACCTAGCTAGTGGTGACAGCCAGGCTGTAAATTATGATATCAATACAGGTATGTGATCACAGCTGAGCCATTCATTGCTCATCAGTGGTTATCAGTAATCACAGCCATGCTGTTAATAAGATGAACACATGCATGTGATCACTGTTGTAGTATGTCATTTTCAATTGCAATGTGTTTGAAGGTGGGCAGTCGGCAACCTATCAAATGACAGTAAAACAAAACTATTCTCAGATTTCTTCTGACATTTATGCTTTATATTTTATTATGTAATTTGCTACTATCACTGCTTTGAATTTTGGTGTTGTACCACATTTGAAATTCTTTGGCCCATTATTGTTATATAGGTTTTGCCTTTCTGTCTTGATGTTTGAAACACCAACTGTGAACAACCTAGATCCAAACATGTTGTCACATAATATTCCAAGAGACTGGAATAAATACTGTTCTGTTTTTTGCACTTGTCCACCAGTAGATTGTGGTCCATGCTGTTCTTGCTGCACGATATTTCATCAGTAATCTGTGATCCATACTTTTTTTCTTTCTGCAAGTAATACACCAGTAGATTGTGGTCCATGCTTTTCTTTCTGCACATAATACAGAAATAGACAGGGATCCATGCTGTTCTTTCTGCACATAATACAGAAATAGACTGGGATCCATGCTGTTCTTTACAGAAATAGACTGGGATCCATGTGTTCTTTCTGCACATAATACAGAAATAGACAGGGATCCATGCTGTTCCTTCTGCACATAATACAGAAATAGACTGGGATCCATGTGTTCTTTCTGCACATAATACAGAAATAGACAGGGATCCATGCTGTTCTTTCTGCACATAATACAGAAATAGACTGGGATCCATGCTGTTCTTTCTGCACATAATACAGAAATAGACTGGGATCCATGTGTTCTTTCTGCACATAATGGTGGCGCTCACCAGTTATTATGTACTTTTGAGAGAGTGATGTATGTAAGGTGAAGTTGTTTGCATTTTAAACATGCACAGTGGAGAGAATGTTGGCATACCTATATACTACTTTCATGTAATGTGGATGAAATTTCTTTGGATATTGTACTTTTGGAAATTTTAAATGAGCTTAGGACACTGCAAACTAAAATGACTGCTCCCTTGTGCTCCGCAAATCAACCAAAATTTGTCTAAAGTACACTATTCTTGGCAGCTATTAAAATATGGAAAATGAATTTTGCCAAACTAGATAATGCCAGCTTCTAAAAGTGCAATGACTGAATTACCAAATACATAAAATGTAAAAAAAGTTATCAGCTCTTTTTTTTTACAATTTACCTCTGAAGTTCGAGAAGTGAAAATGAGCAAGTAGAGATAGCACTTTTTTGAAAGGTGCACATCTGCAGTAAGGCCAAGCTGTATACTCTCTAACCCATATTACACCCATCAATCATACATCAAAATAAAGGGAATTAAAGGTTCTTTGAACAATACCTAAGATATACAAAGTCTCTTTTAAAAAAACAGTATAACTAGTGAGGAAACCCGGGGAAACTCTTTTTCTTTAAAATTTTAACCCTATGCTAAATATGAAACTGTAGAGCGCCACCAATACAGAAATAGACAGGGATCCATGCTGTTCTTTCTGCACATAATACAGAAATAGACTGGGATCCATGCTGTTCTTTACAGAAATAGACTGGGATCCATGTGTTCTTTCTGCACATAATACAGAAATAGACTGGGATCCATGTGTTCTTTCTGCACATAATACATAAATAGACTGGGATCCATGTGTTCTTTCTGCACATAATGCAAACTTAGACTGGGATCCATGTGCTCTTTCTGCACAAGAAATTGGAGTGGCTCATCGGATGGGGCATCGGACTTGTAATCAAGAGATCACAATACTTGCTCGTGCCAGCCTTGATCAGTTGCCATAGTTCCTATTTCCTCAACAGGATATAACCTATAGCGTGCTAAAAATTCCATGCAAAACCAACATCTTTCGGCATATAATTTTAAGTGAACAGCATGGAACCTGATCTGAGTGTGCATTATATGACATCATATTTGGATCTACTTTGTTGGTGGTTGGGGTTATTCAAATTTTGCAAATCTGACTTTATTGCAACCCAATCAGCATACACAAATGTTTTTCTTTGATTCTGTTACCGGTGTCATGAATTAGATGCCAAAAGGACCATAAGAGTTGGTTTACATTTTCGGTCTTTTATTTGAAAGTTCATTTGAATCATCACATACTAATTTTTCATGTACCATGTTGTAAACTTCTGTTATCTAGGGCTTGTTATTGTGGCCATTCCAGGTCATAGATCTGACATCAGCTAGCAGTTCATTTAGCAGTGTGTTGTCATATATTAATATATTGTGACTAGCCACTACTATGTTACATATATATGAATTGTACAATTTCCATTTTGAGGTAATAAACTTTTATCAATGATACTCTGCCTTGACTTACTTTATGTCTACGCTCTTTATAGTGAATAGATGATGCATCCAAGACTTAGTTTCAGGATCTGCACTGTTAGTTTAAACTTGTTTCTCAGTTTTATATATACTGGGAAATCAGCTTTTTGAGAAATGTGGCCCTGGTTTTTAATTTTTCAAAATTGTTATGCAGTTTTATAAATGCTGGATCTTGGCCTTTTGAGAAATGTGGCCTGAATTTCACCAACAGAACTTTAGAATCAAGCAATCAGATTGGCTGATATTCAAGTCTGGCTTAAATTTTACTAATCAGATGTCTGATGACAACTCAAGACCTGCTTTGGTGAAATTGGGTCAGGGTCATTTTGATTAGTTTTAGACTTGGTTCAAATCCATTCATAATCAACTTGGTTGAAATAAATATGAGCCATTAAATTAAGAACAATCTAATTCATTCCAGAACTTACCAAATCATGGTATTGTGAACCTGTATAAGAAAATTATGCCCATTAAAAATGCTTAATTGATCCTCAGATTAATTATAAATATGTATTACTTTCAGCACATAGCGTTATCAAATATACATTTTCACAAACTTTTCTCTCTCCCAGACGAATTGTGTGTTGATCAAGGGTTGTCAAAGAGGAAGTTAATAGTTTTTTGCCAGATTAAGCATGGCAAGATGATGAGTATCTTTTTTTCCATCAATAACAACAGCTTCATTGCTTAAGATTTGTGTGCAAGTTATATTTGTTCTTCAAATTAGATGGTGTTTCTACATCTGCATAGAGACTCAGTTGAAGTAATGTGTTCCGCCCCATGCATGTTTGCTCTTTATCACTGACCACCCTTGTTTGCAGAGGAAACTCGGTAAACTCTTGAGTTAATTTGATCAGTAACAATTATAAAATTGAACCTTAGCTTGACTGGAGATGCTTAAAGAGAAAAGAATAAATGCTTAATAAATAATGGATAAGACATTATCCAACAAGGTGTATGGTGTTGGGAAGCCTCAAACTGCTCTTTTGTTAGCTGCTTACAAGTATGGAGCAGGTTTCTGGATGACATTGCCAGCTGATAAAATTACATAGAAAAAACACAACTTGACAGGATGGAGATGTTTCTTGCCTCAAAGAAGGTAATGGTTTAGCAGTTTAACAGAGTAGAATAGCTAGATCGCATCCATGTAATAGGTCTTGTATAATTTTCATCTTGGATGCATGATCTAGAAAAATGCCAAGCATTTTACACTAATCTATAAAGCTACTGTTTTTATGACTGCAAATTATCAAAACGATGAAAACATTGTGACCAGATTTGTATCTCAATATTGCCAAGTGACATGGTTATCAAAAGTGGGTAGCATAATTGGATGTGATATTAGTATAAAGAAATCCAAAGACTTTTAAATCCTGATTCCATCCATACCAAGTTAAATAAAGAATGGTATTCCATAGGCAAATAAACAATATGACTATATATCTTGGACGACAACCAAGGTTAAAAAAGAACATCATTCCATAGGCAGATAAACAGAAAGTAACAGATTATTTTGGAGGACAACTCCAGCAAAAAAAAAGAACTATTCCATATTCAGACAAATAATCTGTGACAGAGTATCTTGGAGGACAGACAAAAGTCCATGCGAGTCAAATGTAAAAGGGGAGGAGGGAGATTTAAGGGAAAAGTACTTTCCTCAATATTTGTTTAAAGACAGAACAATTAAAGGTATAATCATTTTTAATGCAATATAGAAGCTATAGTTGTACCTTTTTCATTTAACTGTTGTTTCAACCTTTCACTCTTTTTCATTATTCCTTGCACTATTTTCTTGGAAATTGCTCGTTAACTATGCTATATGTCCAGTTGTGCTTTTGTACTTCCAACATTTTCATGCAATACAACTCTTATTTTTTTAGCCTGTTTCTTTGCTGATATCCTTTTGTTCAATTCTTCAGTCTATGCTTTGTATTGTCCAACGTAATGTTTCCAAAACCTTCTTTCCCGTCAGTCTCATATATGTTAGTTGCTATTTATGATTTGATGTCGTTTTTTCTTAATATGAACTAATTTTATTTAAAACTTTATCGGTACTGGAACCATGTTCTTAATAATAGTGTTTTGTTTCTAAATTTGAGTAATTTCTTATTAAAACCATTGTGTTCGATTTATGTCAATTCTTTTTATCTGCTCATTAACCTCATCAACTTTTAGTTGAATGATATTTTTTGAGGGGGGTAAATATTTTTATCTGATATGGTTTGATGAACAAACTGCATTATGTCTACAGTTATTATCAAGATTTACACCATAAAATTTTTTTTACTCTTTGCATCATGACACCATATTATAGGCATAAACAGTTAATCATTTTAGAAATTTTGCAGTTTCTTTCCTTTCAAACTTTTCACCACATTCAGCCTTTTCTTTATATAGTGCAAATAAGCATGGCCATCTAAAAATGAATTAAGATTTTTTTTCAACGATCAAGTAATAATATCTCAGTTTCATCAAAAATTGAAGAGTACAAACAGGAATTTAATATTTTTATTGCAAAGGAACATTTAGTGAGAATTAGCTAAATATAACTTAACAAGAGCAGGTTTATCTGGGCAAGAAATTGGTAAAGAAGGCATAAGAGTTTTGTTTCAGAAGTGCTCAATTTTACTAGACATTGTCAGACGTTGAAATTGAGCAACACCATTGATTTGCAAATCTGTGGCCATTGTAAACTTTAGATATGATTGCATGAAATGACATGCAAACTTTAGATTGCATGACATGAAATGGATTAATATGTCACTTCAATGACTTTGGTTTTCAAACTGATTACATTTAGTGTGCTAGTTGGATCATGTTCAAACACATAGATTCATGATACCAACATAAAATAAAAAAGGGAATAAAAATATTGTTGTCCCTCCAAACAATGCCTACAGACATACAGTTACAGAAAAATGGGTACTAAATGTGTACTGGTTGTTTTATTGTTCATGCATTTATCCCCCGAAATACAACCGTCAAGTACTTCATTTACAGAAGGAGCTGCTTACCATGCAATACGTCGGGCAGGAATTATGACGAGGAATTACTTATAAAAACTCTTTAATGATGAAATTAGCTTTCAAATCTCTTTAGCTGAAGAAGTTTTATATAAATAGTTTTAACTGTACCGATCATAGACCAGAAGAATTAATGGGATGGTCTGATATCTGTCATCTATTGTCCTTATGTCAGTTAACATGGGTTTGTATTTGCTGCTTAACAATTTGGAGGATTGCTTTGAAATATTCCTTCCATGGCATGTTGGTCCTAGACGAAAATGATGCTTGAGTTTTCAATATGTATTTTGAAATTTGTTCTATCACTACTTCTGAACGGGTGTTCCTATGAACGGGGGATTTTCGCTTGGTGGTATAAATGAAAATGGTGTTGGTCAGAGATGAAGTATGGCTGCCATGACAGTCTTCTTGAACATATTGTCAACACTGATCCTTCTGAATGGTTGGTTGTATCAGCATGTGGTTGTCACTAAAAGACTTCTAATTATGTGTAGCAGGTCCTGAATAAATAACATACCAATCTGACACAATATGGCCACTGTGGCATCCATCTTGAAAATAAAACCTTATCACTAACTCTACTTCAACAGAAAGCCATATTGATATGGGGTTTTCACAAGAGGACTTCTTACGGTGACAGTTGGTCTTTAATAGAAAGGGTGACGATTTGGTTCCAGTTTGACTGCCACAGTAACCATCATGAAAATCTAGTTATTGCAGCACCCGAGTTGATATTCATAGCTTGAAATTACTGTTATATGTACTCCACTCCAATGTATCATTGCATCAGCAGTGGAATTCTTGTGATACCTAGTTGTTTCTAAATTAAAATGGAGCAGGTTGAATATCAATTATGGTTATCAATATGACTGCCTTAAAAATCTTATTACTAGTTCTCCTGAATGGCTGATCATTTACAACATAGTTTTCGCTAAAATTTATACTTTAAAATAAAAATGCTGCGAATTTGACATCCACTATATTTACCACAACAAGTAATTTTTAAAGTCATGTTGCTGAAATATATCAGAGGTTTCAGCACTCGACAATTAAAAGAAAAAAAACGATCTTGTTTAGAATTCATGTAATTTCTTTTCACACAGCAGTAACAGTACCATTGATGGACTCTAGTTTTTTATTCTTATCCTTGGCATTTTAGTATCTTCTTTGTAGCTATTGTAAAAACATTTCATTTGTTTGGGATCGTGCATAAATTAAATGATGAACATGAAATGAAAGTATCAATATGGTGATTATTTCTTATGTACTACGTTTTCCACATTATATACGAATTGAATCTTTGTTTTACTGCAGAGTAAAGCAATATTCTTGTTGTTGAACATAATCTACACTTTCTATCATTGAGGTATGTTTGTCATTTGTATTTGTTCATTTACTCTGTTTTCGATGTGCCATTTTTATAATTTTCTTTGGGCATTTTTTTTCTCTTATTGAAAGGTTTGCAGGAAGTGCAAATTTTGTAGAGCTCAGCAATATATTTTATTCATCACATATAAGATGCAGATTTGTATCCATTGTTGTAAGTTATAAATTTATATTTCAGATTATTTATCACTATTCACAAATTACACTAGCAAATAACTAGCAACTTGCATTTGGTCAGTTCGAATTTGCATTACTTAGATTTTGATATAAAAAATATATTTGTAAATAAATGCAAGAGACCAGAGAGAAAAATAAGGATGATTCTAAGGTTGACCAAGAGAAAATTACTTAACAGAACCAAAAGATCCACATATAACTAGACTTAGAAGACAACCAAGTAAACGTTCACAAGATTTTCAAACAAATAAAGTTGAACGTTTGAAGAAACAA